>CM042253.1:53784854-53817354 GCA_023566225.1 Romanogobio albipinnatus | reverse complement strand
GGTTCTCTCCAGATTCTGCAATTTTGCGGTATTTTTCTTGCTCATCTCGGGTCGGTTCGTGCAGAACAGTTGTGCCTTTACATCGTACACCCGCTGTGAGCTTTTGGATATTGGTTTGCGAATTTCCGACAGTTTTATGGACAATCTTCGACTCCTTCCTGAGATCGCTAGGACACCCGAGGCTATGCACTCTACCCGGCCGGGCGGAAGTGCTCGCAGGCGTCGAGATCGTAAACAAAGGCGGGGGAAGCGTGGAGGACTACGGGCTAAGCTAAGGCTAACACCACACCGGCTCTCTTTACCCAGCATTTTCCTTGCTAATGTACGGATCGCTAGTGAACAAAATGGAGGAGATTCGACTCAGCATCACACACAGCAAGAAACTTTTGAACTGTAACATCCTAATCTTCACTGAAATTAAACAGCGGAATACCGGACACCGCTATCGAGCTAGCGGGACGCCACACACTCCGGGCGGATAGAACATTAGATGGCTCCGGTAAGAGCAGAGGCGGTGGATTGTGCATTTATATTAACAAAGCTTGGTGCACAAACTCTGCTATTGTTGGGAGTCATTGTTCAGCTAACCTGTAGTTTCTCATGGTTAAATGTAGACCGTTTTATCTCCCGCGGGAGTTCACTTCCACCATTATCACTGCGGCCTATATTCCCCCGGATGCTGATGCTAAGCTTGCTATGAAAGAACTTCACGCAGCCATCAGTAAACAACAGACTGATCACCCGGAAGCTGCGTTTATTGTTGCAGGTGACTTTAATCACTCAAACTTAAAGTCAGTGCTACCCAAGTTTCACCAGCATGTTTCCTGCCACACCAGAGGAAACAAAACCTTAGACCATGTTTACACAAACATGGCTGGAGCTTACGTTGCAACACCCCTCCCCCACCTGGGACAGTCAGATCACCTCTCTTTGTTCCTCACCCCCAAATATGCCCCCCTCATCAACCGTGTGAAGCCATCAGTGAAGATCATCAAGGTGTGGCCTGCGGGGGCAGATTCCAAACTCCAGGAAAGGTTTCTAAACACAGACTGGAGTGTGTTTGCTTCTCAAGCCACCAGTGGCGCTCACACGGACATTAACTCATTCACCTCCTCAGTATTGGATCATATCAATACCACCATTTTTACAGACATTTTCAACCTGTCTCTTGCCCAAGCAGCTGTACCATCATGCTTTAAACACACTTCCATTGTGCCAGTGCCGAAACACTCCAGCCCGAGGTGCCCTAATGACTACCGCCCTGTAGCACTCACACCCATCGTTATGAAGTGCTTTGAGCGGCTGGTCCTGGAACACCTAAAAGACTCTCTACCTTCAACATTGGACTCACACCAGTTTGCCTACCGCAGCAATAGGAGCACAGAGGATGCAGTTTCCATGGCACTGCACTCTGTGCTCACCCATCTGGACCATAAGAACACTTATGCACGCATGCTGTTTGTTGACTTCAGCTCAGCATTCAACACTGTCATCCCAACCAAGTTAATAGCCAAACTTGGAGACCTGGGCATCAACACCTCAATGTGTAACTGGATTTTGGACTTCCTAACTGACAGACCCCAGAATATTCGATCAGGATCCACCTGCTCCACGTCCATCACACTCAACACTGGTGTACCACAGGGCTGTGTGCTAAGTCCGTTTCTCTACTCCCTCTTCACCTCCGACTGCAAGCCTGTGTATGGATCTAATTCCATCGTCAAGTTTGCGGACGACACTACGGTGATTGGTCTCATCAGCAACAACGATGAGACTGCCTACAGGGAGGAGATCCAGCACCTGGCCACATGGTGCACTGATAATAACCTGCTCCTCAACACCACCAAAACGAAGGAGCTCATCGTGGACTTCAGGAAGGAGTCAAGAGGCACACACGACACCATCCACATCAATGGAATGGCTGTTGAGCGTGTCTCCAGTTTCAAGTTCCTGGGGATCCACATCTCGGCGGACATGTCGTGGACGACCAACACCTCCAGCCTGGTCAAGAAGGCTCACCAGCGCCTCTTCTTCCTGAGGACACTGAGGAAGAATCAGCTCTCCTCGGCTATCCTGGTGAACTTCTACCGCTGCGCAATAGAAAGCATCCTGACCAACTGTGTGGCAGTATGGTATGGGAGCTGCTCTGTTGCGGAGCGCAAGGCACTGCAGCGGGTGGTGAAAACTGCCCAGCGCATCACAGGGACTCCACTACCTGCCATCGAGCACATCCAGAGGAAACGCTGTCTGCATCGAGCTCACAGCATCCTCAAGGACTCCTCTCACCCAGCCCACAGACTGTTTTCTCTCCTGCCCTCCGGCAGGCGTTTCAGGATCCTCCGGACCAGGACCAGCAGACTAAAGAACAGTTTTTTCCCCAGAGCTGTCTCTTTACTGAACTCAAACCCCCGTTGATCCACTTCCCTCATAAACTGCTAACTCTCCTACCTCACACCTACATTCACTTTGTTATTTGCACTACCGACTGTTTATTACAGTAACAACTGTTTACTTATGCATTCTGCACCACCATATCTTAACTGGATTATGCTCATTTGCACTGCCGACTGTATTTATAGTACCAATGTTTACATTTGCATTTTGCACCGTACTTCTAACTGTAATATGCAACCACTTTCCACTGCATTTTACACTTTCTTTCAGATAGCTCTGTCCATAATTTATTGCACTACCTTAATCCACTGCTATTCCTCATATTATCCTAACATATTATTGTATACCTCTATCTGTAAAATTATGTTTATAGTAATTGCCATCTGTATATTTATTCACTGTATATATATATTCACCTGTAAATTCAGTTCTGTTTATAGTAATAACCATCTCTCCATTTATACATATTTATATATATATTCAGTACATATCCATGTCCTGCACTTACGCATCCACTGTATATCCTGCACTTGCTGCTCTTGCACTTCTGGTTAGACCTAAACTGCATTTCGTTGCCTTGTACTTGTGTAATGACAATAAAGTTGAATCTAATCTAATGTAATGTAATCTAATCTAATCTAATCTAATAAGTGGGCACACAGATAGGGCACATATAATATAAGTGGGCACACAGATAGGGCACATATAAGTGGGCACACAGATAGGGCACATATAAGTGGGCACACAGATAGGGCACATATAAGTGGGCACACAGATAGGGCACATATAAGTGGGCACACAGATAGGGCACATACCTTTGCCTGCAGTTCCGGTGCCAACAGAGAGTACAGAGGAAGCACATAGAGCGGGATTGTCGGATCCGCCTTCTCTTCTGACCACACACACACACACACACACACATTATTTCACACACACAGTCAAACAGATTAAACACAGCTGCATGTGTGAGAGAGTCTCACCCTGATCACTGTCTGGATGATCGCCCAGCTCCAGCTCGAGGTCTGAACCCTCATCATCATCTTCATCAATGCCCGCCTGACGATCCTCATCGCCCTCGTCCACGGGCAGAGCGGAGTAACTGTCCAGAGTGATCCTCGGGAGGGACTGAGAGAGAGAGTGAGAGAGTGAGAGAGAGAGTGAGTGAGAGTGAGAGAGAGTGAGAGAGAGAGAGAGTGAGAGAGAGAGTGAGAGAGAGAGAGAGAGAGAGTGAGAGAAAGAGTGAGAGAGAGAGTGAGAGAGTGAGTGAGAGAGTGAGAGAGTGAGAGAGAGAGAGTGAGTGAGAGTGAGAGAGAGTGAGAGTGAGAGAGAGTGAGAGAGTGAGAGAGAGAGAGAGAGAGAGACAGAGTGAGAGAGTGAGAGAGTGAGAGAGAGAGAGTGAGTGAGAGAGAGAGAGACAGAGTGAGAGAGAGAGAGAGTGAGAGTGAGAGAGAGTGAGAGAGTGAGAGAGAGAGTGAGAGAGAGAGTGAGAGAGAGAGTGAGAGAGAGAGTGAGTGAGAGAGAGAGAGAGTGAGAGAGAGAGAGAGTGAGAGAGAGAGTGAGAGAGAGTGAGAGAGAGAGTGAGTGAGAGAGAGAGTGAGAGAGAGAGTGAGTGAGAGTGAGAGAGAGTGAGAGAGAGAGAGAGTGAGAGAGAGTGAGTGAGAGAGAGAGTGAGAGAGAGAGTGAGAGAGAGAGTGAGAGAGAGTGAGAGAGAGAGTGAGAGAAAGAGTGAGAGAGAGAGTGAGAGTGAGTGAGAGAGTGAGAGAGTGAGAGAGAGAGAGTGAGTGAGAGTGAGAGAGAGTGAGAGTGAGAGAGAGTGAGAGAGTGAGAGAGAGAGAGAGAGAGAGAGAGAGAGAGACAGAGTGAGAGAGTGAGAGAGTGAGAGAGAGAGAGTGAGAGAGAGAGAGAGAGAGAGACAGAGTGAGAGAGTGAGAGAGTGAGAGAGAGAGAGACAGAGTGAGAGAGAGAGAGAGAGAGACAGAGTGAGAGAGAGAGAGAGAGAGAGAGAGAGAGAGAGAGAGAGACAGAGTGAGAGAGAGAGAGAGAGAGAGAGAGAGACAGAGTGAGAGAGAGAGAGAGAGAGAGAGAGAGACAGAGTGAGAGAGAGAGAGAGAGAGAGAGAGAGAGAGAGAGAGAGACAGAGACAGAGACAGAGTGAGAGAGAGAGAGACGGGTGAGAGTGAGAATACTGCACACTAATGTGTGTGAGGGCGTCGGCCTGGGGACCAGCACTGATTCCCAGAGCCTCAAGGGGAGAGTCTTTGTTAAATATATGAACGGTAATATCCCATAAAGCAACGGGTTATATCAACTGTTCATTGATCGTTAACTCATATGAATCAAATACTGATACCAGAACTTTCTAAATGATGAAATATATGAGCTGTTGAGTGTTAGATATGATAGTTGAGTGTTAGATATGATAGTTGTCATACCACATTCTTCTTCTTTGCTCTTCTGGACTTCTTCAGGTCTTCAGTTTCCATCGAATCTGAGAAAACACACTTAGTGTTAGTGCTCGCCTACTCAGGAGATACTCTGCTCTGATTGGTCTGTTTTGATTGGTCTACTCTAGGGCTGTCAACGAATATTCTAAATTCGAATATATATTTGAATAGTTTTAAAAAAACTAATTTCGAACGTGAAAATTAATATTCAAATTTAAAATAAAATGTGGAAAAAACGCCCGCGGTGTAGAGGCGTGGCTGTCCGCTCTACGAGTGGCGCCTGAAGCCGTGTTTATACTTTGTGAGTGAGGGCGAGAGAGAGAGAGAGAGAGAGAGAGAGAGAGAGAGAGAGAGGAGAGGAGTGTGTGTGTGTGTGTGTGTATGTGAGAGTGAGCGAGAGAGAGCGAGAGAGAGGAGTGTGTGTGTGTGTGTGTGTATGTGAGAGTGAGCGAGAGAGAGCGAGAGAGAGGAGTGTGTGTGTGTGTGTGTGTATGTGAGAGTGAGCGAGAGAGAGCGAGAGAGAGGAGTGTGTGTGTGTGTGTGTGTGTGTACCTGTGTGCCCTCGGTTGGGTCTGTAAGGGAACGCTTTCCTCAGTCTGCGACACACAGAATGGACCTCAGCTTGACCGGTCAGAAACACAAGAATGCCCCCTACAACAACACACATGTTCAGACTGCGTTCACCGTCCACTGCTGTGTGTGTGTGTGTGTGTGTGTGTGTGTGTGTTAAACCCACCTGGAGGCAGCATGCGGTGAATCTTGCAGATCTTGCGGAAAGCTTCTCCAGTGTAGTTGTCCACTGGTGTGTGTTTATTAAAATGAACCGTGACCGCAAACTGCCGGGCCTCCACCTACACACACACACACATCCAGTGTTCAAACACATGGGAAGACACACAGAACATCCCCGCTGTGTGTGTGTTTGGTCACCTGACACGTGAGAATGAGGAACGTTATACTGGACCTTGATGACGGGCGGAGGACAGCGGAAGAGCCTCTTGTTCTCCGTGAAGTCCTCCACACGCAGAGTCGCCGACATGATGATCAGCTTCATGGGTAAGCCTCTCTGAGAGTCACAGATCACGTTATACACACGCCCAACACAGTCACCTGACCACGCGTGTGTGTGTGTGTGTGTTCACGCATGTTACCTTGTTGCGGAGGGGGACGATGCGCGACAGGAGGCCGATGAGGATATCGGTGTACACACTGCGCTCATGAGCTTCATCGATGATGATCACATTATACTTCTGCAGCAGGAAATCCTGCAACACACACACACACACACACACACACGTCATTACGAGACGAGGGGCGACCCTTCTGACCATGAGCCGGACGCCGGATTCGGACCCGCCCTAAGAGCTCCTGTGCCCTGAGCTCAGATCAGTGGAATATGACCCCTGAGGTCAGCGCGTGTGTTTATAATCATGAGCAGGGCTTGACCTTTGACCCCTGGAGAAATCGAAGCACTGATTGTATCAGGACTGTCAGCTAAACCTTTGGAGCACATCCTGGAAATACAGTCTAGAAACTTTACAATACCAACTCAGGAAAGTACATATAATAAAGCTGCACATAAAAACAACACATAGAAATACATCATGTAATATAATGTGTGTGTGGAGCGTGTTTGTCTGTGTGTGTGTGTGTGTCTGTGTGTGTGTGCGGGGTGTGTGTCTGTGTGTGTGTAGTCTGTGTGTGTGTGTGTGTGTGTGTGTGTTTAGTCTGTGTGTGTGTGTGGTGTGTAGTCTGTGTGTGTGTGTGTGTGTGGTGTGTGTAGTCTGTGTGTGTGTGTGGAGCATGTTTGTCTGTGTGTGTGTGTGTGTGTGTGGGGTGTGTGTAGTCTGTGTGTGTGGTGTGTGTAGTCTGTGTGTGTGGTGTGTGTAGTCTGTGCGTGTGTGTGTATGTGTGTGTGGTGTGTGTATGTGTGTGTGTGGTGTGTGTAGTCTGTGTGTGTGTATGGTGTGTGTAGTCTGTGTGTGTGGTGTGTGTAGTCTGTGTGTGTGTATGTGTGTGTGGTGTGTGTAGTCTGTGTGTGTGGTGTGTGTAGTCTGTGTGTGTGGTGTGTGTGTGGTCTGTGTGTGTGTGTGTGTGTGTAGTCTGTGTGTGTGGCGTGTGTAGTCTGTGTGTGTGTATGTGTGTGTGGTGTGTGTAGTCTGTGTGTGTGGTGTGTGTAGTCTGTGTGTGTGGTGTGTGTGTGGTCTGTGTGTGTGTGTGTGTGTAGTCTGTGTGTGTGTGTGTGTGTATGTGTGTAGTCTGTGTGTGTGGTGTGTGTAGTCTGTGTGTGTGGTGTGTGTAGTCTGTGTGTGTGTGTGTGTGTGTGTGTGTGTGTGTGTGTGTGTGTGTGTGTGTGTGTGTGGTGTGTGTGTGTGTGTGTGTGTGTGAGTGGTGTGTGTGTGGTCTGTGTGTGTGTGTGTGTGTAGTCTGTGTGTGTGTGTGTGTGTATGTGTGTAGTCTGTGTGTGTGGTGTGTGTAGTCTGTGTGTGTGTGTGTGTGTGTGTGTGTGTGTGTGTGTGTGTGTGTGTGTGTGTGTGTGGTGTGTGTGTGTGGTGTGTGTGTGGTGTGTGTGTGTGTGTGTCACCTTCTGAATTTCTTTCAGCAGAACGCCATCTGTCATAAACTTGATCTGTGTGTCTTCGGTCACATTCCCTTCATACCTGATCTGATAAGACACCACCCTGAACACATACACACACACACACACACACACACACACACACACACACACACACACACACACACACTTCAGTTAAAGCCGAGTTCATCAGTGGACTAACTGAGCATCTTAAAGTCAACACAGGGTTTAGTCAGTCAAATTTAAGACTTTTTAAGACCTTTTTATGACCATTATGATTTAAATTTATGACCTAAACGAATTACGAAAAATAACTTCCTTTCAAAAAAGATTTTTTTTTAAATTGACTTTCTTTAAAAGTAACAAGTTTCATTATTTAAAGGTTCCATTTTCTTAAGAGTAACAAACTGAAGGCTCCCTTTTCCTAAGTATCAATAACAGGAACAACACTAAACAATTATCATAATATATCTGTCAATATCCATAATTATCACCATAAATGTCAAATCTTTATTTCTTTCAAGTTTAAAGGCAGATTTTTGTTCGTAACATTTCACAAATCTGAGGTAAAACATTCAAACATTTGTCATTTGTCCTTAACAAAATAAATCCCTTTATTGGAAAATTAATGTCTTATTTTCTGCATGTGCTAATGGAGGATATTGTCTCAGGTCCTGAAGCAGGTTTGTGTTGCCTGACTCTGATGGCACGGATCTTCATGAAATGTATGAAAAACAGTATCATCCTAAATACATTAAATACTTTAATTATATTCCATTAGTCCTTTAATACATTGTCTACATTAATAATAAAATACGATTCAATTCAATATGTATATCCCACATTTCACGGTGGAGTTATTACTAGGCTAGCGTTACAGTAAACCCATGGTAAATTATGGGATGTGTTGATGGGTATTGTTGCGCACAGCGTTTCTCCAGTTTGTCAGCGCTGGTTCATCTGCCTTTAAACTGGTTTAAATCACTGGGACATTTGTGTTCTTCGCTGAATTCAAGCGATTCTCACTGGATCTTGTGACCGAGGCCGATCAGAGTAAACGCGCTGCCGTTTGGACTCTGAGCCGAGCGGATCAATGGTCCATGTGGCGCACGGTTCAAATGAGTTTTGTTCCGGTATCGTTTAATGCCCAGCCATCATTTCAGTAACACTAAGCAGTGACTCAATGACATGTACAGTAATAAGCTGAGGAGACTCTTGTGAGTTTGCGCGGGTTTCTGTGAAAGTCCATTCCGACAAGTGTGTGTGCTGCACTGCCGCACCTGGACCGCTGTGACACCGCCCAGACTCCTCACAGAACTACAACAGGCGAATGAATGCCACCGCCAGCGCATTTTCAGGGGGAAAGGCGATGGTGGAACCAATGAATGAATGAGCATATCAATTTAAGACGTGGCTAAATGTAATTTATGACCATGTATGGAAAATCCGGATGTTTTTATGACTTTTTATGGCCTAAAATTTGTATTATTAAATTTAAGACTTTTTATTACTTTTTATGACTCCGCAGAAACCCTGCAACATGAGATTATTTGAACTCAAATGTCCATCAGCTTGACTCTGCTCAGATATTAGAATCATCATCTCTGTTTGGATTTGAACAGGCGAGAGTTTATGATCATTAATGCGGAGATTATTATGTTTCTATATGTTTGGCAACAGCCCTAACTGACGGAGTGTGTGGCTTCTCATGTCTCAAACACGCGTGTAGCATGACAACAGGAGGGCAAGAGTCCAGCGCATCTCACACACTCTCAGGGAGATCTGGACCCTTCACGCTCTGAGCCTGATGTGTGTGTTCCTACAGGAGCGTTTGAGACCAGCTACACACTCCATCCATCAACAGCTGTTGGCACGCACACACACACACACACACACACACACAGCTGGAAGCCCCGCCCTTACCCGCTGGGTAAATTCATCTCTGTGGCCACACGGTGAGACATGCTGACCGCTGCCACTCTCCTGGGCTCGGTCACACCGATGATGCGGCCGCAGCTGAGAAACAGAGACAGAGAGAGTGAGAGGCAGACAACACACACACACACACACTCTCTCTCACACGCACTCTCTCACTCTCACTCTCTCACTCTCACTCTCACACTCTCACACTCACACTCTCACTCTCACTCTCACACTCTCACTCTCACACTCTCACTCTCACACACACACACACACACACACACACACACACACACACACACACACACACACACACACACACTCTCTCACTCTCACTCAGACTCACTCTCACACACTCACTCTCACTCTCACACTCTCACACACTCACTCTCACACACTCACTCTCACACACAGTCTCACACACTCTCTCACATACACTCTCACTCTCACACACTCACACACACTCTCACACACTCTCACACACTCTCACACACTCTCACACACTCTCACACACTCTCACACACTCTCACACACTCGCACACACTCGCACACACTCGCACACACTCGCACACACTCGCACACACTCGCACACACTCGCACACACTCGCACACACTCTCACACTCACTCTCACACTCACTCTCACACTCACACACACACACTCTCTCTCACACACTCATTCACTCTCACACACTCATTCACTCTCACAGTCTCACACAGTCTCACACAGACACTCTCACACACACTCGCACTCACACACTCTCACTCACACACTCTCACTCACACACTCTCACTCACACACTCTCACTCACACACTCTCACTCACACACTCTCACTCACACACTCTCACTCACACACTCTCACACTCTCACTCACACACTCTCACTCACACACTCTCACTCACACACTCTCACTCACACACTCTCACTCACACACTCTCACTCACACACTCTCACTCTCACACTCTCACTCTCACACTCTCTCTCACTCTCACACACTCACACACACACTCTCACACACACACTCTCACACACACACTCTCACACACACACTCTCACACACACACTCACACACCACTCTCACACACTCACACACACCACTCTCACACACTCTCACAGACACTCTCACAGACACTCTCACAGACACTCTCACAGACACTCTCACAGACACACTCTCACACACACTCTCACACACACTCTCACACTCACACACACTCTCACACACACACTCTCACACACACACTCTCACACACACACTCTCACACACACACTCTCACACACACACTCTCACACACACACTCACACACCACTCTCACACACTCTCACAGACACTCTCACAGACACTCTCACAGACACTCTCACAGACACTCTCACAGACACTCGCACTCACACACTCTCACACTCACACTCACATTCACACACTCACTCTCACACTCTCTCTCACACACACTCTCACACACACTCACACACTCTCACACACTCTCACACACTCTCACACACTCTCACACACTCTCACACACTCTCACACACTCTCACACACTCTCACACACTCTCACACACTCTCACACACTCTCACACACTCTCACACACTCTCACACACTCTCACACACTCTCACACACTCTCACACACTCTCACACACTCACACACACTCACACACACACTCTCACACATCAGCACTCCGGTCACCTGGCGTATCCCGCCTCATACAGGAACTGAGGCACCTGTGTGGTTTTCCCGCTGCCCGTCTCTCCACACAGCACCACACACTCATTCTCCCGCACCGCCTCCATGATCACCTGCTCCTCCGCCAGGATCGGCAGCCTCAGACGAGCCTCCTGCAGTTCACACCAAGAGTTACACACACACACAAGAGCCACTGGAATAGAGCAGTAAACAAACACAGCTGTGTGTGTGTGTGTGTGTGTGTGTGCGTGTGTTTAACTCACATTTACTAAGATCAATTGCACTTATTGTGTAGATGCACTGATCCTGCATTCATAAACACCTGCATGTCATTACAGCTTTAAATCCAGAGGTGGACAGTAGCGAAGCTCCTTTGCTTGAGTACTGTACTTTACTGAAGCATTATAGTTTAGGGAGCTTTGACTTTAACTACATCTGAAAGACAAATATCCACTACGCTTCTTCCAAGGTCCTCGAAGTCGAAAGTCGTTTCTGTAGCAGCTTTGCAAGTCAGTGGATGATTTCTTTTCTTCTTTAGAAGTTTTTTTTAGTTTTTTTGCAGACAGCCTATCAGCAATCACTTTTGTAGGGTCATAATTTCCCAACATTTTTTTAACACTGATCAATTTATAGCAAAATGGAAGAAGACGGTTCCTCGGCACAGTGTGTGCACCCATGGCCATATTAGAAAGTAAGTTTCAGTTTTCTGAAAAGATTAAAGATTAGTTTCGTTGGCATACACTTGATGAATGTCTCATAAAATTTTCAAAAATGTAAATGTCTGGGAGAAAGAGAAGCATAAACGTATGGATGATTCTGAGAAAGCATGATGGAAGAGCTCAGTTCAGTCTGGTTGTGCCTCTCAGATGCCTCTTTTGCGTTTTTTCGCACTTAAACAGACCAATAATTTCATTTTGGAAAGTATTCACGTAAATAAAGTTGATTATGTCTTAAGTGAATGTAAACAGTTGGGGAATATCTGATGTAGGGATGCTCATATTGACCGTTTAACCGTTAACTGATAGTATGAATTTTGACCGATTAATACTATCAGTTAAACGGTTTAAAAGTTTGTTTGTTTTTTGCTGCATGGTCACCACATTTTTATAAGAAACAATATCGAGTGTATAAAACACGAAAGAACAACAAATATATCTGTGAGAACACTCGTTTAACAGCACACACACACCGGGACTGCACATCACAATTTTCCCAATGTTGACTCTTCTTGCAATCGTAATGCACTGTGGCCTGCATTAAACCTTTAAATAAAAGGTTTGCAAAGTCATATACAATAAACGAGCTCGCACAGCGACAGGAAATACAAATGAACGCAAAAAACCTGCCGACCTCACCCGAGCATGCGAGCAAAGCTTCACTCATGAACTGCTCAGCGCTCCGACATGACGCTTCTCTGTAGCCTACTGTACTTATAGCCATTAAAACACGTCATTAGTTTCAGTTTAAATATTATAATGTTATTTTTTAATTTCATTTACGTTGAAAAGTGAACAGGACACATAAGAAGCATAATGTCAGAAGACGGGGCTCTTCAATAAGTTCAATAACACTTCAACAGGCTTTCAACAAAACTAAACTTTTCTTTAAAGTGAATTTCATTTTGTATAAATTGTATCTTGATTTTAATCTATGTTTAATCTACCAAATTGCCCGGATTTAATAAATAATAAGCAAATAGCCTATAACAGACAATGACATGAGGAGGCGGCGCAGCGGGATCAACGGCTTAAATGAACAACTAGAAAAGAAAAAGACTTCAGTCAGGGGCAGCCCTTAGTGTTTATTTCAGACGGGCTATATTTGATCCAGCATGACAGAGGGAGTTCTGGGTAGAGTGGCGGTGCTGAGCGGAATGAGCGGAATCGTTTTAAAAACATAATTCAACAAATAAATGATACTTTTTAATGGGCCACTTAAAATGTTTATTACAAATAAATGATTACATTTAAAAAATTAATAAAATGAACAAAAATTTGCATTGCATTTGCAGCTCCCCCACTGAGACATGCTACTTTAAAAACTGTAAAACCAGTCGAGGTGTGGACTGAGGCAGGCCTGCTCTTATTATATGAAGAAAACTATTCCAGTTCTTCAAAGCTTCAAACGGATTCAGTGTTTTCGTTTTTTCATCTTAATTTGTTAATTATTTAAGTGAAAAATATTAAGTGTGAGCCTATTTATTTTATGCTTTTTTTCAAATATTTGATTCAGTTTTTCTCTGTAGTCAGAAACGCTGCAGGTGAACATGTGATCGTGTGAAGTTCTGATGTTGTTGATCTGTTCTGTGCTGATGTTTGCTCAGTAAAATAAACCCGTGGAGAAAAGCGTCTTTTTAACGGATCACAGACACTCTTCAAGTGTTTATTGATTTCATGCCAATTCAATATTATAATCTTATCACTTAAAGGTCCCGTTCTTCGTGATCCCACTGTTCAAACTTTAGTTAGTGTGTAATGTTGCTGTTAGAGCATAAATAATACCTGTAAAATTATAAAGCTCAAAGTTCAATGCCAAGCCAGATATTTTATTTAACAGAAGTTCCCTTTCAAAGCCTACAGCGAACGGCCGGCTTGGACTACATCCTGGTACTTCCTTCATAAATGACGTCAGTAGAACAGACTAACCTCCGCCCACAAGAACACGCGAAAAAGGGGGCGTGGTCTTGTTGCTGTCCCACGTGGAGAACAGGAAGTGTTGCGTGGAGAAGAGGAAGTGTTGCGTGGAGAACAGGAAGTGTTGCGTGGAGAAGAGGAAGTGTTGCGTTTGAGTGTGTTTGTCTCCATGTCATCGAGACGCTGTTATTTTCATCCCGGAGTCAAATCACCTTTGTTTGGCTTTCCCAGGGACGCTGTAGAGATCATTGAGCGCATACATCTCCCGTTAAGAGGCGTGACCTTTCCATGCAACCTGCGCTAAGCTGCTGTCCAATCACAACACAGGAACCGCTGGCACAATCAGAACTCGTTACGTATTTCTGAAGGAGGGACTTCATAGAATAAAGGAACTCATCAGCCGTTTTTAGGACAGTGAGAACAGCGGTGTACAGATGAGTACATTGTGTTAAAAATACTGTGTTTTTACACGCGGAACATGAACACATGTTATATTGCACACTGTGAACACAATCAAAGCTTCAAAAAAACACGAAGAACGGGACCTTTAACGGTTAATAATCAGATAATGAGCGGCGGTTGTCTGTCGGGAAAATGAACCGTTTTGAGCATCCCTAATCGGATGTGTATCAGTGTATAGGATTTGTGCATTCGGCCTTAAAGTGACAGCAGCTTTGTAACTTTTATACCAGTATTGAAAAGAGTTCCCGGTGGTCGTATGCTAGCATGTTGGACCATGATGGCTATAGCCTGCATTCATACAACAATAATAAAATAATGCATTGACATAAAGGAAATTTACTTTTGATACTTAAGTACTTTTATAAACAAGTACTTTTACTTAAGTAAAAATAATTTTTACAACTTTCAGAGTAATATTTGACCAGTGGTACTTTCACTCGAGTAATGGAGGTGTGTGCTTTGTCCACCTCTGTTTAAATCACACGTGACGAATCTTATTTTTAACGGAATATTGCAGTGTTTATTATAAATGATTTATCCATGCACATCACATCAGAATAACTTGCCCTCCCTCTTGCAGTGACATCATCTCTTCTCTTTTCTGAAAGGCGGGGATACCTGTCACTCACATGAGATCCACACTCAAGCCCCGCCTACATTTGTTCTTGTTTGAGAAGCGCTTCACTCGATATACAGCACACTAGAGGAGAAGATCACATCTCGTGGCGATTTTAAACCAATCCCGTACCTGAATCTCCGGAAGTCGATCCACAGGAATGAACACGGCAGGTTTAGAGTCCTCCTCCTCCTTCTTCTCCTTCTCCTTCTTCTTCTCCTTCTCCTCCTCCTCCTTCTTCTTCTTCTCCTTCGCTTCCTCTTTAACGTCCGTCTGTGTGTGTTTCAGCTCCTCTGTCAGAACCTGCTGCTCTCCTGTGGGTTCTTCCTCAGAGTCGTCTGATCCCTCCTCCTCCTCCTCCTCGGATGACTCTGATTTCTCAGATCGCTCTTCCTCCTCCTCCTCCTCCACCGCTCTTCTCCTCTTCCTGTTCGCTCCGCTCAAGCTGCTGATCTTCACAGTAGATGATTGGCCTTCCTCACCGTCCTCCACAGATCTGCAAGCACACACAGGAAACAGAAACATGAGCCAGACCATAGATATCCATAATAAAGGCTAGTGTCTTACGACGGAGTCTCTAACGTCATCAGCGGCGGCCATCTTGTCTCAGGCAGGGCTCTGTGGCTCCTGATGTAAGGCGAGTGATCTGAACACAAATACTCTTATCTCACTGAAATCTGGACGGATTTACAAATGGTTTGGTTTCTTACAAACGTTATTAACGTGGCTATAATTCTGGATGCTTGAACAAATTATGAATAATTTTTCATAAGTATGCAGTGTCATAACCACATCTCTGACGTTTATATAAAACCAAACAGTTTGAAAATCGGTAGAAAATTGAGCACGTTATGACCATTTAAAAAGTGCAAGCCCCATTAAAACACAATGACAAGTGACAAGATGGCCGCCAGGTGCAGACGTCGACCTCCATTGGCCAGCGGCGCGGACGAGGCATCTAGCCTTTATTATGTATATCTATGAGCCCGACGGCTGATGTGAGACAGGCGGATCTCTCACTCTTTGGGCTGGTAGAGTTTGTCTCCGGTGCCGAGTCTGGCGGTGGTGTAGAGCATCTTGAGCTCGGCCTCGGGCAACTGGACCTCGGCTAGCCTAGAGAAGATCTCCGCTCTCTGTGGAGACACACACACACACACACACACACATCACATCCCGTACGAATCACACACCGCACCAGTGACGCAATCTCACACTCGCTCGCTCCTTACATGGGCTTTCTTCTCTTTCAGCTCCAGAACTTTCTCCAGGTTCTTCCGCTGTTTCTTTGTCAGGGCTTTCTTCCTGGACACGGGATGCTCCACCTTCTGTTTCTTGGTTCTGGTGGCGGGCAGAACCAGAGCGTTAGAGTCGTCCACTCCCTTCAGAGCGGCTCCATCTGCACAGAACCACACCACAACACATGAGACACATCATGTACTCGCTGCAGCAATAACCGTCAATTATGCATAATGACATGTTACTAACCAAACCCTAACTCTAGAGTAAGCGCATGTGGATAATTCATATTAATACGCAGTACTTATGAGAAATTATAATGTAACTGTCACTATAAAATAAAGTACCCACAAATTCTATTGATGTGAATTTGATCTAAATCATTAATCATTATGATTCATATATTAACCTCTGCAGACCCTGATCAGGAATGACATCATCATGTATATACTGTAAATGTTAACTGTCTGTGTAGGAGCTCTGACCTCTGACCTCATCTGAAAGCTTAGAGTCTCTACTTTCTGCAGATGTGCGTCACTTTGGCATTAGTTTTACACACAGTCACTTATTTACACTAAATTACTCTGAGACCATTTCCTCCTGGATGTGTCCGACCCAAATGTGAAAGCGCCTCCCACACACACACACACACACACACACACACACACACACACACACACACACACACACACAACACTGGAAAGCCTCTGGAGTGTCATAAAGCACTGCTAAAAGTGATGAACATGTGAGTGTGTGTTGTCTGAGCTGTAATAACCCCCGAGAAAGAGACGCTTTTTGATGGTTTGGTTATAAATTGATTGTTGAAAGTGTGTAACTCTGTGAGCTCTAGCACCCTGCAGACCGTTTGGGCCGTAAACACTAGATTACAGAAACACTGGAGAGAGAGTTTAGTGACACTGGATATTGCGTTTATAACACTGTATAAGGGACACTTGTGTATTTGGGTAGGCGGAAATAACAAAAAAGGTCATATTCGTCCCTTCAGATCCATCTGTATAAATCTTGCTCACATAATCCAGACTAAGATAAGATCCAGACTAACATCATGAACCAGCTCTTCTGAATGCACTGAGCCCTGCTCTTACCCTGGATCTCCACCTGCACATCAGTCTGTCTCTGCACAGGTGTGCTCTGCTCTCGGCCTCTCCAGTTGTGCTTCTTCCTCAGTCTGCCCATGGCAACACTCACAGGTCATAGGTCACAGGTCAGGAGCATCTGTGAGGCTATTGATGAGCAGGGAGATGAAGTCACCGTGAAAACATATAACAGCCTATTAATATACTTCATTTCATTCGTGCAAACATGCTATATATCCAATCACTGGACATGTGTGTGTGAGTTCCAGCCTTTGGCTCTCATTGGCTGGAGTTCAGTGAACTATAGAGCTGTGTTCTCATGAGGAGTGCTCGTGTTTACACTGCTCCAGATCAACATTAACATCATCATCATCAGCACAGGGAAGCTCTGCTTATCCAACATACCATTCATTACCACAGGATCATTACCTCCTTCATTTGCATACAAATCATTATAACCTTTTAATCTAAATGTATCATAAAGTAACAAATTCGGAGAAACTCACGTGTCGATCCTGTTGTGATGTTGTGCGACTTTGAAATGAGACCGACGCGCTACATCACCGATAAAAGGTTCCGGGGTCATGAGTTCCTCCAAAAACATTATATTATATTATATTACATTACATTACATTACATTACATTACATTACATTACATTACATTAATTATATTATATTACATTACATTACATTACATTACATTACATTAATTATATTATATTACATTACATTACATTACATTAATTATATTATATTACATTACATTACATTACATTATATTATATTATATTACATTACATTATATTATATTATATTATATTATATTATATTATATTATATTATATTACATTATCCATCCATCCATCCATCTTCTTCCGCTTATCCGGGGTCGGGTCGCGGGGGCAGCAGTCTAAGCAGAGATGTCCAGACTTCCCTCTCCCTAGACACTTCCTCTAGCTCTTCCGGGGGGACACCGAGGCGTTCCAAGGTCAGCCGGGAGACATAGTCCCTCCAGCGTGTCCTTGGTCTTCCCCGGGGCCTCCTCCCGGTTGGACATGCCCGAAACACCTTCCCGGGAAGGCGTTCAGGAGGCATCCGGAACAGATGCCCGAGCCAACTCAGCTGACCCCTCTCGATGTGGAGGAGCAGCGGCTCTACTCCGAGTTCCTCCCGAGTGACTGAGCTTCTCACCCTATCTCTAAGGGAGTGCCCAGCCACCCTGCGGAGAAAGCTCATTTCGGCCGCCTGTATCCGGGATCTTGTCCTTTCGGTCATGACCCAAAGCTCATGACCATAGGTGAGAGTAGGAACGTAGATTGACCGGTAAATCGAGAGCTTCGCCTTACGGCTTAGCTCTTTCTTCACCACAACAGACCGGTACATCGACCGCATTACTGCAGAAGCTGCACCGATCCGTCTGTCAATCTCCCGTTCCATCCTCCCCTCACTCGTGAACAAGACCCCTAGATACTTGAACTCCTCCACTTGGGGCAGGAACTCTCCACCAACCTGAAGTGGGCAAGCCACCCTTTTCCGACTGAGGACCATGGCCTCGGATTTGGAGGTGCTGATTCCCATCCCAGCCTCACACTCGGCTGCAAACCGTCCCAGTGCATGCTGGAGGTCCTGGTTAGAAGGGGCCAACACGACAACGTCATCCGCAAAGAGCAGAGACGAAACCGTGTGGTCCCCAAACCTGACACCCTCCGGCCCTTGGCTGCGCCTAGAAATTCTGTCCATAAAAATTATGAACAGAACCGTTTGATCACATTATATATTACATTATATTATATTTATTATATGTTCCGGGGTTCTTGTTTTCCTCCAGTTGGTGAACTTTCACTGAGAAAAACCTTTCTTTATTATATAATATAATATATATTATATTGTATTATTACAGTATATAGAAGAAGAAGAAGAAGAAGAAGAAGAAGAAGAAGAAGAAGAAGAAGAAGAAGAAGAAGAAGAAGAAGAAGAAGATTTTGCCTTGTTTTTTATGACAATTTAAAAAATATTTTATTTGATCAATAAAAGGATTGAGAAACCCACACAAACACGTGAACCTGTAAATATGCATCAACACTGTTTAATTATGTGACCATCGGGTCAGTTTACAAAAGAGAGCAATCTTACAGCAAACAGAGCAGAAGAAGAAGGCCTAATGTTCTTCCTCAGGCTCATACAGTAATAAAGCATCTGATTAACTGCATGACTGGAGCATATGCATTATATATACACATGACTGGGATGTTCGCTGTCGGTCAGGTGTGTGTGACCGTCTCGTCCTACATGCTCCTGTCTTTAATGACGTCATATTCGTTCCTCTGGGTCACGTGATCGTCCTCCGGCGTGAAGGTCTCCGCAGCCGTGCGCGTGAGCCGCTCGAACCGGCGGAGGAAGAGGATGATGGAGGCCAGCAGGAGCACCTGCACTGTGATGAAGATGAAGAGGCTGATCTGAGAGGCCAGAGCCAGGTCACACAGCCAATAGCGACACGTGTCCAGAAGCTCCTGTTCAGCCAGATGGACGAGCACGCGCCCCCGCAGGTGAGCAGGAGAACTGCAGCTGATGTTCCTGAAACACACACACACACACATCACCTCAGTGATGGCAGAGCAGCACACCCGTCTCCACTGGCCAGAACAGTGCAACTGCGACAACAACCCCGGGCCAAACATGCATAAAAACACCTTTGACAAATCTATTGCAAATGCAATTAACTAATAATCTAATGAGATTAAGTGTCTGTATGTGTTTTGTTTGTTCCATGGATGGCTCAGATAATACGAGACTATTAACTCCTATTATTCCCACTAATGTCCAATTAAATCTTGTATAAAATAAGCATCTTTGGCGATAGAAATTCAGCCGGATCTACTTCTCTGCTTTTATGTCTATGGCGAGTGACTGTGCTCCTCCGCAGCCTGAAATAGTCCCGATATAAACACGCATTATAAGTGGACCGTAATGATTCAGGGGAAGACAAGATCACTGTTTGGAGAATGGATTCATGTTGTACATTCTCATTATGTAATTTTTGCAAAACTTGAACACATAAAAAAGGAAAGCAGCTTTAAAAACCTCTTAACTGTCACCGTCCCGCGGGCGGGACACATGGTGCTCTTTTTTTAAACGCCTTTTTTTCGTAGAATATATTTGAGTAATTATCATAAATTAGGTGTCGTTTGAAAGCTTACGAACTCAAAATTCATCCTGTGAAATCCGTTTTGAAATTGGACGTTGCGTTACCATGGAAACGGTGCTCTAAAGTCTTCTAGCGTGCTCCTCCCCTAGTGGGCGTCGTCATGTTTCATATTACAACATTTCTTTTAACTACTTTATAATCAAAACCTTTCCAATCTTGACAAAACACATATCGTCGGAGAGGTCTGAGTCTCAAGGGTCCATATTTGGGGACTGTTTTGTGATGGAAGTGATATTTGGACAGAAATATACAGGAATTTGGGATTTTCCTGAGTTGTCAGTTATAATCATCAAAATTAAAGAAATAAACTTTTGAAATATATCAGTCTGTGTGTAATGAATGAATATAATATACAAGTTTCCCTTTTTGAATGGAATTAGTGAAATAAATCAACTTTTTGATGATATTCTAATTATATGACCAGCATTTGTATTTATTATAAAGTTTTGATTTGTTTGTTTTGTTACAAAAATATAGATTTTTTCTGTGTATTTGTGTTTTTGCAGATTTCCAATTCATTTCCTATGGTGTCATTTTTGACCGAAGAGCACAAGTGGGAGTATTTTTTTTTGCTCGAATCATGCCGTGTGTTTACATCCCTAAAGGCCTGTTCACACCGGGATGATTTTCATGCGCGTTTATCGCCTCGTGACTAAACAAAGGGCGCCAGTGTGAGTGTGCACACCGCCAGCCGTAAAAGTGGCGCGTTAAAAACTGGCCGACCAATGAGATGGCCGCTTTTGTTCACGCGCCTGGAGCTGCTGAAGTTACAGCAAAACACCACTTGGTGGCGCTCAAGCACAAAACGCTCTTGCCGAGCACACACTGATACTACGAAGAAGTAGTAAGTAGACAAAGAAGAAGATGTGTGTGCGTGTGTGCGTGTGTACGTGTGTGTGTGTGTGTGTGTGTGTGTGTGTGTGTGTGTGTGTGTGTGTGTGTGTGTGTGTGTGTGTGTGTGTGTGTGTGTGTGTGTGTGTGTGTGTGTGTGTGTGTGTGTGTACGTGTGTGTGTGTGTGTGTGTATATAAGTGTGCGTGTGTACGTGTGTGTGTGTGAGCGAATGTGTCAATATCACACTCTTGATGTTTGAGAGTTCACTGCTGTGTACTTTTTTTCAGCATCATGGCCGATTTGTAGATTGTACACACAGATATTCAGAGAACTTTTGTGTTTTTGCCGATTTCTCATTCATTTCCTACGGTCACTCATTTATGACCGAAGACAATGAACGCTACTTTTTTTTTTTTTACGACCAATTAGCATGCTCGAATCATGACCCCAATTTTTTTGTGTGTTCACATCCCTAATGCTAGAAAAGTCACCAGGTTTCATATCATCCTGATGAAGCTGTGATTTTTAAACATTTTTACGAAAAAAAAGTTTCCGCAATGACCGAAGAGCAGAGGGTTTAGTAACTGCACATCTAAATATTATGTAACAGTGACAAATTCAAATGGTTTGTATTCACTTAAAGACATTTTGTCAGCTTTACTTGACTTTCTTTTGTTTATATAACTAAATTGTTATTTGTAAAAATGACTCAATATAGTTGTGTGGAACCACTTGACGCTGCTTTAAGTAAATTCAACAAATGATTTTTTTTTTTGTAATGTGAGATGTTACAATTGCCCCTGGTCTCCCCTACAATTACTTCACAAAAAGAGTGCATACTTTTAGGGCGTACTAGCCAGTCCCTCCAGAAAAGCGTGATTATGCGATCGCGTGATTTAATGCATAATCAGCCAAAGTCTGCATATTTATGCGGGGCCGCATTTTTTCAAATACGCTGCACATTCGCCGCATTTTTTAAGAAAACGTGCCGCATAATCAAGGATTTTTGCCGGAACAATCACAAAAAAAGCCGCATTTTTCTGGAAGGACTGACTATAAGCATTTGACCTGTTTCGTACTTTTATGGACTTCAAAAATGACCCAACATTCCCTGCCATATAAAGCTTGGAAGAGCAGGACATTATTAATGTAACTCTGATTGTGTTCGTCTGAGAGAAGAGTGTCACACACACCGAGGATGAGCTGAGAGTAAATCATGGGCTCATGTTCATTAAACGCTGTAATATCTCATACACTCACCGAATGGAAGCATCATTTCTCTGTTTCAGCAGCCAGCCTCTCAGGTAAAGGATGCCACAGTCACATGACCACGGGTTGCCATGGAGAGCGGCGTGGCGCAGGGCGGGCAGCGCGTCCAGCAGGCTGTTGGGCAGGGCGGTCAGGTGGTTGTCGTTCAGGCGAAGGTCAGTGGTGTGTGGAGGGAAGGAGGAGGGCAGTGTGGCCGTGGTCAGGCCGCGGTTACTGCAGTCCATCACACCGCCATCACAGGAGCACACCTGAGGACAAGCAGCCCGAGCCCTGACCAGCTCACAGTCCAGCAGGAGGACGACCGCCAACACGAGCACCGCGCACCTCATGCCAGCACACACTGCACAACACACACACACACACACACACACAGCGTTACACTCAGCATGTATGGGGAGACGGAGCTTATCTGGGACTCCAGGAGGAAAGAAGCAAAGATAATAAACACACACATCACGAACACCGCAGAGGATACAACACAACACTTATGAATCTAACACACACACCGCAGAGGATACAACACAACACTTATGAATCTAACACACACACCGCAGAGGATACAACACAACACTTATGAATCTAACACACACACCGCAGAGGATACAACACAACACTTATGAATCTAACACACACATTCTAAATTAATATTGAGTTACAAATTACAAAATGTGTAATTGTGATCAATCGCATAAAAGTAAAAGTTTGTGTTTATAATATGTGTGTGTGTGTATAAACAGTACAAACACACACATTATATAAACAAACTTTTATGTTAGTTGCGATAGATCATGATTAATTGATTTGACAGCATTACATTAAGTATAATTAATTTATGCAAACAAAACATTAAAATTATATTGGATATTACAAAAACATGGCAATAAACATATGGCAAATATAAACATATCATTATCAAATTAAATATTGATCATTAAGTACAATGGCATATATTATTATTGTTATTGTTTATTCACATGAGCGGCGCTGCATTATTAGGCGTCTCTGTAAATATGTTTATTCCTAACAGTGTCTTCATGGATTTTGATATTTTATTCTCTATTGTGTTATTATTATGTCTTGTTGTTATATTTGGATTCATTTACCAAACATCCGTGTGTGTGCACTCGCCAATTCAGCTCTTTATGATTTATTTTATTTGAAATAAGTGGTTTCTACATGAGAGATGAACTTAATTTTGAGAGAAGAAGTAAAAGTTCTTACCAGAGAGTCGGTGTAAGTCTGAGGAGCGTCAACACTGCAGCGTCACACACAGCTGAGACACACTGATAAACTGACCCATCACACACACACACACTCACTAACACTCACACACAGCTGAGACACACTGATAAACTGACCCATCACACACACACACACTCACTAACACTCACACACAGCTGAGACACACTGATAAACTGACCCATCTCACACACACACATACTCACTCAAGTCAAGTCAAGTTTATTTATATAGCGCTTTTAACAATGTAGATTGTCTCAGAGCAGCTTCAGTGTTAAACAGGAAAATAATTCAGCATAATTTTATTCAGCCGTATAGCCATTTGATGTCATCAGTTCATTTCAATAATCATGGCAGTGTGGGCTTTAGATCAGTAATTAGATCAGTAATTTAGTTTATATGGTTAATTTAGTTTATTAATTAGATTTATTTCGATGTTTAGTTGAACATGTAGTGTCCCCAACTGAGCACGCCAAGCCAGAGGCAACAGTGGCAAGGAAACCCAAACCCCATCAGGAGCAGAATGGAGGAAAATAAACCTTGGAGAAACCAGGCTCAGTCGGGGGGGCAGTTCTCCTCTGGCCAATTAACAAACAGCGTATGATTATTATTCTGGCAACTTTACAGGTCAGAGGTCATAATAGATTGTAATATTCGAACAATCGGAGTCATCCCGCTGGAGACGGGTTTATTGAGGATGCCGTGTCGATGAGGCAGTTTCAGGGGGAGGCTAATCACGGTCTCTCAGACACTTCAGGGTCATGTGTTGGTCTTCTCTGGGCGCAGGTCCAGCATCTGATCTGGATCCGGCCCGGATCCGGCTGACTGCAGTAAACCTCGGGA
Source organism: Romanogobio albipinnatus (assembly GCA_023566225.1). Classification (NCBI taxonomy): domain Eukaryota; kingdom Metazoa; phylum Chordata; class Actinopteri; order Cypriniformes; family Gobionidae; genus Romanogobio; species Romanogobio albipinnatus. The sequence continues at coordinate 53,792,903 of CM042253.1, read as the reverse complement.
TAAACAGAGAGACTAGCATTAGCGTAGATGCCATTCTTCTGATGATGTCACGAGTACATCAGGTGTTATGGGAAGTGTTCCCGGTTCCAGCTGACCTAGTTAATGCAGCCTAACAATCATTTCATTGAGAAAGTGTTTTATGTGTATGCCACAGTAAAGAGATGTGTGTTTAGTCTAGATTTAAACTGACAGAGTGTGTCTGCTTCCCCAACAATGCTAGGAAGAGTTCCAGAGTTTAGGAGCTAAATAGGAAAAGGATCGACCGCCGAGAGCGCAGTAGACGTGATGGAGTATAATGTGTTAAGAGCTCGCTCAAGTACTGGAGATAAACCATTTAGTGCTTTGTAAGTAATAAGCAAATCTGAATTCAGTTGCAGGAAATTACCGGTCATCCAGTGTTTTATATTAGCTATGCGTTCCGTTAATCTTGTGAATGGAGATGGTGGTCCAGTGGGTTAAACCACTGAGCTGATACACAGAAGGTTGCTGGTTCAATCCCAGCGCTCTCCACCAGTGTGTCCTTGAGCAAGGCACTTTACTCCATGTTGCTCCAGGGGGATTGTCCCTGTAATAAGGCACTGTAAGTCGCTTTGGATAAAAGCGTCTGCCAAATGCATAAATGTAATGAATTGGTAAGTTTCTTCAGGGCGTGAAGAAATATAGAGCTGAGTATCGTCAGTATAACAAGGAAAACTAACGCCATGCTTCCTAATAATATCTCCCAGTGGTAGCATGTACAGGGTGAAGAGCAGCGGTCCTAGCACTGAGCCTTGTGGTACTCCATACTGAACATGTGATCGGTGTGACATCTCTTCATTTACTGCTACAAACTGATAACGGTCACATAGGTATGATATAAACCATGATAAAGCAATTCCACTAATACCTACATAATTTTCGAGTCTATTCAAAAGAATGTTGTGGTCGATGGTATCAAATGCAGCGCTAAGATCGAGTAACACTAATAGAGAGATACAGCCACGATCGGATGATAAGAGTAAATCATTTGTAACTCTGATGAGAGCAGTCTCAGTGCTATGATACGCTCTAAATCCTGACTGGAAATCCTCACAGATACCATTTCTTTCTAAAAAGGAGCATAATTGTGAAGACACTGCCTTTTCTAGTGTTTCTGACAGAAAGGGTAGATTTGAGATTGGTCTATAATTGACTAATTCTGTTGGATCAAGTTGCGGTTTTTTAATAAGTGGTTTAATAATAGCCAACTTAAAAGTTTTCGGTACATATCCTAATGACAAAGATGAATTAATGATATTAAGAAGAGGATCTATGACCTCTGGTAGCATCTCTTTTAATAGCCTAGTCGGTACAGGGTCAAGCATACATGTTGCTGATTTTGATGATTTAACGAGTTTAGCCAATTCTTCTTCTCCTATAGCAGTGAGTGAGTGAGTGTGTGTGTGTGTGTGTGTTCTCCTATAGCAGTGAATGAGTGTGTGTGTGTGTGTGTGTGTGTGTTCTCCTATAGCAGTGAATGAGTGTAATTTTTTTGCTCAGTGACACTACAATGCTCTGTCTGATGTGATACTGTAGTAAACGACTGCATTGTTTAAATTTTCTTCCTAATATTATCAATCTTACATGCAAAGAAGTTCATAAAGTCATTACAGCTGTGCTGTTTACAATCATCAGAAGTTGAAGCTTTATTTTTGGTTAATTTAGCCACTGTATCGAATAAATACCTTGGGTTGTGTTTGTTTTCTTCCAAGAGAGTTGAGAAATAAGCAGATCTAGCAGTTTTTACAGCCTTTCTGTATGCGATCATGTGCTCTTTCCACGAATTACGAAAGACCTGTAGTTTTGTTTTCTTCCAGCTGCGCTCCATTTTTCTGGCTGCTGTTTTAAGGGCCCGAGAGTGTGTGTGTGTGTGTGAGTGTGCTCGTTGTACCACGGCGTTGGACTATTTTCTTTAATCTTCTTTAAGCGCAGGGGAGCAACTGTGTCTAAAGTACTGGAAAAGAGAGAGTCAATAGTTTCTGTTGCAACATCGAGTTCTTCTATGCTATCTGGGATGCTGAGGAGATGATACTGATGAGGAAGATTATTCAAAAAGCAATCTTTAGTAGCGGCAGTGATTGTCCTGCCATTTTTGAAGCGAGGGGGCGGCTTTGCAGCCTTAGCTAAATTAAGTATACATGATACTAAGTAATGATCAGAGATGTCATCGCTCTGCTGCAGAATTTCAACGGTATCAACATTTATTCCATGTGACAATATTAGGTCTAAAGTATGATTATGGCGATGAGTGGGTCCTGACACGTGTTGCCTAACTCCAATAGAGTTTAGAATGTCTTTAAATGCTAAGCCCAATGCGTCTTTTTCGTTGTCTACATGGATATTAAATTCACCAACAATTAGTACTTTATCTACGGCCAGTACTAACTCTGATAGAAAGTCAGCAAATTCTTTGATAAAGTCTGTATTATGCCCTGGTGGCCTGTATACAGTAGCTAACACCAATGTTGAACGGGTTTTATCATGTACACTACATAACGTTACATAAAGCACCAAAACTTCGAAGGAATTATATTTGAAACTAGACTTCTGAGTAATACTGAAGATATTATTATAAATTACAGCAACCCCTCCCCCTTTACCTTTCAGACGCGGCTCATGTTTATAACAATAATCTTGGGGGGTGGGCTCATTTAAGGTAATGTAGTCGTCAGGTTTTAGCCAGGTTTCTGTCAAACACAGCACATCTAGATTATTATCTGTAATAATATCATTAACAATAAGCGCTTTTGGGGAAAAGATCTAATATTCAGCAACCCAAGCTTTATCAATTGTTCATCTGTATTATATCTGTTGTTTATTTGTTGGACATCAATTAAATTTTTACTGTTGAATGGTTTTGATTTTTTTTGTATTTACTAATTCGGGGAACAGACACAGTCTCTATATGATAATATCTCGGTGAAAGAGTCTCTATGTGCTGGGATTTATCTGACTCCGGTGACGTGAGACAGCTAGCAGACGCTCGGTTTAGCCAGTTTGTCTGCTTCCTGACCTGGGCCCTAGTGAGTCAAGGTTTAGCTCTAAGACTATGTGCCAAATTACTAGAGAGAAGAGCGGAACCACCCCAGGAGGGATGGATGCCATCCTTCTTCAACAGGTCAGGTCAACACATTAACACTCACACACACACTAACACACACAGCTGAGACACACTGATAAACTGACCCATCACACACCCACACACACACACACGCACACACACTTACACAGACACACACTCATGTGCGCGCACACACACACACACACTCATGCACACACACAGACACGCACAGCCACACACTCACACACACGTCGTCCCCCTGAGAGGAACATGTGACAGGAAGTGGGCCACACTTTCATTCTCTGATACTGGGACTTTTTTGTGCTCAGTCACACACAGGAATCATCATTATCTGAAACTACACACTTCACACACACATTTCACACACACACACACACACACACACACACACACACTGTATTTAAACAATAACACAATGCTATCTGCTTATGAATGACACCTCCTGACATCATGACTAGCAAACAAACACAGAGACAACTGATAAATTATTCACATTTATTAGCAAGCTTTACATAAACAATTGACAAAATATAAATCATTAAATTATTAAAGGCCATTAACACTGATAATAATGGAATAGATTTTATTCCGATTATTATTGTTATAAAACAAGCAGAAACTTCCATCATTCTGTGTGTGTGACAATAACTGGAGCTGATGTTCACATTCATAATAAAACCAAAACTGCCATTGAACCAACAGACTCATAGCAAAGGCTCTCACACACACACTCACACACACACTCAAACACTCACACACACACACTCACACTCACACACACACACACACACACACACACACACACACACACACACACACACACACACACACGCATACACACACACACTCACACACTCACACACTCACACACACGTCAGTAAACCCCTGCATGGTCAGAACACAAATCACACATGCATTCGTCTGGCTAAGCAAATAAAAAAGTCAATATAAATTAGATACCTTTAGAAGTTAATTTAAGATTAACACATGACGGATCACATGACGGATCACATGACAGCTGCATCATATTAGATCCAGGCACACAGAAGCACCGAGCAGATGAACAGAGCGGATCTGATGGTCAGACCTCGAGATATGATATTTGTACAGTATCATTATATGCATTCACATCTGAGGGGTGCAGTGTGTGTGTGTGTGTGTGTGTGTGTGTGTGTGTGTGTGTGTGTGTGTGTGTGTGTGAGAGTGTGTGTGTGTGTGTGTGTGTGTGTATGAGTGAGTGAGTGAGTGAGTGTGTGTGTGTGTGAGTGTGTATGTGAGTATGTCTCAGACACCATCACTGGTCTTTCTCGTGCATCTGTTGTTGCATCTTCTCCAGCATCTCCTGCATTCTCTTCAGCTGCACACACACACACACACACACACACACACACACACACACAGGAACACGTCATCATAACTCACAGTAATATTATCATGCTTTCATTATCCTCACTGATCTGATTATAAAGATTATAATATCATAGAACGGGTTTTTCAAACGCAATACTCTCTTTCTCTGCCATAAAGCTCAGATGTACTTTATATTACTTTACAATAAATGTGTGCATTTCCACATTTGAAGAATATGAAGAAAAATGGATAAAAAAAGTCCATATTGAAACATAAATATGAAAACCGAAAAATGTATACATTTTTTATACTGTCCATAATAAACACAATCATGACTGCCAATGAAATCATCAGGATAACTCTAACAACACATTCCTGTGCCGATCTCTCTGAAGACTAATGCAGCACGTCTGTATGGATTCATATCACAAACTACACTCCCCTAAAGGATTATTAGGAGCAGCACTAATACTGTGTTTGACCTTTGGCCTTCAGAACTGCCTTAATTCTGCGTGGCATTGATTCAACAAGGAGCTGAAAGCATTCTTTAGAAATGTTGGCCCATATTGATAGGAGAGCATCTTGCAGTTGATGGAGATTTGTGGGATGCACATCCAGGGCACGAAGCTCCCGTTCCACCACATCCCAAAGATGCTCTATTGGGTTGAGATCTGGGGACTGTGGGACGGCCATTTTAGTCCAGTGAACTCATTGTCATGTTCAAGAAACCAATTTGAAATGATTGGAGCTTTGTGACATGGGGCATTATCCTGCTGGAAGTAGCCATCAGAGGATGGGCACATGCTGGTCATAAAGGGATGGACATGGTCAGAAACAATGCTCAGGTAGGCCGTGGCATTTAAACCATGCCCAATTGGCACTAAGGGGCCTAAAGTGTGCCAAGAAAACATCCCCCACACCATTACACCACCACCACCAGCCTGCACAGTGGGAACAAGGCATGATGGATCCATGTTCTCATTTTGTTTAAGCCAAATTCTGACTCTACCATCTGAATGTCTCAACAGAAATCCAGACTCATCAGACCAGGCAACATTTTTCCAGTCTTCAACTGTCCAATTTTGGTGAGCTGGTGCAAATTGTAGCCTCTTTTTCCTTATTTGTAGTGGAGATGAGTGGTACCCGGTGGGGTCTTCTGCTGTTGTAGCCCATCCGCCTCAAGGTTGTGCGTGTTGTGGCTTCACAAATGCTTTGCTGCATACCTCGGTTGTAACGAGTGGTTATTTCAGTCAAAGTTGCTCTTCTATCAGCTTGAATCAGTCGGCCCATTCTCCTCTGACCTCTAGCATCAACAAGGCATTTTGGCCCACAGGACGGCCCCATACTGGATGTGTTTCCCTTTTCACACCATTCTTTGTAAACCCTAGAAATGGTTGTGCGTGAAAATCCCAGTAACTGAGCAGATTGTGAAATACTCAGACCGGCCCGTCTGGCACCAACAACCATGCCACGCTCAAAATTGCTTAAATCCCCTTTCTTTCCCATTCCGACATTCAGTTTGGAGTTCAGGAGATTGTCTTGTCCAGGACCACACCCCTAAATGCATTGAAGCAACTGCCATGTGATTGGTTGATTATATCATAGCATTAATGAGAAATTGAACAGGTGTTCCTAATAATCCTTTAGGTGAGTGTATATCTCAGTGATGCTTTACAGAGCACACATCTGTGACCCTTGACCTCAAAACCAGTCATAAGGGTCAATGTTTTTAATTGAGAGTTATAATTTACGTCATCTACAGCTGAATACATTTCTCAAACTCTTGATTTAGTTTCTGTCTCTACTAGAGCAGGTTTTCCTGCTGTAATGTTGATTATCTCCTCATATTCTCCAGTGTTGCGGCTCCTCTCTTCCCAGTCTGTCAGTAACGCTCTGTTTACTTCCTGTCTCTATGAAGCCCCTCCTTCTGAAAAGCACACTGTGCTCTGATTGGTCGGCTGGAGCAGTGTGCTGTGATTGGTCAACACTTCAAGCGTGTTACCATAACCATGAGTTTCAACCATAGACCATAAAAAAATATGGATGACAAGCCTGCAGCACTCCTCTCAGAAACTGAAGCCTCCGCACCTTGATCGCCCCCCGGTGGTTGGTCCCAAGTCAAGTCAGCTTTATTTATATAGTGCTTTTAACAATGCAGATTGTCTCAGAGCAGCTTCACAGTGTTAAACAGGAAAATAATGCAGCAGAATTTTATTCAGCCGTACAGCCATTCTGGAGAAAACGGTGATGTCATCAGTTCATTTGCTTCATACATATCCAGCATACGAGAGCAGCTTCTAATGTAATTTAGACTGTACGTCTAATGTAATTTACTTGGTATTTATTTTGCTTGTTATCAGAAATAATCTGCTCTAGAGGTGATTATTCTGGCTGCGTTTACACTCGCCATTAACATGTGATCACCGTGATCATCAGCCAATCAGGACACGGCGAGTTTACATTGTTCACATCAAGTGCTCGCCATCTGGATAACTGATTGGATTTATGTTTCCCGCAAAATATTTAAATGTGCCTTTATCAGTGTAAAACAACTTTTGCTTTGTCCTCTATTAATGGCAGTGCCCATAGAGCACGGGATGTTTTGTGATGCATTCATACAATCAGTCTCAAATATTATAAAAAATTATATAAAAATTAGTTTTGGGTGAACTAACCCTTTTAAGGGGGCGTTTCCCCCCCTCTATATTGCAGACAGAAATGGGAGATTATTAATAATAAACATGCTGAAACAATAAAAACATGTAAATTAAGATAATGTTGCACAATTTAAATGAAAGATGATAGCGCATAAGAAAGATAACGCAGCCTCTGTTGTTATTGATTCTCTGCGGACGTCTACCGGAAGTTAAGTTTGGGCCACAAAAGCGCACATGTGCAGTAGCGCTTGTTTATGTTGTTGCCGTTGAAACCGTCTATAAAAACGGAGGGTGTGAAGTCATGATTGGCTACTCTTAGTGAGGTCACTGAGGCACTGACAGACTTTTTTCTGGATTTTCAGGAGGAGATTGGAGCTTTAGCTTTAATTTCTACATTTCCATAACTGTTTATTTCACACCAACATCATGCATTTTTCTGCATCTGCGAGAGTGTGGGCGGGCTTTTGATAATCGCGCCTCTACTTCCTGCTCTCGACTGCGCAACTCCAGTCCCGAGATGTCAGCACTGTGTGCGGGCCTGAGAAGGTGATTGAGGATTCAGCCAAAGTGTGGAATGATGGACAATTCATGGGCTGAATCTGAAATACCAATCAGCAGAATCTCATTGAGCTCATGTTAAAATGCCCACCTCTACAGCAGAAGAACACATGTTTAAAGTCTGGGACAAACTGTGCTTTTGGGCTCTACCATAGATATCCATAATAAAGGCTAGTGTCTTACGGCGGAGTCTCTAACGTCATCAGCGGCGGCCATCTTGTCTCAGGCAGGGCTCTGTGGCTCCTGATGTGAGGCGAGTGATCTGAACACAAATACTCTCATCTCACTGAAATCTGGACGGATTTACAAATGGTTTGGTTTCTTACAAACGTTATTAACGTGGATGCTAGAACAAATTATGAATAATTTTTCATAAGTATGCAG
>CM042253.1:53767354-53779854 GCA_023566225.1 Romanogobio albipinnatus | reverse complement strand
TGATGGCTACTTCCAGCAGGATAATGCCCCATGGCACAAAGCTCCAATCATTTCAAATTGGTTTCTTGAACATGACAATGAGTTCACTGGACTAAAATGGCCGTCCCACAGTCCCCAGATCTCAACCCAATAGAGCATCTTTGGGATGTGGTGGAACGGGAGCTTCGTGCCCTGGATGTGCATCCCACAAATCTCCATCAACTGCAAGATGCTATCCTATCAATATGGGCCAACATTTCTAAAGAATGCTTTCAGCTCCTTGTTGAATCAATGCCACGGAGAATTAAGGCAGTTCTGAAGGCCAAAGGTCAAACACAGTATTAGTGCTGCTCCTAATAATCCTTTAGGTGAGTGTATAATGTAAAGTTCTTCAAAATACTTCTTTACTTACCAGTGAAGGCGATTCATATTTTTTGTGGGTGATTAACTGGATGGAAACTAGTGACAAATGCACTTTTCATTGGAGAAAATATGGAGCCATGTGACCTGTGCACATGTGCTGAAACAGGACACAAAATGGACCCCTATGGGTCATGTGACCAATGTTTTGCACTTTCATTGATTAGTATTTGAGTTCTTCTTCCCGGAGATGGGTTTGAACAATAAATTGGTGTTTCATTTTATTAAAAATAAACTAAAATAGACTGGAGGCAACACCGTACCATCAGGGATCAGGTCTTAATTTCCCCTCGTCCATGTAACGCTAGCTCTAATGCTCACTGAAATCCTGCAGCGCTTTGAGAATGTTTTTTATTTTATTTTATTCCATGGTAGTTCTTTCTTTCACTAGTCCAAATATGGCGCTTATATTACAGCCAATCAGCTTTGGTGTTATTGGAGTCTCTGTCAGATTGTACCGCAGACACATCAAACAGATTTTATTCTTCAGCTAACAGTCGTCCAGTTTTTCATATTTCTGCGATTACTAAATACAACGAAAATCAACATTTTTTGAGATCCTGCATTATTCCTAAACCAAAATAAACAAGATTTATGTATTTTGTTTATTCTATTGTCATGACGGACTATTGTGCTTCTAACATAATACATAATATGGTAAATGTGGTATCCTAATTACGAAACAAATGCAAATTTATGGAAATTACCACCACAAATTCAGCTATTTTGATCTCAAAAATCACCCCCAAAAAATATTGTGAAATCCTGGTGGGATTGAGCTATGGGGAAGGGCAAGTTTATCGATTTGTTCAATTTGAATAAATTAATTTACTTCGCAAGTAATTTTGTGACTGCATTTCCTTTTATAGGTCTTACATTTAATTCATTATGGTCTTAAAAAGGTCTCAAAAAGTCTTAAAGGGACAGTTCACCCAAAAATGAAAATGAGCCCATGATTTCCTCTCCCTCAAGTCCTCCGAGGTGTGTGTGACACTCTTCATTCAGATGAATAAAATCTGAGTTATATTAAAAATCTTCTTTTTGAAGTCCATAAAAAATGCATCTGTGTGTCATATAACTGCTCCACGCGGCTCCAGGTGTTAATAAAGGCCTTCTGAAGCAAATCGATGCGTTTGTGTAAGAAAAATATCCATATTTAAAAATGTATGTGATTTTTTTCTATGGCTCTGCATCAGCCGTCCCCGCGCCAGCACTTCCGGCGAATAAGGTCAAAATACCGGCCGATCATAGATATACACACAGATTCCTCATTAGTGCCACTGCCTGCGGATCGGCCGAATGAGGCATCTACGTATATATATCTATGATCGCGCCAGTATTTTGACCTTATTCGCCGGAAGTTATGGCGCTGGGAATACTAGATGACATTCGTCTGATAAGAGGTAAAAAAATAACAAATCCTGTTGGGTTTCTGGCAGAGAGCGATGGTTTGGTGTCTTCAGACATCAGTGTGTGTCCACGAGCCGCAGGGTTTAATGAGGATTCACATGTGTGTGTGTTTTTACTCTCATTGCTCTCATACTCTAAAATATCCCCATTGACATCATCACACGACTATCACAGCGGCTGGAGTTACACATCTGCATTTGTGTTCGACTGAAGAAACAAACACACCTACATCTCTGATGCCCTGGGGGGCAGCAGATCAACATCATTTCGTTTTTGGATGAACTATCCCTTTAAGTAACAAAGACTTAGAATAGGCTACTTACTTTGTTAGATCAGGGTCCAATTCTCACTATTAACTACGACTTTTGCCTCAATAAACTCCTAATTACGGCTTATTAATTGAGCTCATTGAGTCAAGATGGCGCCGAGGATGGCCGCTACGTCGCGAGCTCTGCTAGAACATTGTAGTTTTTTGTTTGTTCTGTTTATAGTTTTTGTGTTTTTTGTCTTGGATGATGTCTGCCTTACTACGTACGACAGACAGACACTTTTGGACATTGGTTCGGCAATCGCACACCGAAAACCGGACTTTAAATTCTTCAGTGACGAACCGCCGTTTACAAACACAGCATCGGATCCCTTTGTCTGGACGGCCCGACCGCGCAAACGCAGCCGGAGAAGAGGGAAGAGAGCCGGCGTACTCATTAGAGTAAGACGCCGCGCAAACCGACCCCCGCTTCCCAGTATTTTACTGGCAAATGTTCAGTCAGTGGACAATAAACTCTGCGAGCTGAGAGCACGGATCTCTTTCCAGCGAGACACGAGGGACTGCTGCATTATCTGCCTTACAGAAACTTGGATGTCCGCTGAGATTCCAGATTCGGCCATCGAAACCGCGGGGTTCTCCGTGCATCGGATGGACAGAGAAAAAGATCTCTCCGGGAAAAGCAAAGGCGGGGGTGTGTGTTTTATGATCAACCGATCCTGGTGTAATCAGAGGAACGTACATTCTATCAAGTCTTTCTGTTCTCCTGATCTGGAATTTCTCATGCTTCTGTGCCGACCGTTCTGGCTACCGAGGGAATTCACCGCGGTCATCATCACAGCTGTGTATATTCCCCCGCAAGCCGACACAGACCGGGCACTAAAGGAACTGTACAGGACAGTGAGTGAGCAGGAAACCGCGCATCCTGAGGCTGCGTTTATTGTGACCGGGGACTTTAACAAAGCCAACTTCAAGCGCATCGCACCCAAATACCACCAACATGTTAGCTTCAACACGCGAGGGAACCTTGTCTTAGATCACTGCTACTCCCCCTTCAAGGATTGTTACAAGTCCCTCCCGCGCCCACCATTTGGCAAATCAGATCACGCTTCCATCCTCCTTTTGCCCGCTTATAGGCAAAGACTCAAACAGGAAGCACCCGCCCTCAGAACCATCCAGTGCTGGTCGGACCAATCGGACTCTATGCTCCAAGACTGTTTTGATCACGCGGACTGGGAGATGTTCCGGTCGGCCTCTGATGACGACATCGAGGTCTACGCTGAGAGGTCTATAGCGAGGTCTATAGCGTAACGTGTTTCATCAGTAAGTGCGTAGAAGACGTTGTTCCGACCAAAACAATACGGCTGTACCCAAACCAGAAGCCGTGGCTAAACGGGGATGTTCGCGCGGCACTCAATGCGCGCACCTTCACCTTTAACTCCGGTAATGCGGAGGAGCATAAACAAGCAAGTTATGCCCTCCGGAAAACCATCAGAGCAGCAAAACGCCAGTACAGGGACAAGATTGAAGGACAGTTCAACACCACCGACTCCAGAAGCATGTGGAGGGGAATTAACACCATCACGGACTATAAAGGGAACACAAACTCCACCGTGAACACCGCTGCCTCTCTCCCGGACGAGCTCAACACCTTCTATGCTCGCTTTGAGGGAACTAACACCGCCCTCGCGGAGAGAGAGCTCGCGGCTGAAGATACAGAGGTTAGTGCACTCTCCGTAACTGTAGCGGATGTAACCCGATCCTTCCGGCGGGTGAATGTCCGTAAAGCAGCGGGTCCAGACGGCATTCCCGGCCGTGTGATCAGAGCGTGCGCGCACCAACTGGCTGGAGTTTTCACGGACATTTTTAACCTGTCCCTCTCCCTGTCTGTGGTCCCCACATGCTTCAAAACGTCCACTATTGTTCCTGTACCTAAGCAGTCAAAAACCACCTGCTTAAACGACTGGCGTCCTGTTGCTCTGACCCCCATCATCAGTAAATGCTTTGAGAGACTAGTCAGAAACCATATCTGCTCTGTTCTCCCCCCCTCACTGGACCCACTGCAGTTTGCATACCGCACAAACCGCTCCACTGATGATGCCATTTCATTCACTATACACACTGCTCTCTCCCACCTGGAAAAGAGGAACACATATGTGAGAATGCTGTTTGTGGACTACAGCTCAGCATTCAACACCATTGTGCCCTCCATACTTGACATTAAACTCCGGGCTCTAGGCTTAAACAGCTTGTTATGCAGCTGGATCCTGGACTTCCTGTCAAACAGACGCCAGGTGGTCAGAATGGGCAGTAACATCTCCTCATCACTGACTCTCAACACTGGAGCCCCTCAGGGCTATGTTCTCAGCCCACTCCTGTACTCTTTGTACACACATGACTGTGTGGCAACCCACAGCTCCAACACCATCATCAAGTTTGCTGACGATACGACGGTGGTAGGTCTCATCACTGACAATGATGAAACGGCCTACAGAGAGGAGGTGCACACTCTGACACGGTGGTGTCAGGAGCACAACCTCTCCCTCAACGTCAGCAAGACCAAGGAGCTGGTGGTCGACTTCAGGAGGAATGAGAGAGAACACCGCCCCATCACCATCGATGGAGCACCGGTGGAGAGAGTCAGCAGCTTCAAGTTCCTCGGTGTCCACATCACAGAGGAACTCTCATGGTCCGTCCACTCCGAGGCCGTTGTGAAGAAGGCTCATCTGCGCCTTTTCTTCCTGCGACGGCTGAGGAGGTTTGGAATGAACCGCCACATCCTCACACGCTTCTACAGCAGCACCATCGAGAGCCTGCTGACTGGCTGCATCACCACCTGGTACGGCAACAGTACCGCCCGCAGCCGCAAGGCCCTGCAAAGGGTAGTGCGCACGGCCAGCTGCATCATCGGAGGTGAGCTTCCCTCCCTCCAGGACATTTACGCCAGGCGATGTGTGAAGAGAGCTCAGAGGATCTTCAGAGACTCTAGCCACCCGAACCATGGGCTGCTCTCACTGCTGCCATCAGGCAGGCGGTACCGCAGCATCAGAACACGCACCAGCCGACTCCAGAACAGCTTCTTCCCACAAGCAATCAGACTCCTTAACTCCTGATCCATCAGGATCATAACACACACTGGACAGAATATCACTCAGCACAACCCACTGTAGATACACACACATTATATACACATTTATTTATCATACAGCATCTATTGCACTTTGGATTTCAATTTTTCAATCTGTGAATAATATTTTATACTATACATTGTATATTATTATTATTATTATAGCGTAATGTATATTGTTTAGTGTATGTTTAGTGTATATTGTTTAAAGTATATGTATATTGTAAGTATGTGTATATTGTTTAAAGCTGTGAGAACTACACTCACATTGTGTAAATTATTTATTGTTTATTGTAGTGTATACTGTGCTGTGAGTAATTGTGTGCGCATCAGATGTGTAATCTGTTGTTGCTTAAATGTTGTACATGTCATGTCATGACTACTATGTTGCTCGGAACTGCACCTAAGAATTTCACCTGCTGTTGCACTTGTGTATATGGCTGTGTGACAAATAAAGTGATTTGATTTGATTTTGATTTGATTTATTAATAGATAGTAAGGTAGTTGTTGAGTTTAGGATTATGGATGTAGAATATGATCATGCATTAATATGTGCTTTATATAATAAACAGACAATGCATGATAATAAGCAGTGAGAATTGGACTCTAAACTAAAGTGTTACCACATTAAAGCTGCACTATGTAAAATTTTTTGCAGTCAAATATCCAAACACCTCTAGGCCAGTGTTATATATTTTACTTACAATATCCCAAATGTTTCCAACTATGTGTAAATGGTGAGATGCTCTTTTACCCGAGGAACTGGGACGTGTGAGGGCGTGGCCTGTCGATGACATCATATCCGGTGTTATTCAACAGAAGCGCTTTCCTCTCACTGCAGTGTGAACAAGTGTCATAGCAGCCGGCGAGAGAACGCTCAGAGTAACGCCATCCCATCATCAACACACTCAGATGTGTGTAATATGAGCTGCGTTCCCTCACACTCATGAGCGGAGGAGCGGAAGCGGCGACTGGGGCATAATAAAAGTCCCGCTGCTCGCGAGGCGTGTGTTGCGTTCATCTCATGAACAATCGCTCCAGCGGTTCCTCAGCTCCACAACACTCGCTCCTGCTCTGCTTCAGACTACAGGAACGCCAATAATCACATCATCAACATGAGTTCTGCCCGAGTCCTGTCCCCATTCTGGCGACCTCTAGCGGACGGAAAACTTACATAGTGCAGCTTTAACTAAATGAATACCTGCAGACAGATGAAGTCAAACCGGGTCCTGATCAATTTACTGGTATTAAGTTTTGTTTTGATTTATAGGGAATGTGTGCTAATTGTACAAATGCCATTTATATATGTAAGGAACGGGCACAATGGACCATCCTCCTAAACACACACACACACACACACACACGTGTGTAAATGTGATCTTGACCCCTATGAGACCCCGCTCCCGCGCTCAGTGTGTTCTGTACCCGTGTCCGAACGGCGGTATGAAGTACAGGCAGCAGTGCACTCGGTTGTCTAGTATGTTCTTTCGGTTCAGGCCGCTCTCGTCTCGGAAGTACTGCTCGAACTGCTGGTCGATGTAGTCTGTGATGGGCCTCCAACTGCAAACACACACACACACACACACACACACACACACACACACAATCACAGATTAAGGCAGGGATTCACTATTTTATTTTTGTCAACCAAACTTCTTTGACCTAAAATATATACTTGAGTTGATATTTCAGCCCTTTCCAGGGTTCCCACTCTTTCATGAACACCAGATTCAAGGACTTTTTTAAGCACCTTTTATTTTAAATCAAGCACAATAAATACGATAAAGGTGTGTGTGTTACTGCCAATATATCAAATACCTACTGTACCTGTGTGTATCATTACTGCAGTAACACTAAAGCACACACTGACAGCTAAATACAATTCCCAATGAGGAAAAATGTCCAATTTTACAAAATCCAATGAGGAAAGGCTGGTGTACAAGAGCGGGTGAGTTTTAATGAGAGATGCGTCTCTTATCCCTTCACACTAGTTTTAGTTTTCTATTTTATAAATCATTATTTCATTAAAACATCAAAATATAGAGATAATATTGTATACTTGAATTTTCCAATTAAATGAGTTAATTGTTAGGCATTAAAAATATGCAAAATGATCTATATAATCACCTGTACATGTACCTTTTTAAAAATCAATTTGAAGGCTTCTAAGACCTGCACACACAGTATATTATCTTTAACAGATATAATCGCTGGCGTTATATGTCGTGCTTGTGCGCTGATGAAATATTGCTCTTGTAAACACTCGCCAGCATTTCAGTAATGAAATTACAGCAAAGAGCAACCGTACGGTGGCCTGCAGGGGTCAAAAAGGATATAAACAGTGAATTTTGAAGTGATCTCATCTAGAAAACTCAGAGATGTGGATTCGGACGGCAATGAAATGACCACACAACCTGGTGTTTGTCTAAAGCAGGAGGTCATTCGGCCACAGGGATTTTGACGCGGATAGTGGGAGAAAAATCACAGACTAGCTGACAATGAGGAAAACACCTCACGACCCCACCAGAAACAATTACATCCTCATAGGGCTTTAGTGTTCATATTTCAGCATGTCATGTGATTATTAAAGTCACCATGAAAGCAAAATGGACAAATATTGCAGTTTGTATAATAAATGATTTATCTGTGCACATCTTTTTTTTTAATGTGCCCTCATAACTCTTGCGGTGACATCATCTCTTCTCTGATGACGGGGGCGGGGCCACCTGTCACTCACATGAGATCCACCAATAGCAAACCACAACCATTCCCCACAGACACACTCAAGCCCCGCCCTACATTTGTTCTTGTTTGAGAAGCGCTTCACTCGATATACGGCACACTAGAGGAGAGCGATCACAGCTTCTGTCTCACGCTGACATTAACCGACATCAGAGAAGCGAAAATATTATTGAACAAAAATATATTTCATTGATTTTACTCAAATCTTTTTTATCTTAATCCCGCCCTCCGGGTCATTTTTGACCCGAAAGTCCTGAGTGTGACCCATAAATGAAGAACCCCAGAGGGTTAAACGCAAAACTGTCTCTTTAAGACCACAAAAAAACGTGAGACTTCAGACGTCAGATGCGCACGCCAACATCTCCTCAGCGACAAGTAGAACAACAGATATACTATAGACTACATCAGTGTTTCTCAACCGGTGGGTTGCAAGACTGTTTTGAGTGAGGCACATCGTGTGCAGTCAAAGAAACAACAACAAACGTAACTCTGTTTTTTCGATGCCGTCTTTATTTTGAAAGACGTGGTGACAGATTGTGAGAGAAGCGCGTTGTGCTGATTCAGTATCTGCTGTCTGATGAGATGTTATCAGTCTATAAGTCAGTAAAAATGAGAAAAACTCTATTTCCTGTCCTCGGTGTCCGCCGTTAAACTGCTCGCAGAACACACTCTTGAACATCACACTCAAATGTGGCGCGCTCAGCCGCGCTGTATATCACTTCACATAAAGCGCAAAAGAAACGACGAGCATGCAAAGTCATAGTTCTGTCAATCTATTCACCCTCTGGTGCTCTTCGTTTAGGGGTCGCATTGGTCGTCTTCCCGCTCATACGTGACCGGACACCTAAAAATGAAACGTCCTCCACCCCAGTAAAACCAATGCAATTTATTTTTCTTTTTAATTTGGTATTTTGAGATGATTTGATGGATTTGATGGATCCTGATTTGATTTATGCAATAATTATGGTCTATTTTTGCCATTGAAAATTATACAAAAATGTTATTTTTAATTATTGCAGTATTTCAGGTTAAAATAGAGACTAGGCCTTCAGAATACATTTTAGTGAAGGCAGATTAGCCCCTCTTTAGGAATGATTTAAGAAATCATGCAACCATGTGTGTGACCACTAGAGGTCTCTATGGAGAGGCTTGAGAATTCACTAGTTCTCTTTTGAACACATTTAATCTTTTTTTTTTTTGATGGATTTGAATATATATTACAAAAATCTCAAAGACTATTAATTATAAAGTTTAGATATTTTTTTGTTTGTTAGAAATATAGATTTTTTTTCTGTGTATTTGTGTTTTTACAGATTTCCCATTCATTTCCTATGGTGTCATTTTTGAGAAAAGCACAAGTGAGAGTATTTTTTTATGACCCTTAGCATGCTCGAATCATGCCCTGTGTTTACATCCCTAATGCCAGAAAACACATCAAGTTTATATCATCCTGATGAAGCTGTGATTTAAAAAAATTCAAAACGTGGTTCATAGGTTCAGTTTTTTATAGATGTGTGTATGTGTGTGTGTATAAGTGTGTGTGTGTGTATAAGTGTGTGTGTGTGTGTGTGTATGTGTGTGTGTGTATAATTGTGTGTGTGTGTGTGTGTATGTGTGTGTGTGTGTGTGTATAAGTGTGCGTGTGTAAGTGTGTGTGTGTGTGTATGTGTGTGTGAGTATAAGTGTGCGTGTGTAAGTGTGTGTGTGTGTGTATAAGTGTGCGTGTGTACGTGTGTGTGTGTGTGTGTATAAGTGTGCGTGTGTACATGTGTGTGTGTGTGTGTGTATAAGTGTGCGTGTGTACGTGTGTATGTGTGTGTGTGTGTGTGTGTGTGTGTGTGTGTGTATAAGTGTGCGTGTGTAAGTGTGTGTGTGTGTGTGTGTATGTGTGTGTGTGTGTGTGTGTATAAGTGTGCGTGTGTACGTGTGTGTGTGTATGTGTGTGTATAAGTGTGCGTGTGTACATGTGTGTGTGTGTGTAAAAGTGTGCGTGTGTACGTGTGTGTGTATGTGTGTGTGTGTGTGTGTGTATGTATAAGTGTGCGTGTGTACGTGTGTGTGTGTATGTGTGTGTGTGTGTGTGTGTGTGTATGTGTGTGTGTGTGTGTATAAGTGTGCGTGTGTGTGTGTGTGTGTATAAGTGTGCGTGTGTACGTGTGTGTGTGTATGTGTGTGTGTGTATAAGTGTGCGTGTGTACGTGTGTGTGTGTATGTGCGTGTGTGTGTGTATAAGTGTGCGTGTGTACGTGTGTGTGTGTGTGTGTGTGTATAAGTGTGTGTGTGTGTATATAAGTGTGCGTGTGTACATGTGTGTGTGTGTGTGTGTATAAGTGTGCATGTGTACGTGTGTGTGTGTGTGTGTGTATAAGTGTGCGTGTGTACGTGTGTGTGTGTGTGTGTGAGTGTGTGTGTGTATAAGTGTGTGTGTGTGTATAAGTGTGCGTGTGTACGTGTGTGTGTACAAGTGTGTGTGTGTGTATATAAGTGTGCGTGTGTACATGTGTGTGTGTGTGTGTATAAGTGTGCGTGTGTATGTGTGTATAAGTGTGCGTGTGTACGTGTGTGTGTGTGTGTGTGAGTGTGTGTGTATAAGTGTGTGTGTGTGTGTGTATAAGTGTGTGTGTGTGTATAAGTGTGCGTGTGTACGTGTGTGTGTGTGTGTGTGAGTGTGTGTGTATAAGTGTGTGTGTGTGTGTGTATAAGTGTGTGTGTGTGTATAAGTGTGCGTGTGTACGTGTGTGTGTGTGTGTACAAGTGTGTGTGTGTGTATATAAGTGTGCGTGTGTACATGTGTGTGTGTGTGTGCATAAGTGTGCGTGTGTATGTGTGTATAAGTGTGCGTGTGTACATGTGTGTGTGTGTGTGCATAAGTGTGCGTGTGTATGTGTGTATATAAGTGTGCGTGTGTACGTGTGTGTGTGTGAGCGGATGTGTCAATATCACACTCTTGATGTTTGAGAGTGTCACCCCTTCACTGCTGTGTACTTTTTTCAGCATCATGGCCGATTTGTAGATTGTACACACAGATATTCAGAGAATTTTTGTGTTTTTGCCGATTTCCCATTCGTTTCCTACGGTCACTCATTTATGACCGAAGACAATGAACGCTACTTTTTTTTTTTTACGACCAATTAGCATGCTCGAATCATGACCCCAATTTTTTGTGTGTGATCACATCCCTAATGCTAGAAAAGTTTCATATCATCCTGATGAAGCTGTGATTTTTAAAAACGAAGAGCACCAGAGGGTTAAGTCATGAAATAAGAAAAATGTGATTAGAGTTGCGTAATTAATCTTTAAATGCATACAATAAAATGTTGACTTCCGTCCTTACTCAATAATATAAATTCATATTCTTGCATATGATTCAATAGAGAACACACGTTTTTCCTTTACTGAGTTTAATTTTTGATAGAACTGTTGCAATTATTTATTTTGACAACTAATATAGAAAATGAAACGGTTGCAAGGTTTAGAAACGGTCTTTAAAAAAGACTAACTCAGAATTGTTGAAATTGTTCTAAATTCAATGAATAATTTAGGCTATGTAGTTATGATCTGTCACATCTATCAAGCTATTGGGGGTTTTGAGAAGCAGAACCGAAGCAAGTTCAACTTTAGCTATGATGATAGCCCCTGGTCTGGAGGAGAGCAATAACACAACATTTTTTCTAATTCACTACTATCTCAATCACAATTAACCAGGCCTACAATTGAGCTGTATTGATTTGTGTTGTAGGCACTAAAACAGTCCGTTGTGTTATAGTCAAACACATTTTTATGTTGAAATAACGAAGATTTCTGTGCCACCCCAGAACGGTTGCTGGCCCTGCCCGGCCACCCCTATGAGCAAACCCTGGCTCCACCACTGCTTCTGCTTTAATAAACACTGAGTATTGACCAATCAGCATCCAAGACCGCATCTATATGATTCATGATTGTAATCGTCGTGTGATGAATTCTCACCATTGATTATTATTGACGGCGTCTCCAAACCCCGGCGTGTCCACAATAGTGAGTTTGAGTTTGACTCCTTTCTCCTCGATGTCCACCGTGTGTTTGGTGATCTCCACCGTCTGATTGATTCGCTCTGCAGGAAACACACGAGAAACCGCAGAAGAGATGAACATTACCTGCTCTCGGAGCTGCATTCATTTGATCAAAAACACAGCAAAAACTGAAATATTATTGCAATTTAAAAGAACAGTTCTCTATGTGAATATATAGTACAGTGTCCTGTGATCGAAGCTGAATTTATCATCATTCCTCCAGTCTTCAGTGTCACATGACCCTTCACTGATCACTCTCATATGAGGATTTATGATTATTATCAATGCTGAACACTGTTTTTGTTTGATGAATAAAAAAACTGAATGTATTGGAAATATTATGAATGTCTCTACTGTCACTTTTCTTACTGAATTAAAGTATAATTTTTTGAAACTGACCTGAAACTTTTGACCAGGAGTGTATAATGTATGCTACAGAGGATGTATTGGTGTACTGTTCCTTTAAGAGAATCCTTACCTTCTGCATTGAGTAATTTCCTGTCTTTAT
>CM042253.1:53732354-53762354 GCA_023566225.1 Romanogobio albipinnatus | reverse complement strand
CTCACTGGCAGATATGTTTCCTGTTTTAACCATAAACTCACATAATTTTGAATAATTTAAGAAAAGACTCAAGAAAATGCATCTTCATTGTAAGAAAAAATCCTGAGTAAGAAAATCATCACACACACACACACACACACACATGTATATGATATAATAATGAGAAAATCTGCAGATGAATATGCTTCCGTTCAGTTAACAGTGAGTATTTATGAATATGAATATGAATAGTTTGCGAGACATAAACGCCAAACCTTCTGTCGGGTGGTTCTGGTTCGGGGACACAGAAGTTTCTCCACCAGTTTCTCCTGCAGCATCATGGAGTCCATCCTCAACCAGACGCCTCAGAACTGTGCTGTCCGCCGTTAAACCTCTCTCTCTCCCTCTCTCTCTCTCTCTCTCTCTGTTTATCACTCTCTCCCTCTATAAACCCGCTCGCTTTCCTTTTCTTTGATTTCTGTCTGTCTCTTGCCCATGGCACATCCCAGCACGCCGTGTTCAGACAGGCAGGCAGAGGAATCCCCACATGACTGAATGAAAGACTGACAAAAGAAGGTAGAGAGAGAGAGAGAGAGAGAGAGAGAGAGAGAGAGAGAGAGAGAGAGAGAGAGAGAGAGAGAGAGAAACGAAGAGACGTAAAAGGGAAAAAAAAGCATGGAAGCAATTTTAGACAGGAAAGGGGGGCGGCTGAAAATGGGATTAAAAACACTCATTCATTTAGTCGTTCATTCCTCCCCCACTTTTCTTTTTCCACAGACGGCTCTGAGGTGTAGGGATCTCTGTGTGTGTGTGTGTGTGTGTGTGTGTGTGAGGGAGCAAGACACATTTAGTAAGACGGCAGCCACACCCTTCCCAGCAGACCTTGCCAGACTGGCACACACACACACACACACACACACACACACACACACACACACACACACACACACACACACACACACTTCTCCACAGACGACAGCGCAGACTGACCTTTACTGTCGTATTACTCTCACAGGCCTGCACAAACAATACACACTGATCAAAAGTCTAGAGTCAGAAAGAGTTTTATTTCAAATTTCATACAGCGAGGACGCATTAAATAGATTGAAAGTGACAGTAAAGACACTTATAATGTTACAATTTAAAGGGGTGGTAAAACACATTCTTTCGAAGGCTTGATTGTGTTTGTGGGCTGCACTGTAATGTGTTCATGCTTCATTTATAAAAAATGTCATTATTTTTCATATATTTGACCTTTATTCTACACTGCTCTGTCCCCGGTCTGATGGTTTCCGGGTTCTATGAAGCCGGTCCCTCAAAAATACGCAATGGGCTCTGATTGGTTAGCTGGCGGGTAGAATTAGAAACAATGGCGTCAATAAAACCATACCAATCTGAGCCCGAATCAGACCCAGACAATTTTAGTGAAGCTGATCGAGCAGAACCTGTTCAGTCCTCAAGAGTAAAGACTGCGGATCTATAGTGATCGCTCCTGAATGGCACTTTTGTATTTTTAGAACGATTATAGCCAAATATCTGTCGCAAGAACGAACACTAAACATTGGCTTTACTATAGTATCCAAATCAAACACAGAAGCATGTTTAGCCTGTAGATCAACAACACATAAAAGCTCTAATCAAAGAATCATTTACACTAATGCCAAGTTCACTGTGGAGATTTTAAAGAGTTTGTAACGTGAGGTGTTTGTCGGATAACGTTAAGTATGAATGAGCGTTTAACAAACTGGTTTGCAGAGCCAAATGAGCGTTGTCATCTGTTTACTTCCTTGCTACAACGTACAATTAACAATACAAACTATTACAGGAAAACACATAGACGAGAAATAAATCACAATTACAGGTTGTGGCCCGTAAACAGCTTCTGTTTTTAAATCCGTCTTTCAGGACAAGCCGTTGTGTGAATCCTGCATTGAACTGGTGCAGATTGTGGAAGCTTTCCTCCGTGAGATGAGCCGCGCCCGTTGTGCTTCACACTGCAGTGTGTGTCTCGCGCGCCCGTTGTGCTTCACACTGCAGTGTGTGTCTCGCGCAGCTGAACCGCGGCTCGTGTGTTGCAAATACAGACCAATATTATGTCACATTGTCCGGTCTTCTCCTCCGACCCCTGTCTGTCTCGTGCTGTGATTTATGATGGGCAGCATATATCTGCTGCAGATGCCACCTGTTCCCCTCTGTCTCATACACACATGCATATAACATGTTGTATGTTAAACGCACTGCAGCCCCCCCGTCCCTAGGAAGCTGAACAAAGTGGACCTGCAATCCGGATGAGAATAACAGCGTTTCATCTGCATTAACAACAACACTCCAGCCTAACTATACCACAACAACTCTTCCCCACAGCGATACAAAATGGCCTCGCCCCCCTTATTTAATATTCTCGGAGGAGGGGTTTATGTAAATTTTGGGGCTGGTGATGTCAGAGACCCTGGAGGAATGTCTGTAGTTCCTACCGGCCGTTTGCTGTAGTCCTTAGAAATTGATTTCTTTAAAAGCAAATATCTCCCTTTGCTTTAAACTTTGAACGTTGTAACTTTGCAGATGATGTTTATGCTCAAACAGCAACATTACACACTAGCTAAAGTTAGAAAAGTGAAATTGTGGCTTACCACCCCTTTAATTATAAATGAGCATCTTCAGATAAATATCCATGCCGTCCACATCACTAACTAGAGTTATTACTAAATCTGACCCTGTTTCCATCTCGCTGCATTACCCAACACAATGGATTCCCACCATTACTGAGCAACAGCGCTTTAGAGGGGTTGTTTAGTTTGCCCAATATTAACTGGAGATGCCGTCTCTAATTGCGTATTACGTGACGTCACGAACGCACATCAGAAAAGAGCAAGGCGAGCGTTTGTGTTTATAAAATGTAAACTTTTTATTTATTTTTTTAAATGACTGATTGTTTGGCTAGATAAGACCCTTACTCATCGTCTGGTGTCGTTTAAAGCCCTTTGAAGCTGCACTGAAACTATCATTTGACCCGTTTGGAGCCCATTGAAGTCCATTATATGGAGAAATATCTGGAATGTTTTCATCAAAAACCTTCATTTCTTTTCCACTGAATAAAGAAAGACACAGACATCTTGGATGACATGGGGGCGAGGGAATCATCACCAAAAGTTTATTTAAAAATTAACTAATCCTTTAAGTTTTATTTTGTAGAAAGCATTTCTTTAAAGTGAATTGTATATTAATTTTAATCAATGTTTCATCAGCCAATTGCCTGGATTTAATAATTAAGCAGCAAATATAGCAGACAATAATCGTGACATGAATGCGCCGGCGCGATCACTAGCATTGCTCTTGAACACGTCTCATAAATAAACCCAAACTCAGCCTCACAGACATGAGAAATATGAGTATGAAAGTTTGACATGTCCACTATATAACTAAACAATTCCAAACGAAAAGAAATATTGAAGCAAAGCGCACTGTTCACACGAGCGGCTCATGATGGCATCTCAGAGCGGTTCTGTTCAGATCCTGCGCTCCATCACTGCGTGTGCTGAGAGTTTAAAACGCATCTCTAATCCTGACTTGTGAAACTTTGTACAAATTTGTTTCTTAGTTGTAGTATTAGTTCTTACTTTGCTAAATATATATATATATATATATTATTTCTGATTATGGTATAGCTTTCTGCCCACCCAATTAGGCTAATAAAGTAATGATTAAAATACCAGAGGATAGTGGTGGGAAAAATCGGCCTGACCTGAGGATAGTGGCGGGAAATATCGGCCCGACCAGAGGATAGTGCCGGGAAATATCGGCCCGACCAGAGGATAGTGGCGGGAAATATCGGCCCGACCAGAGGATAGTGGTGGGAAATATCGGCCCGACCAGAGGATAGTGGCGGGAAATATCGGCCCGACCAGAGGATAGTGCCGGGAAATATCGGCCCGACCAGAGGATAGTGCCGGGAAATATCGGCCCGACCAGAGGATAGTGCCGGGAAATATCGGCCCGACCAGAGGATAGTGGTGGGAAATATCGGCCCGACCAGAGGATAGTGGTGGGAAATATCGGCCCGACCAGAGGATAGTGGCGGGAAATATCGGCCCGACCAGAGGATAGTGGCGGGAAATATCGGCCCGACCAGAGGATAGTGGCGGGAAATATCGGCCCGACCAGAGGATAGTGGCGGGAAATATCGGCCCGACCAGAGGATAGTGGCGGGAAATATCGGCCCGACCAGAGGATAGTGGTGGGAAATATCGGCCCGACCAGAGGATAGTGGCGGGAAATATCGGCCCGACCAGAGGATAGTGGCGGGAAATATCGGCCCGACCAGAGGATAGTGGCGGGAAATATCGGGCTGACCTGAGGATAGTGGCGGGAAATATCGGGTTGACCAGAGGATAGTGGTGTGAAATATCGGGCTGACCTGAGGATAGTGGCGGGAAATATCGGGTTGACCAGAGGATAGTGGTGGGAAATATCGGCTCGACCAGAGGATAGTGGTGTGAAATATCGGGCTGACCAGAGGATAGTGGTGGGAAATATCGGGTTGACCAGAGGATAGTGGTGGGAAATATCGGCTCGACCAGAGGATAGTGGTGTGAAATATCGGGCTGACCTGAGGATAGTGGCGGGAAATATCGGGTTGACCAGAGGATAGTGGTGGGAAATATCGGGTTGACCAGAGGATAGTGGTGGGAAATATCGGGTTGACCAGAGGATAGTGGTGGGAAATATCGGGCTGACCTGAGGATAGTGGTGTGAAATATCGGGTTGACCAGAGGATAGTGGTGGGAAATATCGGCCCGACCCGAGGATAGTGGCGGGAAATATCGGCTCGACCAGACGATAGTGGTGTGAAATATCGGGCTGACCTGAGGATAGTGGTGGGAAATATCGGCTCGACCAGAGGATAGTGGTGGGAAATATCGGGCTGACCTGAGGATAGTGGCGGGAAATATCAGCCAGACCAGAGGATAGTGACGGGAAATATCGGCCCGACCAGAGGATAGTGGTGGGAAATATCGGCCCGACCAGAGGATAGTGGCGGGAAATATCGGGCTGACCTGAGGATAGTGGCGGGAAATATCGGCCCGACCAGAGGATAGTGCCGGGAAATATCGGGCTGACCTGAGGATAGTGGCGGGAAATATCGGCTCGACCAGAGGATAGTGGTGTGAAATATCGGCTCGACCAGAGGATAGTGGCGGGAAATATCGGGCTGACCTGAGGATAGTGGCGGGAAATATCGGCTCGACCAGAGGATAGTGGTGTGAAATATCGGGCTGACCTGAGGATAGTGGCGGGAAATATCGGGCTGACCTGAGGATAGTGGCGGGAAATATCGGCTCGACCAGAGGATAGTGGTGTGAAATATCGGGCTGACCTGAGGATAGTGGCGGGAAATATCGGCTCGACCAGAGGATAGTGGCGGGAAATATCGGCTCGACCAGAGGATAGTGGCGGGAAATATCGGCCCGACCAGAGGATAGTGGCGGGAAATATCGGCTCGACCAGAGGATAGTGGTGTGAAATATCGGGCTGACCTGAGGATAGTGGCGGGAAATATCGGCTCGACCAGAGGATAGTGGCGGGAAATATCGGGCTGACCTGAGGATAGTGGTGGGAAATATCGGCTCGACCAGAGGATAGTGGCGGGAAATATCGGGCTGACCTGAGGATAGTGGCGGGAAATATCGGCTCGACCAGAGGATAGTGGTGTGAAATATCGGGCTGACCTGAGGATAGTGGCGGGAAATATCGGCTCGACCAGAGGATAGTGGCGGGAAATATCGGCCCGACCAGAGGATAGTGGCGGGAAATATCGGCTCGACCAGAGGATAGTGGTGTGAAATATCGGGCTGACCTGAGGATAGTGGCGGGAAATATCGGCTCGACCAGAGGATAGTGGCGGGAAATATCGGCCCGACTAGAGGATAGTGGTGGGAAATATCGGCCCGACTAGAGGATAGTGGTGGGAAATATCGGGCTGACCTGAGGATAGTGGTGGGAAATATCGGGCTTACCTGAGGATAGTGCCGGGAAATATCGGCCCGACTAGAGGATAGTGGTGGGAAATATCGGGCTGACCTGAGGATAGTGGTGGGAAATATCGGGCTGACCTGAGGATAGTGGTGGGAAATATCGGGCTGACCTGAGGATAGTGCCGGGAAATATCGGCCCGACCAGAGGATAGTGGTGGGAAATATCGGGCTGACATGAGGATAGTGGCGGGAAATATCGGGTTGACCAGAGGATAGTGGCGGGAAATATCGGGCTGACATGAGGATAGTGGCGGGAAATATCGGGTTGACCAGAGGATAGTGGCGGGAAATATCGGGTTGACCAGAGGATAGTGGCGGGAAATATCGGCCGGACCAGAGGACAGTGGTGGGAAATATCGGGCTGACATGAGGATAGTGGCGGGAAATATCGGCCCGACCAGAGGATAGTGGTGGGAAATATCGGGCTGACC
The DNA here is from genome assembly GCA_023566225.1 of Romanogobio albipinnatus. Lineage (NCBI taxonomy): Eukaryota > Metazoa > Chordata > Actinopteri > Cypriniformes > Gobionidae > Romanogobio > Romanogobio albipinnatus. Next base: position 53,755,912 of record CM042253.1, on the reverse strand, counting down.
TGAGGATAGTGGCGGGAAATATCGGGTTGACCAGAGGATAGTGGCGGGAAATATCGGGCTGACATGAGGATAGTGGCGGGAAATATCGGGTTGACCAGAGGATAGTGGCGGGAAATATCGGGTTGACCAGAGGATAGTGGCGGGAAATATCGGCCGGACCAGAGGATAGTGGTGGGAAATATCGGGCTGACATGAGGATAGTGGCGGGAAATATCGGGTTGACCAGAGGATAGTGGCGGGAAATATCGGCCGGACCAGAGGATAGTGGTGGGAAATATCGGGCTGACCTGAGGATGGTGCCGGGAAATATCGGCCCGACCAGAGGATAGTGGTGGGAAATATCGGGTTGACCAGAGGATAGTGGTGGGAAATATCGGCCGGACCAGAGGATAGTGGTGGGAAATATCGGGCTGACCAGAGGATAGTGGCGGGAAATATCGGCCCGACCAGAGGATAGTGCCGGGAAATATCGGCCCGACCAGAGGATAGTGGTGGGAAATATCGGGTTGACCAGAGGATAGTGGTGGGAAATATCGGCCGGACCAGAGGATAGTGCCGGGAAATATCGGCCCGACCAGAGGATAGTGGTGGGAAATATCGGCCGGACCAGAGGATAGTGGTGGGAAATATCGGGCTGACCTGAGGATGGTGGTGGGAAATATCGGCCCGACCAGAGGATAGTGGTGGGAAATATCGGCCCGACCAGAGGATAGTGGTGGGAAATATCGGGCCGACCTGAGGATGGTGGTGGGAAATATCGGCCCGACCAGAGGATAGTGGTGGGAAATATCGGCCGGACCAGAGGATAGTGCCGGGAAATATCGGCCCGACCAGAGGATAGTGGTGGGAAATATCGGGCTGACCTGAGGATAGTGGCGGGAAATATCGGCCGGACCAGAGGATAGTGGCGGGAAATATCGGCCCGACCAGAGGATAGTGCCGGGAAATATCGGCCCGACCAGAGGATAGTGGTGGGAAATATCGGCCCGACCAGAGGATAGTGGTGGGAAATATCGGCCCGACCAGAGGATAGTGGTGGGAAATATCGGGCTGACCTGAGGATAGTGGCGGGAAATATCGGCCGGACCAGAGGATAGTGGCGGGAAATATCGGCCCGACCAGAGGATAGTGGCGGGAAATATCAGCCCGACCAGAGGATAGTGGTGGGAAATATCGGGCTGACCTGAGGATAGTGGCGGGAAATATCGGGCTGACCTGAGGATGGTGCCGGGAAATATGCAATATATAAAATAGAGGTGAATTGAGCGTCTTGCGCGAGTGATTTTATTTGGTGCTTTTTGTGCATTCACGCGTCTGACACCGAGTTGAAAATCTGAACATGGCGTCAGTTCGCGCCACGTTAACCGATCAGGAGCCTGCTCTTGATAAACGGGGACGTGTCCGCACCGAGTCACTCATTCAACATTATGGACTGGAAAAAAGTTTGGCTATTGCCACATAAATATCTTATTGTGAATAAAGTTAGAAAAGTTTCTTTTAAATTAATTCACAGATTCTATCCAGCAAAAAGTTCTCTTAGAAAGTTTAAACCTGACAGTGCCATGATGCAGATCTGCTGGGGTTAACAGGACAGGTTTGGGTGGGTCAGATCGCTAACCCTGATGTGAGCATCTTGATGATTTGGGGGTTGGTGGGGGTGTGATGATGCGTGTGCTGGTGGGGGGTGCGGGGTCTTTTGAATAGAGCAGATGTCTTGAGTGAGACAATAGCCCCGGTCCCCCAACACCCTCTCACTGTCCAGCTGCCATCCCAGAGAGCCACCTGACACAGGCTCATATCTGCACTGATGGTTCACGATCAGTGAATTCAAACGGAGGACCCTTTCATTTTCCCCTCTGGAGCTGCTCGTGTGGTGGTCAGAAATGAGCTTTATATTTCAATGACATTAATTGCCTTAAGAGTGATAAGACAGAGGTTATGCTCATGCTTCAACCCATCAGGCGTGTAAAGCCGGATCTTTATCACTTAATGTAGACGGCTCTGTCTTGGAGATCCAAACTAAATTAAAAAACTTGATGCTCACTTACATTTGACCCTCATGTTCAGAACATCTCAGAAATATTGCACGATTGCGCCCCGTGTTGTGATTTTCTGTGGCAGAAAAACTGACCAATACTTCTCTTGTATTGATTACTGCAGTGCTTTGCTTGCAGCGGTCTCGAAAACTACCCTAAATCAAGTCCAAAATTCAGCCGCTAGAATCCTGACAGGGACCCGGAGCACATCTCCCCTGGACACACTGGCTCCCCGTCAGGTCTCGTACAGATTTAAACATTTGAATGCTTGCATGGTCTGGCCCCAGATTATTTATCAGAACGTTTAACTGTGTCCGGTCCGATGTGTGACCTCTGGCCTTCCGTCTTCCCTTGCTCCCAAACTCTGGAATAACCCAGAACACCCTAGCAACCACATAGCAACACACTAAAAACAACTACAACTGCAGCAATAGTAAAGTTTACTACCATTGCATAAAAATGCACATAAAGCAAAATACATTTACATTCATTAATGGAGCAAATGCTTTTATCCAAAGTGACTTACAATTGAGGAATACAGCAATCGATTCATCTCAAGGAGGCAAACAAACAAGAGAAGTGCTCAGAATACACAGAGTATCATGAGCTAGAACAGGGGGAGGGTGGGGGGGGGTAAAGGAAAGTGAAAGGATAGATGTCTTTTGAATGTTGTCAGGGATTCTGCATTCCGGATGAAGGCGGAGGTATTTCACCAGCAAGTGAACGAAAATGTTCGTCGCTCATTTACAGATCGTTGGCTTCTGGTACCTTAGCAACTGCATAGCGACACCCTGGCAACCACCCAAAACACCCTAGCAACCACATAACAATGCTCAGAAAGGCATTCTGTATACTTCAGCAACATAGCAAACCCTGGTTAAGCACAGTAACATCTCTAATTGTGATTGTGACTGCTCATCTCAGGGACTTCCTGCTGTCCGGTGATATTCAACAGTGAGGTGGGACCAATGATGTCATGTGAGCTGTCTCGTGTTACACTGTGGGTTCTGAGCGCTGATGATGTCGTAATGATGGAAAGGGTGGAGGGGTGAGCATCATGAGCTCTCTCCGGTATGGCAGCTGCACTGGGCCAAGCTCACACAGACCTGGAGCGCTTTCCTCTCGCTCAGACCGTCAGCTTTACTCCTCCACTGGTTTGTTAGTAATATTGCAGGCTTATATTTAAATGGTTCTGCACATTATCCACTTATTACAGTGATGCTCAGAGGCACAATGTGTTAGTTCACGGACCGCCCACAGTGGGGTTTACACTGACCACATCATCCAACATGAATAATGTTCACTGCATTACACACACACACCATATAAGAGTTTGGGGTCGGTAAGATAGTTTATGTCTCTTCTGCTCAACAAGAATGAAAACAGAAATATTGTGAGTGTATTTTAAATCAACATTACTCCAGTCTTCAGATCCTTCACTAATCATTCTCATATGAGGATCTGATGATCAACACACACTTATGATTATTATCAGTGTTGAACACTGTTGATATGTTTTTGTTGATTAGGAGAAAAGGAGAATGTGTGAGCGTCTGTTTAGTGTAAATGAGCAGTGACACGCATCTGTCCGGCTCCAGAAAGCACCATTTCTGCCTGTTTTAGAGCTTCCTGCATTCATCGTAATTCTTGGAAAGAAGAAGAGACACTATGATGAGTAAATGATGACTGAGTCATTCATAATTTTAGGTCATTATTGAAACGGCACTTAATCCAAATGGATGTAGCCCGTCCTGTTCGAACCACCCGCTCTAAGCGGGACTCGATCCCGGGTCCTCTTGCATGAGAGTTGGATGCTCTAACAATGAGGCTAAAGGCTGCAACCCCTAGAGTCAGTCGCTAGAGCGTCTCTTGAGATCAGAGGAGTGAGGTTTACTCACACAGTGACTACTAGCTGATCTCTGTTACACTCACGCCCCTAAACCTCACTCCCAGGGCTGTTTTTAGGCAAAGGCGAACTAGGCGGTCGCCATCAGCTGAAGGGGAATGAACGCATATCAGGGGTGTGTGTAAAGGGTGTCAAGGCCACCCTGAAATATGATTGCGCCCCCACTGGTTCCCCTAACACTATTGGATCAGAGGACTGTCAATCACTGTCTGAATGTTGCGTTTGGAGCGCTCAACACCATCAGATCAGAGCTCGGTCAAAGCTTTGGCAAGGTAACGCTTTTTTTAACCACACAATAAAGCAAAATTCAAGGGCCAATTAAAAAAACAGGTACAATAAAAAGTGCACTTTGTATTTTGTTAGGGCCGTATTTGTGGCAGTGGAGAAATCACGCTGTGAAATGGGCAGATGGTGTAATATTGCTCTGTGTGTGTTATAGAGGCAAGATGTAGGCTAACCACACTCACTTTAGCATTTCAGGATATCATTATATTTAGACTCTATGAAGCTTTCTTCTCTTGCACCTCCTAAAGGTGTGTGTTTTTGCGCTAATGCATTGTTAAAGGATCAGTGTGTAATTGTCCCATATAAAACAACGGCCAATTTAAAAATAGTATAATAAAATGTGCCAATTCACAATATTTATTATCCTTTATTAAACCGCTTTGTCGAATGTAATGCATCTTTACGGGGGTGTTGAAAGCTGAATCGACTCATTCAGTTCTAATAGTGTCAGGGCAGCGTCGCGTTATTAAAGGGGAAGCTCAAGCGCCAATGAGAAACAAAGACCGCACTGAATCAATATTTATTCTTCTTACTTTCATGTGACTGGAACAGCTTTTATACGCAGTTTCCAAATTGTATTTGTATATATTTGTTAATAAGGATTACAGTTCCAAAATGGTATGTATGTATTTGTTAATAAGGATTCAAATTAAGACCAGTAATACCATGTTGCTTTTTAAGATTTGGCTGGGGGTGCCAATAAGGATTTGGCCTAGGGCGTCAAAACGGCTAGAAACGGCCCTGCTCACTCCCATCTGGGTCATGGCACCAATGTAACCCCTCCTGTTCGAACCGCCCCGCTCCAAGCGGGACTCGAACCCGGGTCCGCCAGCATGAAGTCCCTAAAGGCTGCAACCCCTAGAGTCAGTCGCTAGAGCGTCTCTTGAGATCAGGGGAGTGAGGTTTACTCACACAGCGACTACTAGCTGACCTCCGTTACACAGAGGTGAACCAAAACTTGAGCTGCATTACACATTGAGCATGAACTGAAGTGTGTGTCCTCTCTCATACTGCAGATGTGGAGATGGATGATTCCTGGCGTGGCATTTGAACAACTGGTTTGACTTCAGGATCAAAAGACACTTCAATTCTGCCATCTGTCACTGACAGCACAGACTCACTCACACACACACACACACACACACACACACTGCATGCACCGCAGCTCACTGACAGCACACACTGCAGACATCTCGTTCTAGAGAAACACACTCACACACTGTTTGATTTCAATGCACCGACCTTTTCAGAGATAAATACAACATGGCAGCCAGCCTTCCACGCCATTAAACTTCAATGCAGGGGAGAGAGAGAGAGAGAGAGAGAGAGAGAGAGAGAGAGAGAGAGAGAGAGAGAGAGAGATCTTGAAGCATTGACAGAATGTGTGTGTGTGTGGGTGTTTGCTGTTGCGTTCTGCTTTTGCGTAGGATGATGGGTTGTTTTCTAGGAACTGTACATGTGTGTGTTTGTGGGTCAAGTGTGTGAGCTGTGTGAAATCTCTCTGAACAGCTTTATCGTTGAACAGAAGCTATTCTAGTGAGACCCGCAGTGTTACTCGCCTTCAGGGTTTACCGCTACACCAGAAGTCTCTCGTGCTCACTAACTAAAGCTGCGCTTATTTCATCAATAATACAGTACACACTGTGAAATATTATTACTATTTAAAATATCTGATTATATGCGAATGTGTTGTAAATATTGTGATGAAAGCTGAATTTATCATCATTACTGCAGTCTTCAGTGTCACATGACCCTTCACTCATCATTCTCATATGAGGATCTGATGATCATTTATGATTATTATCAGTGCTGAGGACAGTTGAGCTGCTTATGGAAACGATGATGCATTTTTTTCAGGATTAAAGTAGAAAGTGAAAAAAAAACTACATTCATGGAAATCACTTTTGATCAAATGAATGCATCCTTACTGAATAAAAGTAATTTCTTTAAAAGAAAAGAACCCAGCCGAGTTTAGCCCCGCCCACAACATTAGAGGTGGGGAAGTTGGGTCAGGACTTGATCCGTTGTGGAGCAACTATGCTGGAACCAGAGCTGTTCGGCCCAATCAGATCATCAGGGCGGGCTTTATACGATGATGGACAGATGATCAACAGTGATGTCATCATCACTTGGGTTGAACTCGTTTACTAAATGGAGAACGTGTTGGTGTATGCGTTCACCTTTACTATCTCTCTCAGAGATGATGATGGTGTTGGTCAGTACTCCGTGTGTCCTTAAAGGGGTGATGAACTGAGAAATCAACTTTCCTTTGAGCCTTTGATATATAAGAGTTTATCGTGATATAAGAATATCCTGTAAGTCTCAGAGCTGAAAACATCCTTGTTAGTCAAAGGAAAGCTTTTATTGACACCAGACCCAGAAAACGAGAGCTCTCAGAATATATCGACCACTGGCGTCACAGGACGCAGAAGCTCCGCCTCAAGCCCCGCCCACCGACTCGTGGAACTAAACAGGTCGCGCAATAAACATGCGGTTCCAGCTCACGTGCTTAAGACATTGTGTCTGTTCGCTTCATTTAACCGCGGATTCGTTTGTAAACAAGACACAGGTGGAGACTGGATCTGCAGACATATTGAGATTAAAACTCAACGCTGTGCTTCTGGATCCCACAGGAACGCTGCAACACACTGATGTGAGTAAAACTGATGTGAGTGTTTATATGTGCTAGTGTTGCATTATTACAGATGGTTTGATGTCTATTGATTACACAGCTCAGCACGCGCTCACAGGCTGGAGCAGCTGCTATTGGTTCATTCGGGATCAGACTCGGACTTGTAACGCCAGCTCCCAAAGCCCAACATCCCGGAGCTGTGTGTGTTTCAGATGGGATATAGTGAAATAACATTCCTCTCTTGCATGCGTGTGTGTGTGTGTGTGTGTGTGTGTACGGTTTGCGGTTATATTCACTGATCGAGTGAAATGATACAGAAATAACATCCCAGTCAATGGCGGGTGATGAGAGATGAATCATTGTGTTTGTTTGATAAAGATATTTCACGAGTCCTGTGAGCGTTTCTCCAGACGCTTTCAAAACCATCCCCACATGTACTGAGAGGAGCTCAAGCTCATTAAATATGCAAATCTCATCCAATCCTAGCCGTGGGCGTTTACTTCCAAGTCTTTGGTGCGGCATGCCCATCAAAACCCAGCGTTTCTTCAGAGAGCCTCAAAACCAGGGCAGAAAACAGCCTATTATTATACATTATGAGGTTTCTGAATGTAAAAACCACACAAACGTCATAAGTTGACCTCAAAATTATAAAAGCCAGTTCATGACACCAACGTCTACACTCGTCTTCTTCTTCTTCTACTTCCTCCAGCGTGCGTGCAGTTGAGTTCTGTTGACAAGCGTCGCTCAACACATGTCACTCACTCCAGTGCTCTGATTGGCTGTAGGTCTGTCCAATTCACCCTTCGCCGCGAGTTTGATTGACAGGCGATCTGACCAATCACATCGCTGAATCTGCCGGTTTGTCCGACAAAGCAGTCAGGAGAGTTATTAGATTAACGTTGGTGGACTTGAACTTGAGAAACGGTGTGCACTGACTAGGGGTGTAACGGTACACGTATTCGTACCGAACCGTTTGGGTACAGGGCTTTGGGTTCGGTGCACGTGTGTGAATGCAATCTTTAACAGCCAACAGTGGCTTGTTTTAAGCGCGGAGCATTTCTGCAATCCTAGTTCCCAGTTCCCACAAGTATTCAGTCCATTTTATCACTAAATTCAAAAGATAAATGCCACGTGAACGCAATCATCTGTGAACGTGATCTAAAGAATTAACATCAATTAATATCTGAAGGTATGTTGAGGATACATTAACACTTACTGAAACGTATCATATGTCGTGTGTAATCGCTCAATCTGTGTTTCAACTGCGGATAGACGTCAATATTAAAACAGCTTGTGAACAATGTCACGAAGCATTAGGCCTATATTTACCTCAGAAGTCCTTCAGTGTCCACAGCTGTGAGTTCACTACAGAGATGAACTCTTTCACTAAATATATGCACTATATTAGCCTATACACTCACCTAAAGGATTATCAGGAACACCTGTTCAATTTCTCATTAATGCCATTATCTAATCAACCAATCACATGGCAGTTGCTTCAATGCATTCAGGGGTGTGGTCCTGGTCAAGACAATCTCCTGAACTCCAAACTGAATGTCGGAATGGGAAAGGAAGGGGATTTAAGCAATTTTGAGCGTGGCATGGTTGTTGGTGCCAGACGGGCCGGTCTGAGTATTTCACAATCTGCTCAGTTACTGGGATTTTCACGCACAACCATTTCTAGGGTTTACAAAGAATGGTGTGAAAAGGGAAACACATCCAGTATGGGGCCGTCCTGTGGGCCAAAATGCCTTGTTGATGCTAGAGGTCAGAGGAGAATGGGCCGACTGATTCAAGCTGATAGAAGAGCAACTTTGACTGAAATAACCACTCGTTACAACCGAGGTATGCAGCAAAGCATTTGTGAAGCCACAACACGCACAACCTTGAGGCGGATGGGCTACAACAGCAGAAGACCCCACCGGGTACCACTCATCTCCACTACAAATAGGAAAAAGAGGCTACAATTTGCACCAGCTCACCAAAATTGGACAGTTGAAGACTGGAAAAATGTTGCCTGGTCTGATGAGTCTGGATTTCTGTTGAGACATTCAGATGGTAGAGTCAGAATTTGGCGTAAACAGAATGAGAACATGGATCCATCATGCCTTGTTACCACTGTGCAGGCTGGTGGTGGTGGTGTAATGGTGTGGGGGATGTTTTCTTGGCACACTTTAGGCCCCTTAGTGCCAATTGGGCATGGTTTAAATGCCACGGCCTACCTGAGCATTGTTTCTGACCATGTCCATCCCTTTATGACCAGCATGTGCCCATCCTCTGATGGCTACTTCCAGCAGGATAATGCCCCATGGCACAAAGCTCCAATCATTTCAAATTGGTTTCTTGAACATGACAATGAGTTCACTGGACTAAAATGGCCGTCCCACAGTCCCCAGATCTCAACCCAATAGAGCATCTTTGGGATGTGGTGGAACGGGAGCTTCGTGTCCTGGATGTGCATCCCACAAATCTCCATCAACTGCAAGATGCTATCCTATCAATATGGGCCAACATTTCTAAAGAATGCTTTCAGCTCCTTGTTGAATCAATGCCACGGAGAATTAAGGCAGTTCTGAAGGCCAAAGGGGTCAAACACAGTATTAGTGCTGCTCCTAATAATCCTTTAGGGGAGTGTATATTCTACATAACCTGTTAGTGATGTCTTGTTTATTTAATGTATGTTTAAATAAATCTGTCATGAAAATGACAGCCAATGTATAAATGATTATATTTCAACAACGAATTGGGGAAAAACTATTTTATTATTAGAAGTTGATGCAAAAACTATGCGTTTTAAAATACAATGTGTTATTTGAGATTATTACATCTAAAAATAAATGGCAAATGAATTTAGGCTCATAGTTTGGGCTCTGTAGTGAACCTTTAATATTAGTAATGTGCAAGTAAGGGCTCCCTATATAGTTTACAGCATTATATTTAAGAAACTTTTAGTTATAATTGAATTAATTTAAGGACAGACACAATTCAGTAAACCACTGTTTAATAAAAATAAATAAAAAGCAATTTTGACGAACCGTCTGTTTAGTGTGCCGCCGTTACACCCCTAGTTCTGACGTCTTTCAGTGTTGATTCATGTTCATGTGATGCTTATCATTGAGCTAGATTCAGAGATGATGGGTTCACGAGCAGCTTTAACTGAGGCGCTCCAGCGATCACCACACATTAAAGAGACACTAAACGCGATTTACTGTTTACATTTCTTTAAAAAAAGACAACATTTTAAAGTTGAGACTTTGTTTCATATCAAAAGTAACTCGCTCTGTCCTGTGTGTCGGCGTGTGGTCAGTGTCCTCTTTGCTCCGCGATGTATTTTCTCTACGTGAGAACGTGTGTGTGTGTGGTGTGAGAACGTGTGTGTGTGTGTGTGTGAGAACATGTGTGTGTGTGTGTGTGTGGTGTGGTGTGAGAACGTGTGTGTGTGTGTGTGTGGTGTGAGAACGTGTGTGTGTGTGTGTGTGAGAACATGTGTGTGTGTGTGTGTGTGGTGTGGTGTGAGAACGTGTGTGTGTGTGTGTGTGGTGTGAGAACGTGTGTGTGTGTGTGGTGTGAGAACGTGTGTGTGTGTGTGTGTGAGAACATGTGTGTGTGTGTGTGTGTGGTGTGGTGTGAGAACGTGTGTGTGTGTGTGTGTGGTGTGAGAACGTGTGTGTGTGTGTGTGTGGTGTGTGAACGTGTGTGTGTGTGTGTGGTGTGAGAACGTGTGTGTGTGTGTGTGTGGTGTGAGAACGTGTGTGTGTGTGTGTGTGTGTGTGGTGTGAGAACGTGTGTGTGTGTGTGTGTGGTGTGAGAACGTGTGTGTGTGTGTGTGTGTGAGAACGTGTGTGTGTGTGTGTGTGTGTGTGTGTGTGTGTGTGGTGTGAGAACGTGTGTGTGTGTGTGTGGTGTGAGAACGTGTGTGTGTGTGTGGTGTGAGAACGTGTGTGGTGTGAGAACGTGTGTGTGGTGTGAGAACGTGTGTGTGTGTGTGTGTGGTGTGAGAACGTGTGTGTGTGTGTGTGTGTGTGTGTGTGTGTGTGTGGTGTGAGAACACGTGTGTTTGTGTGTGTGGTGTGAGAACGTGTGTGTGTGTGTGTGTGTGTGAGAACGTGTGTGTGTGTGTGTGTGTGTGTGTGGTGTGAGAACGTGTGTGTGTGTGTGTGGTGTGAGAACGTGTGTGTGTGTGTGTGGTGTGAGAACGTGTGTGTGTGTGTGGTGTGAGAACGTGTGTGTGTGTGTGTGGTGTGAGAACGTGTGTGTGTGTGTGGTGTGAGAACGTGTGTGTGTGTGTGTGGTGTGAGAACGTGTGTGTGTGTGTGGTGTGAGAACGTGTGTGTGTGTGTGTGTGGTGTGAGAACGTGTGTGTGTGTGTGTGTGTGTGTGGTGTGAGAACGTGTGTGTGTGTGTGTGTGTGTGTGTGTGGTGTGAGAACGTGTGTGTGTGTGTGTGTGTGTGTGTGTGTGTGAGAACGTGTGTGTGTGTGTGTGTGTGTGTGTGGTGTGAGAACGTGTGTGTGTGTGTGTGGTGTGAGAACGTGTGTGTGTGTGTGGTGTGAGAACGTGTGTGGTGTGAGAACGTGTGTGTGGTGTGAGAACGTGTGTGTGTGTGTGTGGTGTGAGAACGTGTGTGTGTGTGTGTGTGGTGTGAGAACGTGTGTGTGTGTGTGTGTGTGTGTGGTGTGAGAACACGTGTGTTTGTGTGTGTGGTGTGAGAACGTGTGTGTGTGTGTGTGTGAGAACGTGTGTGTGTGTGTGTGTGTGTGGTGTGAGAACGTGTGTGTGTGTGTGTGGTGTGAGAACGTGTGTGTGTGTGTGTGGTGTGAGAACGTGTGTGTGTGTGTGGTGTGAGAACGTGTGTGTGTGTGTGTGTGGTGTGAGAACGTGTGTGTGTGTGTGGTGTGAGAACGTGTGTGTGTGTGTGGTGTGAGAACGTGTGAGAACGTGTGTGTGTGTGGTGTGAGAACGTGTGAGAACGTGTGTGTGTGTGTGGTGTGAGACCGTGTGTGTGACGTGAGAGCAACATGGCTTGTCGGACATAGCAACAGTAACTAAAGGGGGCGTGTCTTTGCGAACGGTCAATTGAGTGCAGAGGCATTTTCTGTCCTGGTTCGGTTGAAACAGCCCATAATCACAGCCCAATGGATGATGACATCAGGCTAGAAACCCCACCTGACCACTAACTTTTGAACAGCCATTTAAACTAGACAGTATTTCTCCTGCTATTGATGCCATACATTAGATCCAGTGCGTGATGATGACCCCGCCGGACACTAGAGACACTAAACCAGAAACTAAACCAGACTGAAACCAGACTGAAACCAGACTGAAACCAGATCGAGTGATGGACAACCCGCTTTACAGGAGATGCTACAGGTCTGAACCCACATCACTAACAGATCGGCTGATGAAGAAACTACAAACATCTACAGCTCAGGGTTCACACTCGCCTCCAGCTCCTGTAACCATGACAACGCCTCCAGCTCCTGTAACCATGACAACGCCTTCAGAGCGGAGCAGCACTATCATCCTCCACCAGAGCTCAAAGCCACATCAGATTTCTGATCAGGATGAGACTGAGGCGTTATTACAATCCTGAAGAAATGAAGTGCGTCAGGCGAGGGTGTGTGTGTGTGTGTGTGTGTGTGTGTGTGGCACCGCTCATTAAAAGCCTTTTACACCGCGCAAACACGCGATTGAACACCCACAGAAGCGACGCGCTGTATTAAACGCCCCGTCAGGATGAGTGTGAGGTGTGTGAGCTGTAATGGCATGAATCTACACTGAAGTAAAGCTGCAGTTTCTCACCTCGCTGTCCTCTGAGCGCGCGCGTCGGCCGGAGGAGGGATGAGGAGCAGGTGCGGATGCAGGAGGGATGAGGGATGATGCACAGGCAGGAAGAGAGAGATAGTCATCAGTTCATCCGCTCAACCACAGTAAAAACAGAGTAAATCAGCCCGTGTCTGTGTCATTACCGGATTTCATCAGCCTGCTCTTGTATCGGATGTTGGTGGTCATGTTTCGGCTGTCTCGCTCCCTCAGCTCTGCTGTGCTCGTGCTTTCGTCTGTCTCACGCGCAGTCCCGCTGGGAACCCCGGGCGTAGAGGGGCGTGGCCATCGCACACGAAACCCCGCCCATCCATCCACACGTCATTCCCAGAACAGCTGCGCTTCCGTCCTTTGATTATGAAAACCCGAAACTGTCGCTTGAATATGTTGTTCATTTCTTTCTTTTATGCATTCACAAGCGAAACTGGCTCCTTTATGTCTCCCTGCTTTCCTGCTGAATTTAACATCCCTTAGATTTTTCTCAAAGATACACTGTAAAAAATTATACAATCAATGACGTGTTTTTACAACTTGTCGAATAAAATTATGCAGTTTCTACTAATTCGAGTCGGTTTAATGTAGAAATATCTCAAACATCCAAAAGTTGATTGCATTTTAAAAACTCAAGACAGGAACTTTTTTATGGTGGGATTTAACCACTATATAATAATGTAGTTATTGTAGTTAATGTACCATTTGTTTTGGTATCGTTTTCTTTTTTGTGTGTATATAATTCCATATTTTTACACTCTAAAAAATGCTGGGTTAAAAATAACCCAAGTTGGGATGAAAATGGACTAACCCAGCAATTGGGTTGTTTTAACCCAGAGATTGATTAGATTAGATTAGATTAGATTAGATTAGATTCAACTTTATTGTCATTACACAAGTACAAGGCAACGAAATGCAGTTTAGGTCTAACCAGAAGTGCAATAGCAGCAAGTGCAGGATATACAGTGGTTGCGTAAGTGCAGGACATGGAAATGTACTGAATATATATAAATATGTATAAATAGAGAGATGGTTATTACTATAAACAGAACTGAATTTACAGATGAATATATACAGTGAATAAATATAAATATACAGATGGCTATTACTATAAACAGAATTTTACAGATAGAGGTATACAATAATATGTTAGGCTAATATGAGGAATATAGCAGTGGATTAAGGTAGTGCAATAAATTATGGACAGAGCTATCCGAAAGAAAGTGTAGAAGTGCAGTGGAACGTGGTTGCATATTACAGTTAGAAGTACGGTGCAAAATGCAAATGTAAACAGTTGGTACTATAAATACAGTCGGCAGTGCAAATGAGCATAATCCAGTTAAGATATGGTGGTGCAGAATGCATAAGTAAACAGTTGTTACTGTAATAAACAGTCGATAGTGCAAATAACAAAGTGAAGGCAGATGTGAGGTAGGAGAGTTAGCAGTTTATGAGGGAAGTGGATCAACAGGGGTTTGAGTTCAGCAAAGAGACAGCTCTGGGGAAAAAACTGTTCTTTAGTCTGCTGGTCCTGGTCCGGAGGATCCTGAAACGCCTGCCGGAGGGCAGGAGAGAAAACAGTCTGTGGGCCGGGTGAGAGGAGTCCTTGAGGATGCTGCGAGCTCGGTGCAGACAGCGTTTCCTCTGGATGTGCTCGATGGCAGGTAGTGGAGTCCCTGTGATGCGCTGGGCAGTTTTCACCACCCGCTGCAGTGCCTTGCGCTCCGCAACAGAGCAGCTCCCATACCATACTGCCACACAGTTGGTCAGGATGCTTTCTATTGCGCAGCGGTAGAAGTTCACCAGGATAGCCGAGGAGAGCTGATTCTTCCTCAGTGTCCTCAGGAAGAAGAGGCGCTGGTGAGCCTTCTTGACCAGGCTGGAGGTGTTGGTCGTCCACGACATGTCCGCCGAGATGTGGATCCCCAGGAACTTGAAACTGGAGACACGCTCAACAGCCATTCCATTGATGTGGATGGTGTCGTGTGTGCCTCTTGACTCTTTCCTGAAGTCCACGATGAGCTCCTTCGTTTTGGTGGTGTTGAGGAGCAGGTTATTATCAGTGCACCATGTGGCCAGGTGCTGGATCTCCTCACTGTAGGCAGTCTCATCGTTGTTGCTGATGAGACCAATCACCGTAGTGTCGTCCGCAAACTTGACGATGGAATTAGATCCATACACAGGCTTGCAGTCGGAGGTGAAGAGGGAGTAGAGAAACGGACTGAGCACACAGCCCTGTGGTACACCAGTGTTAAGTGTGATGGACGTGGAGCAGGTGGATCCTGATCGAACATTCTGGGGTCTGTCAGTTAGGAAGTCCAAAATCCAGTTACACATTGAGGTGTTGATGCCCAGGTCTCCAAGTTTGGCTATTAACTTGGTTGGGATGACAGTGTTGAATGCTGAGCTGAAGTCAACAAACAGCATGCATGTATAAGTGTTCTTATGGTCCAGATGGGTGAGCACAGAGTGCAGTGCCATGGAAACTGCATCCTCTGTGCTCCTATTGCTGCGATAGGCAAACTGATTTGAGTCCAATGTGGATGGTAGAGAGTCTTTTAGGTGTTCCAGGACCAGCCGCTCAAAGCACTTCATAATGATGGGTGTGAGTGCTACAGGGCGGTAGTCATTAGGGCACCTCGGGCTGGAGTGTTTCGCCACTGGCACAATGGAAGTGCGTTTAAAGCATGTTGGTACAGCTGCTTGGGCAAGAGACAGGTTGAAAATGTCTGTAAAAACCCCAGCGAGCTGCTCCGCACATGCCCTGAGAACACGTCCAGGGATGTTGTCTGGTCCAGCAGCCTTGTGCGCGCTGATCCGGCTCAGTGCCTTGCAGACATCTGTGGAGGAGAGTGTGATTGGTGGGTGGTCATCTGAGGGTTTGAGCTTGGTGGCAGTTTCTCCGTTGTCTCTTTCAAAGCGAGCATAAAAGTAATTTAGCTCGTTCAGGAAGTTGACATCAGTGGCTGCGGGGGTGGAGTGGGTGGGTTTGTAATCACTGATGGCCTGAATGCCCTGCCACATGCGTCGAGGGTCAGAGTTGGAAAAGTGTCCCTCTATCTTTAGCTTGTAGCAGTGCTTGGCCTTTTTGATGCCCCTCTTCAGGTTTGCTCTGGATGTGCTGTAGGCTTGTGCATCTCCTGATCTGAAGGCAGTATTGCGTGACTTCAGCAGGAGTCGCACTTCCCTGTTCATCCAAGGCTTCTGATTTGGGTATGTGGTGATCTGTTTCTGGGTTGTAACACTGTCAATGGTGGTATTGATATGGTCCAATACAGAAGAGGTGAATGAGTCAATGTCCGTGTGAGCGCCACTGGTGGCTTGAGAAGCAAACATACTCCAGTCTGTGTTTAGAAACCTTTCCTGGAGTGTGGAATCTGCCCCCGCAGGCCACACCTTGATGGTCTTCACTGATGGCTTCACACGGTTGATGAGGGGGGCATATTTGGGGGTGAGGAACAAAGAGAGGTGATCTGACTGTCCCAGGTGGTGGAGGGGTGTTGCAACGTAAGCTCCCGCCATGTTTGTGTAAACATGGTCTAAGGTTTTGTTTCCTCTGGTGTGGCAGGAAACATGCTGGTGAAACTTGGGTAGCACTGACTTTAAGTTTGAGTGATTAAAGTCACCTGCAACAATAAACGCAGCTTCCGGGTGATCAGTCTGTTGTTTACTGATGGCTGCGTGAAGTTCTTTCATAGCAAGCTTAGCATCAGCATCCGGGGGAATATAGGCCGCAGTGATAATGGTGGAAGTGAACTCCCGCGGGAGATAAAACGGTCTACATTTAACCATGAGAAACTCAAGGTTAGCTGAACAATGACTCCCAACAATAGCAGAGTTTGTGCACCAAGCTTTGTTAATGTAAATGCACAGTCCACCCCCTCTACTCTTCCCGGAGCCATCTGATGTTCTATCCGCCCGGAGTGTGTGGCGTCCCGCTAGCTCAATAGCGGTGTCCGGTATTCCGCTGTTTAAAGGTCCCGTTCTTCGTGATCCCACTGTTCAAACTTTAGTTAGTGTGTAATGTTGCTGTTAGAGCATAAATAATACCTGTAAAATTATAAAGCTCAAAGTTCAATGCCAAGCGAGATATTTTATTTAACAGAAGTTCCCTTTCAAAGCCTACAGCGAACGGCTGGCTTGGACTACATCCTGGTACTTCCTTCATTAATGACGTCAGTAGAACAGTCTAACCTCCGCCCACAAGAATACGCCAAAAAAGGGGGCGTGGTCTTGTTGCTCTCCCCCGTGGAGGAGAGGACGTGTCGCGTGGAGAAGAGGAAGTGTTGCGTTTGAGTGTGTTTGTCGCCATGTCGTCGAGACGCTGTTATTTTCATCTCGGAGTCAAATCACCTTTGTTTGGCTTTCCCAGGGACGCTGTAGAGATCATTGAGCGCATACATCTCCCGTTAAGAGGCGTGACCTTTCCACGTGCGCTAAGCTGCTGTCCAATCACAACACAGGAACCGCTGGCACAATCAGAACTCGTTACGTATTTCTGAAGGAGGGACTTCATAGAATAAAGGAACTCATCAGCAGTTTTTAGGACAGTGAGAACAGCGGTGTACAGATGAGTACATTGTGTGAAAAATACTGTGTTTTTACACGAAACATGAACACATGTTATATTGCACACTGTGAACACAATCAAAGCTTCAAAAACACACGAAGAACGGGACCTTTAACCAGGTTTCAGTGAAGATTAGGACGTTACAGTTCAAAAGCTTCTTGCTGTGTGATGCTGAGTCGAATCTCCTTCATTTTGTTCACTAGCGACCGTACATTGGCAAGGAAAATGCTGGGTAAAGAGAGCCGGTGTGGTGTTAGCCTTAGCTTAGCTCGTAGTCCTCCACGCTTCCCCCGCCTTTGTTTACGATCTCGGCGCCGCCTGCGAGCACTTCCGCCCGGCCGGGTAGAGTGCACAGCCTCGGGTGTCCTAGCGATCTCAGGAAGGAGTTGTAGATTGTCCATAAAACTGTCGGAAATTCGCAAACCAATTATCCAAAAGCTCACAACGGGTGTACGATGTAAAGGCACAACTGTTCTGCATAAACAGACCCGAGATGAACAAGAACATTTCTGCAAAATTGCAGAATCTGGAGAGACCCTGAGCCTCGCGATGTACTCGCGCCGCCATCTTGGTCACTAGATTTGACCAACTCAGCTAGATTGAGTTGTTTTAAGACAGAGATTGGGTTGTTTTAACCCAGAGATTGGGTTGTTTTAAGCCAGAGATTGGGTTGTTTTAACCCAGAGATTGAGTTGTTTTAACCCAGAGATTGAGTTGTTTTAACCCAGAGATTGGGTTGTTTTAACCCAGAGATTGGGTTGTTTTAACCCAGAGATTGAGTTGTTTTAACCCAGAGATTGAGTTGTTTTAAGACAGAGATTGGGTTGTTTTAAAACAGAGATTGGGTTGTTTTAATCCAGAGATTGGGTTGTTTTAACCCAGAGATTGGGTTGTTTTAAAACAGAGATTGAGTTGTTTTAAGCCAGAGATCGGGTTGTTTTAAAACAGAGATTGGGTTGTTTTAATCCAGAGATTGGGTTGTTTTAACCCAGAGATTGGGTTGTTTTAAAACAGAGATTGAGTTGTTTTAAGCCAGAGATTGGGTTGTTTTAACCCAGAGATTGGGTTGTTTTAAGCCAGAGATTGGGTTGTTTTAACCCAGAGATTGGGTTGTTTTAACCCAGAGATTGGGTTGTTTTAACCCAGAGATTGAGTTGTTTTAACCCAGAGATTGAGTTGTTTTAACCCAGAGATTGGGTTGTTTTAACCCAGAGATTGGGTTGTTTTAACCCAGAGATTGAGTTGTTTTAAGACAGAGATTGGGTTGTTTTAACCCAGAGATTGGGTTGTTTTAAGCCAGAGATTGGGTTGTTTTAACCCAGAGATTGGGTTGTTTTAACCCAGAGATTGAGTTGTTTTAACCCAGAGATTGAGTTGTTTTAACCCAGAGATTGGGTTGTTTTAACCCAGAGATTGGGTTGTTTTAACCCAGAGATTGAGTTGTTTTAACCCAGAGATTGAGTTGTTTTAAGACAGAGATTGGGTTGTTTTAAAACAGAGATTGGGTTGTTTTAATCCAGAGATTGGGTTGTTTTAACCCAGAGATTGGGTTGTTTTAAAACAGAGATTGAGTTGTTTTAAGCCAGAGATCGGGTTGTTTTAAAACAGAGATTGGGTTGTTTTAATCCAGAGATTGGGTTGTTTTAACCCAGAGATTGGGTTGTTTTAAAACAGAGATTGAGTTGTTTTAAGCCAGAGATTGGGTTGTTTTAACCCAGAGATTGGGTTGTTTTAAGCCAGAGATTGGGTTGTTTTAACCCAGAGATTGGGTTGTTTTAACCCAGAGATTGGGTTGTTTTAAGCCAGAGATTGGGTTGTTTTAAGACAGAGATCGGGTTGTTTTAACCCAGAGATTGGGTTGTTTTAACCCAGAGATTGGGTTGTTTTAAAACAGAGATTGAGTTGTTTTAAGCCAGAGATTGGGTTGTTTTAACCCAGAGATTGGGTTGTTTTAACCCAGAGATTGGGTTGTTTTAATCCAGAGATTGGGTTGTTTTAACCCAGAGATTGGGTTGTTTTAAAACAGAGATTGAGTTGTTTTAAGCCAGAGATTGGGTTGTTTTAACCCAGAGATTGGGTTGTTTTAACCCAGAGATTGGGTTGTTTTAAGCCAGAGATTGGGTTGTTTTAAGACAGAGATCGGGTTGTTTTAAAACAGAGATTGGGTTGTTTTAATCCAGAGATTGGGTTGTTTTAACCCAGAGATTGGGTTGTTTTAAAACAGAGATTGAGTTGTTTTAAGCCAGAGATTGGGTTGTTTTAACCCAGAGATTGGGTTGTTTTAAGCCAGAGATTGGGTTGTTTTAAGACAGAGATTGGGTTGTTTTAACCCAGAGATTGGGTTGTTTTAACCCAGAGATTGGGTTGTTTTACCCCAGAGATTGGGTTGTTTTAACCCAGAGATTGGGTTGTTTTACCCCAGAGATTGGGTTGTTTTAAAACAGAGATTGAGTTGTTTTAAGCCAGAGATCGGGTTGTTTTAAGACAGAGATTGGGTTGTTTTAAACCAGAGATTGGGTTGTTTTAAGCCAGAGATTGGGTTGTTTTAAGCCAGAGATTGGGTTGTTTTAAAACAGAGATTGGGTTGTTTTAACCCAGAGATTGGGTTGTTTTAAGCCAGAGATTGAGTTGTTTTAACCCAGAGATTGAGTTGTTTTAACCCAGAGATTGAGTTGTTTTAACCCAGAGATTGGGTTGTTTTAACCCAGAGATTGGGTTGTTTTAACCCAGAGATTGAGTTGTTTTAACCCAGAGATTGAGTTGTTTTAAGCCAGAGATTGGGTTGTTTTAACCCAGAGATTGGGTTGTTTTACCCCAGAGATTGGGTTGTTTTAACCCAGAGATTGGGTTGTTTTACCCCAGAGATTGGGTTGTTTTAAAACAGAGATTGAGTTGTTTTAACCCAGAGATTGGGTTGTTTTAAGCCAGAGATTGGGTTGTTTTAAGACAGAGATTGGGTTGTTTTAATCCAGAGATTGGGTTGTTTTAAGCCAGAGATTGGGTTGTTTTAAGCCAGAGATTGGGTTGTTTTAAGACAGAGATTGGGTTGTTTTAATCCAGAGATTGGGTTGTTTTAAGCCAGAGATTGGGTTGTTTTAACCCAGAGATTGGGTTGTTTTAAGCCAGAGATTGGGTTGTTTTAAGACAGAGATTGGGTTGTTTTAATCCAGAGATTGGGTTGTTTTAAGCCAGAGATTGGGTTGTTTTAAGCCAGAGATTGGGTTGTTTTAACCCAGAGATTGGGTTGTTTTAAAACAGAGATTGAGTTGTTTTAACCCAGAGATTGGGTTGTTTTAAAACAGAGATTGAGTTGTTTTAACCCAGAGATTGGGTTGTTTTAAGCCAGAGATTGGGTTGTTTTAAGACAGAGATTGGGTTGTTTTAAAACAGAGATTGAGTTGTTTTAACCCAGAGATTGGGTTGTTTTAAGCCAGAGATTGGGTTGTTTTAAGACAGAGATTGGGTTGTTTTAATCCAGAGATTGGGTTGTTTTAAGCCAGAGATTGGGTTGTTTTAATCCAGAGATTGGGTTGTTTTAACCCAGTGATTGGGTTGTTTTAAACCAGAGATTGGGTTGTTTTAAGACAGAGATTGGGTTGTTTTAACCCAGAGATTGGGTTGTTTTAAGCCAGAGATTGAGTTGTTTTAAGCCAGAGATTGGGTTGTTTTAACCCAGAGATTGGGTTGTTTTAAAACAGAGATCGAGTTGTTTTAAGCCAGAGATCGGGTTGTTTTAAGACAGAGATTGGGTTGTTTTAAAACAGAGATTGGGTTGTTTTAATCCAGAGATTGGGTTGTTTTAAGCCAGAGATTGGGTTGTTTTAAGCCAGAGATTGGGTTGTTTTAAGCCAGAGATTGAGTTGTTTTAAAACAGAGATTGAGTTGTTTTAAGCCAGAGATTGGGTTGTTTTAAGCCAGAGATTGGGTTGTTTTAAGACAGAGATTGGGTTGTTTTAAGCCAGAGATTGGGTTGTTTTAAGCCAGAGATTGGGTTGTTTTAAGCCAGAGATTGTGTTGTTTTAAGACAGAGATTGGGTTGTTTTAAGCCAGAGATTGGGTTGTTTTAATCCAGAGATTGGGTTGTTTTAAGCCAGAGATTGAGTTGTTTTAAAACAGAGATTGGGTTGTTTTAAGCCAGAGATTGGGTTGTTTTTAGCCAGAGATTGGGTTGTTTTAAGCCAGAGATTGGGTTGTTTTAAGCCAGAGATTGGGTTGTTTTAACCCAGAGATTGGGTTGTTTTAAGCCAGAGATTGGGTTGTTTTAAGCCAGAGATTGAGTTGTTTTAAAACAGAGATTGGGTTGTTTTAAGCCAGAGATTGGGTTGTTTTTAGCCAGAGATTGGGTTGTTTTAAGCCAGAGATTGGGTTGTTTTAAGCCAGAGATTGGGTTGTTTTAACCCAGAGATTGGGTTGTTTTAACCCAGAGATTGGGTTGTTTTAAGCCAGAGATTGGGTTGTTTTAAACCAGAGATTGGGTTGTTTTAAGCCAGAGATTGAGTTGTTTTAAAACAGAGATTGGGTTGTTTTAAACCAGAGATTGGGTTGTTTTAAGCCAGAGATTGGGTTGTTTTAAGCCAGAGATTGGGTTGTTTTAAACCAGAGATTGGGTTGTTTTAACCCAGAGATTGGGTTGTTTTAAGCCAGAGATTGGGTTGTTTTAAGACAGAGATTGGGTTGTTTTAACCCAGAGATTGGGTTGTTTTAACCCAGAGATTGGGTTGTTTTAAGCCAGAGATTGAGTTGTTTTAAGCCAGAGATTGGGTTGCTTTAAGCCAGAGATTGGGTTGTTTTAACCCAGAGATTGGGTTGTTTTAAGCCAGAGATTGAGTTGTTTTAAGCCAGAGATTGGGTTGCTTTAAGCCAGAGATTGAGTTGTTTTAACCCAGAGATTGAGTTGTTTTAACCCAGAGATTGGGTTGTTTTAACCCAGAGATTGAGTTGTTTTAAGCCAGAGATTGAGTTGTTTTAAGCCAGAGATTGGGTTGCTTTAACCCAGAGATTGGGTTGTTTTAAGACAGAGATTGGGTTGTTTTAAGCCAGAGATTGGGTTGTTTTAAGCCAGAGATTGGGTTGTTTTAAACCAGAGATTGGGTTGTTTTAAGCCAGAGATTGGGTTGATTTAAACCAGAGATTGGGTTGATTTAAACCAGAGATTGGGTTGTTTTAAGCCAGAGATTGGGTTGTTTTAAACCAGAGATTGGGTTGTTTTAAGCCAGAGATTGGGTTGATTTAAGCAAACATTTAACCCAACCACTGTAAAAAAAAACCCAATTGCTGGGTTAGTCCATTTTCAACCCAACTTGGGTTATTTTTAACCCAGTATTTTTTAGAGTGTATGTACACAAATCCATATTTGTTTTCAGTTTTTGTTGTATGCTACATTTCACTGATTTTCAACTTAATAAAATATAAAAAAAAAATATAAATATCATATAAATTATACACCCATCAGGCATAACATTATGACCGCTGAATAACGCTGATGATCTCTGTTAGTGGGTGGGGTATATTAGGCAGCAAGTGAACATGTTGTCCTCAGAGTTGATGTGTTAGAAGCAGGAGAAATGGGCAAGCGTGAGGATTTGAGTGAGTTTGTCAAGGGCCAGATTGTGACGGCTAGACGACTGGGTCAGAGCATCTCCAGAACTGCAGCTCTTGTGGGGTGTTCCCGGTCTGCAGTGGTCAGTCTCTATCAAAAGTGCTCAGAGGAAGGACCAGTGGACAAATGCTTCAGGAATGCTTCGAGGAGCACAACAACGAGTTTGAGTCCAAATTCCCCAGATGTTACGCCTGATCGGTGGTTAAGTCCATATTTTGATTTAAAATGAATAGATAGGCTTGTCACTTGCAGCATTAGTGGTGAATGAACACGAGTATATCATCGTCTATGGTGTGTGAAGAGAAAATGATATTCATACAAACACACAAAGCATTTCCGAGACGTCAAACGCGTTCAAAACAAATGACTCAGAAAGTTATTTATTCCTCAACATGAGCAAGTACAAAAAGAAGATGCAAAACAGGGAAGTAAGCATTGCTGTACCGCACTAATGCGTTAATCCATTAAAAGGGCTAAACAGGAGATGAGCAGTCAAAATAACTGAACCACACACACAACAAAACAGAATCAGTGTGTGTACAGACGTCAGTGATGAGCAGATAAACGTTAAAACACACAGTAAAACGTGCCCGAAATATTAAGAGCATTGCAGTCGAGGATATTAAAGTAGAAAATCAGGCAATAAAGCGGACAGAACCCACACCATGAGGACACAAAGAACAGAAAGACTACACGTGTGTGTGTCTGAGTGGAGTT
>CM042253.1:53722354-53727354 GCA_023566225.1 Romanogobio albipinnatus | reverse complement strand
TGACAGCGTGTGTTGAAGATATTAAATACTGGATGACGTGTAATTTTCTGCTATTAAATTCAGATAAAACGGAGGTATTACTTATTGGTCCAAAAAACTGCCCACAAAACCTCTCACAATACAACTTTACCTTGGAAGGATGTCCTGTCACTTTATCCACTACAGTAAAAGACCTAGGTGTTATACTAGACCGCAACCTGACATTCGAAAATCATATTTCATATGTTACAAGAACGGCATTTTTCCACCTTAGAAACATTGCTAAGCTACGTAACATGCTATCTATTCCTGATGCAGAAAAGTTAGTTCATGCATTCATGACCTGGAGATTAGATTACTGTAATGCTTTATTAGCTGGTTGTCCTGCATCCTCAATAAACAAACTACAGTTAGTCCAAAACGCAGCTGCTAGAGTTCTTATAGGTCAAGAAAATATGATCATATAACACCAATTTTATCATCTCTACACTGGTTACCTATTAAGTTCCGTATCAATTACAAAGTATTGCTACTGACCTATAAAGCCCTAAATGGTTTAGCTCCAGTGTATCTAACGGATCTTCTATCACCCTACAACCCATCGCGCTCTTTAAGGTCACTAAACTCTAGGCTTCTGGTCATTCCTAGGATATCTAAGTCCACTAAAGGAGGGAGGGCTTTTTCACATTTGGCTCCTAAACTCTGGAATAGTCTTCCTGATATTGTCCGAGGTTCAGACTCGCTGTCCCAGTTTAAAACTAGATTAAAGACGCATCTCTTTAGCCAAGCATTCACATTATAATTACCTTTTATACTAGGGCTGGGTATGGATTCAGATGTTCCAGATCGATTCGATTTCGATTCTCGATTCGATTTTCTTTATTCGATTCTCGATTCAACTCAATGAATATAGATTTAATACATATACTATATTTATAAAAAAGAACAGTGAACAGTTTAAAAGTGGGTAATTAATAAAAAGAAATTAAGCCACAAACCTGTATATTAAACGCTTTTATTTTAGGTACACTTGGGTACATTAAAACAGAACCCAGCTTTAATTTTCAAATTCATACAATTATGCTAAATAAAAACAATACAATTTTGATGCAAGATGAAAAATGTATGCTGAAAAAAGCCAGAACAGTCGCTTGATCAAACAGGATCAGGTTATTTCATTTTTAAGATAAAATAATCATAAAATCTTACAGAATGAGCTGTAACATGGATGCTGCAAGCCTATGAACACTGTAGGACAGCTAATACTGGCTTATTGGTGATCGTTCACCCAAAAATAAAAAAAAATATGTCATCATTTATGCATGTTCAATGTTTGCGGAAATAAATATGGAAAAAAATCGATTCGTGGCCTTTGAGAATCGATTTTGAATCGACCAGGTTATAAAAAACGATTAATCGAAAAATCGATTTTTTTGCCCAGCCCTATTTTATACTACAGTTAAATCAGATCAAAAGCATTAATATAATATTCTGAACAGCAGCTACGCTAATTATTTCCCATCTGCTTTTCTGTTGTTATCTCGGGACACTAGTCCAGAGGTAAATAGTTCGTCAGCTCCAGTTTGTATCCAGCCGCTCATGGAGACTTCGGATGCCCCAACACCTGTGAAGAGACGACTCCACGCCAGTGAAGAGACGACTCAACGCCAGTGAAGAGACGACTCAACGCCAGTGAAGAGACGACTCAACGCCAGTGAAGAGACGACTCAACGCCAGTGAAGAGACGACTCAACGCCAGTGAAGAGACGACTCAACGCCAGTGAAGAGACGACTCAACGCCTGTGAAGAGACGACTCCACGCCAGTGAAGAGACGACTCGACGCCAGTGAAGAGACGACTCGACGCCTGTGAAGAGACGACTCGACGCCAGTGAAGAGACGACTCAACGCCAGTGAAGAGACGACTCAACGCCAGTGAAGAGACGACTCAACGCCAGTGAAGAGACGACTCAACGCCAGTGAAGAGACGACTCAACGCCAGTGAAGAGACGACTCAACGCCAGTGAAGAGACGACTCAATGCCAGTGAAGAGACGACTCAACGCCAGTGAAGAGACGACTCAACGCCAGTGAAGAGACGACTCAACGCCTGTGAAGAGACGACTCAACGCCTGTGATGAGACGACTCAACGCCTGTGAAGAGACGACTCAACGCCTGTGAAGAGACGACTCAACGCCTGTGAAGAGACGACTCAACGCCAGTGAAGAGACGACTCAACGCCAGTGAAGAGACGACTCAACGCCAGTGAAGAGACGACTCAACGCCAGTGAAGAGACGACTCAACGCCAGTGAAGAGACGACTCAACGCCAGTGAAGAGACGACTCAACGCCAGTGAAGAGACGACTCAACGCCAGTGAAGAGACGACTCAACGCCAGTGAAGAGACGACTCAACGCCAGTGAAGAGACGACTCAACGCCAGTGAAGAGACGACTCAACGCCAGTGAAGAGACGACTCAACGCCAGTGAAGAGACGACTCAACGCCAGTGAAGAGACGACTCAACGCCAGTGAAGAGACGACTCAACGCCAGTGAAGAGACGACTCAACGCCAGTGAAGAGACGACTCAACGCCAGTGAAGAGACGACTCCACGCCAGTGAAGAGACGACTCAACGCCAGTGAAGAGACGACTCAACGCCAGTGAAGAGACGACACGACTCAACGCCAGTGAAGAGACGACTCAACGCCAGTGAAGAGACGACTCAACGCCAGTGAAGAGACGACTCAACGCCAGTGAAGAGACGACTCAACGCCAGTGAAGAGACGACTCAACGCCAGTGAAGAGACGACACGACTCAACGCCAGTGAAGAGACGACTCAACGCCAGTGAAGAGACGACTCAACGCCAGTGAAGAGACGACTCAACGCCTGTGAAGAGACGACTCAACGCCTGTGAAGAGACGACTCAACGCCTGTGAAGAGACGACTCAACCCCAGTGAAGAGACGACTCCACGCCAGTGATGAGACGACTCAACGCCAGTGAAGAGACGACTCAACGCCAGTGAAGAGACGACTCAACGCCAGTGAAGAGACGACTCAACGCCAGTGAAGAGACGACTCAACGCCAGTGAAGAGACGACTCAACGCCAGTGAAGAGACGACTCAACGCCAGTGAAGAGACGACTCAACGCCAGTGAAGAGACGACTCAACACCAGTGAAGAGACGACTCAACGCCAGTGAAGAGACGACTCAACGCCAGTGAAGAGACGACTCCACGCCAGTGAAGAGATGACTCAACGCCAGTGAAGAGACGACTCAACGCCAGTGAAGAGAAGACTCCACGCCTGTGAAGAGACGACTCAACGCCAGTGAAGAGACGACTCAACGCCAGTGAAGAGACGACTCAACACCAGTGAAGAGACGACTCAACGCCAGTGAAGAGACGACTCAACGCCAGTGAAGAGACGACTCAACGCCAGTGAAGAGACGACTCAACGCCAGTGAAGAGACGACTCAACGCCAGTGAAGAGACGACTCCACGCCAGCGTTGTTATGGCCTAAATTAATACACGATTGATTAACTTTTTCGAACATTATTCTTTAACATTGTCTTTCTAACATTTTTACTGTTCATCTATGAAATGCACTTTCTGTAAAGCTGCTTTGAAACAATGTGTATTGTGAAAAGCGCTATACAAATAAATTTGAATTGAATTGTTCTACCATGAATATTTATGCTGATTTGAATGCATTTATTTTCAGTCTCATTTATTAACATGAGCAATATGTTTTTTAAAGCAATTATTATTTTTTGTTAAGAGCATTAATAAATGTATTAGTAAATGTAGACCAAGAATGAATAAGAATGTAGAATTATTGTTCGTTGTTTGTTCATGTTAAAGGTGCCCTAGAATGAAAAATCGAATGAACCTTGCCATAGTTGAATAACAGGAGTTCAGTGCATGTAAATCACATACAGTGAGTCTCAAACACCATTGCCTCCTCCTTCACATGTAGATCTCGTTTGTGAAAAACACCACGGAAAAATAGGCAAATCTCAACGTAACACCAGCAGTGATGCAATACACGGGATCATTAATATGTACGCCCCCCAACATTTTCATAAGCAAGCACGTTCACTATCTGGCGGAACTGCGCAGCCGCATCATCTCTGCAGGTAAACAAGCATCACGCGAGGATAGCGAAATGGCAGATCATGGACACAAATGTAATGTTCCAGGCTGTGCAGGGGATGTGAAGACGGTTCATACTCTTCCCACAGATAAAACATGTCAACAGGCATGGCTATATCCAACGCAAGATGCTATACGGGAAGAATAGGATAATCCAAGTGGCTTACATAACTAAATAGTATGTCTAATGACAAAGGTTAATATTATTTCATGCCAGTGTTGTCATAAATTAGTAAATGCAACCATAGATACGTAACATACTATGTTAGTTTAGTTGCTTACACATAGCTCACTCGATCCTTCTAGCTAACGTCAACACCTCCACCATTTAAGTTGAAACAATAGTAATTTGATATTTATTTATTTATATTTTTGACAACTGAAGTATGATTATATACTGATTGATATATATAAGGTTGAATGCCTAATCTCTCCATCGTCAAGACGGTCAGTAAAATTGTGCCTGCTATCATTGAGCCGCAGTGAAACAGCCAATCAGAGCAGAGCTCTGCATTAATATTCATGAGCCTTCCAAATAAGGCAAAAACAGACCATTTCATCCTGGGGGAGATTTCTAGAGTTGTGTAAATGGACCTGTAAAACCGTAGCTGGACAATTATTGACCTTAAATAAGCCATATACCCCCTTATTTAGATACCAGAGAACAATTTAAAATGTTGTTTCAAATCATTCTAGGGCACCTTTAAATAAAACCTCACTAGCCGCGTTTCCGTTACAGATTTGCGCAAAACTTTTGCGATATTTCCTAGCAGTCGATAAAAAGATATTGTGAAATGACGGCGTTTCCATTAATGTTATGCGACTAAAACAATGTTTTCCTCTCGTGATCAGTCGTTCCAAAAATT
>CM042253.1:53707354-53719854 GCA_023566225.1 Romanogobio albipinnatus | reverse complement strand
ACACAATACACTACGCTACACACACACACTACACAACTCACACTACGTTACACACACACACTACACAACTCACACTACACACTACACTACACTACACTACACACACACACTACACTACACTACACAAAATACACACTACACACACACATAGATAGGCCTACAGTAAGCTGAGCCATGGATAAAACTGTCTCTATATCATGAATCATTTTTTACATCAACGATCCATCATTGCATTATCGATATCTCTATATTAGGGGTGTAATGATATATCGTCAAAACAACATAAGAGTGATTAAATGCAGGGGAAAAAATTTAGTTTACAGAGAAATATAGTCGTTTAATGACATTATTACATTAAACGACTATATATAATGTTGAATATAATGTATAAGGATGCAATAGGGGAATATTTGTGGGTCCTGATAATAATACACCAATAATAATAACATGTTAATAATAGTAAAAAAGTAAAAACATTTTTATTTTGGCTTAAAATATCGGGATACATATTCATTATCACGATTTATATCGAATCGTGAGTTCAGTATCGCGATTTATATTGAATCGTGAGTTCAGTATCGCGATTTATATTGAATCGTGAGTTCACTATTGCAATTTATATTGAATCGTGAGTTCAGTATCGCGATTTATATAAAATCGTGAGTTCAGTATCGCGATTTATATAAAATCGTGAGTTCAGTATCGCGATTTATATCGAATCGTGAGTTCAGTATCACGATTTATATTGAATCGTGAGTTCAGTATCGCGATTTATATCGAATTATGAGTTCAGTATCGCGATTTATATCGAATCATGAGTTCAGTTTCACGATTTATATAAAATTGTGAGTTCAGTATTGCAATTTATATCGAATCGTGAGTTCAGTATCACGATTTATATTGAATCGTGAGTTCAGTATCGCGATTTATATCGAATCATGAGTTCAGTATCGCGATTTATGTCGAATCGTGAGTTCAGTATCGCGATTTATATCGAATCATGAGTTCAGTATCACGATTTATATCGAATCATGAGTTCAGTATCACGATTTATATCGAATCATGAGTTCAGTATCACGATTTATATCGAATCATGAGTTCAGTATCGCGATTTATATCGAATCATGAGTTCAGTATCACGATTTATATCGAATCATGAGTTCAGTATCACGATTTATATAGAATCGTGAGTTCAGTATCGCGATTTATATCGAATCGTGAGTTCAGTATCGCGATTTATATCGAATCGTGAGTTCAGTATCGCGATTTATATCGAATCGTGAGTTCAGTATCACGAATTATATCGAATCGTGAGTTCAGTATCACGATTTATATCGAATCGTGAGTTCAGTATCGCGATTTATATCGAATCGTGAGTTCAGTGTCGCGATTTATATCGAATCGTGAGTTCAGTATCGCGATTTATATCGAATCATGAGTTCAGTATCGCGATTTATATCGAATCGTGAGTTCAGTATTGCGATTTATATCGAATCGTGAGTTCAGTATCACGATTTATATCGAATCGTGAGTTCAGTATCGCGATTTATATTGAATCATGAGTTCAGTATCGCGATTTATATCGAATCGTGAGTTCAGTTCAGTATCGCGATTTATATTGAATCGTGAGTTCACTATCGTGATTCATATTGAATCGTGAGTTCAGTATCACGATTTATATCGAATCGTGAGTTCACTATCACGATTTATATCGAATCGTGAGTTCAGTATCACGATTTATAACAAATTGAGTTCAGTATCGCGATTTATATCGAATCGTGAGTTCACTATCGCGATTTATATTGAATCGTGAGTTCAGTATCGCGATTTATATTGAATCGTGAGTTCAGTATCGCGATTTATATCGAATCGTGAGTTCAGTATCACGATTTATATTGAATCGTGAGTTCAGTATCGCGATTTATATCGAATCGTGAGTTCAGTATCACGAATTATATCGAATCGTGAGTTCAGTATCGCGATTTATAACAAATTATGAGTTCAGTATCGCGATTTATATCGAATCATGAGTTCAATATCGCGATTTATATTGAATCATGAGTTTAGTATCGTGATTTATATCGAATCGTGAGTTCAGTATCGCGTATTATATCGAATCGTGAGTTCAGTATCGCGATTTATAACAAATTATGACTTCAGTATCGCGATTTATATCGAATCGTGAGTTCAATATCGCGATTTATATTGAATCATGAGTTCAGTATCACGATTTATATCGAATCGTGAGTTCAGTATCACGATTTATATCGAATCGAGAGTTCAGTATCACGATTTATATCGAATCGTGAGTTCAGTATCACGATTTATATAAAATCGTGAGTTCAGTATCGTGATTTATATCGAATCGTGAGTTCAGTATCGCGAATTATATCGAATCGTGAGTTCAGTATCGCGATTTATAACAAATTATGAGTTCAGTATCGCGATTTATATCGAATAGTGAGTTCAATATCGCGATTTATATTGAATCGTGAGTTCAGTATCACGATTTAAATCGAATCGTGAGTTCAGTATCACGATTTATATAAAATCGTGAGTTCAGTATCGTGATTTATATCGAATCGTGAGTTCAGTATCGCGAATTATATCGAATCTTGAGTTCAGTATCGCAATTTATATCGAATCGTGAGTTTAGTATCGCAATTTATATCGAATCGTGAGTTTAGTATCGCAATTTATATCGAATCGTGAGTTCAGTATTGCGATTTATATTGAATCGTGAGTTCAGTATTGCGATTTATATTGAATCGTGACGCGAGTGTATCGTTACACCACCACTCGATATACAATGTATCGTTCCATCCCTAATACAGTGGCTTCTCCTACTTTTCTTAGTGATATTTATAGCCAGTTTAGGATGGAAACGGTGCTTTATGTGCAAATGTTTTATGCAATTTTCCAATTTTGTGCATAAGTTATTGCGCAACTTTGGATGGAAACATAGCTAGCTACTGGTGTACATTGACCAATATTAAAATAAAACTTTCATGTCTAAAGTTTTGCATGACAAGAGTTGAATTTATTTTTTATCATGCTGACCATTAATGTTAGCATGAACAAGCACAATAGGCATGCTAAAATCCTCTTTGAGAAGTAGCGTCTCCATCCCCATCTAAAAATATTATAAATAAAACAGATGACGTCCGAACATCCAGAACCTTTCACACACTGGTACACTGATAATAGTCACTTTATAGGATTTTCCACGATCTACTGCCAGCAGAGAATCTCAATGCGGGTTATCGGCGCAGGCTTCAACGCAATCATTAGCTCTCCCTGTCTTTCTCCGAGGCTAAATGTGTTTGGATTGGCAGCGCGTCCACGCCATTGGCAGAGGCACCTGGAGTCTGGCCGGGAACAATGGCACCATGGCTCCGATCTGAAAAGGGAAGTGAGTTTCACCTATTATGCTTGTAATTTGTTTGTCATAGGATGCATTATGAGTCGGGACCATGTGTTTGCGGAGCGAGACTTGAGGGTACGAGTGGGTGAAGCTTGTGTGGACTGGATCAAGATGCATGAACGTCTGATTTTCACCTGAGATCCGGATCTGGTGGCATGCACGTGAAAAGAAAACACACACATCTGTTCAAAAGTTTGGGGTCTAAAGGCCCGTTCACACCAGGGATGATAACGGTAATGATAATGACAACAGGGGTGTAATGGCACACAGAATTACGAGCATCAAATCCTTCAAATCTTGCGTGCCATCTGAACTCTTCCCTGCATCCCAATATCTATACTACCCATCCTAAATAGTATGTGAGATTAGAATAAGTGTGTCCCAAAGCATAGCATGTTGAAAAGTGTGTCAAAAGTCCCCGGATGGGCTACTATTTCCAGTAGATTTTCAAAGTGTGCACACTATAAAGGCTATCTTAATGCAGTCCTTTTGCAGGACCATGTAAGCAACTCAAATGTTAAAGGTCCCATGGCATGAAATTTTCATTTTATGAGGTATTTCAACATTAATATGAGTTCCCCTAGCCTGAATATTGTCCCCAAGTGGATAGAAATGTTGATCGGTGTAAACCCGAGTTCTGGCTGTCTCTCTCTGCCTTTGAGAAAATGACAGGCCAGACGAGCCAATCCTGAAGTCTCCTGTTTTGACGTCCAAGCAGGAACGGTTACCTCCCTTTCCTCCGCCCAGAGAATCTGGCACGCCCATGCAAACACTCGAGATCATTAACGTTACTTGTGAATGCAGGCAGTTTCTCAGTGTTTGGATGCACAAATGAAAACAGAAGTCTTTCTTCAGTTCCTTCTGATCTGTGATCAGTGATCTCTTATGTGTAGCTAATTATTTATTACTCGTGCACACGCAGCGGCTTCTCTCTCTCCAGACAGAACGGTGTTTTCGTGTTTTCTATCTTGTGAGTCAGTGTTTTTGTACGTCCTCGTCGCGTCTATCGGTTCTAAAATGTGCATACAGTCTTTTCTGTTTAACATCAGCAGCCACATCTTTAGAGATAAACCTCACACACGCCGAAGCTCGGCCTTCAATATCCCCGACCCCCAGTACTGCATCTGGCCCACAGCGGAGGCACCAAACGCAGCGTGAGATTAAGCAGAAGGGGGGTAAGCGTGAGAATATCTGGGCTAGGCTAGCCATCTTTCCCCACAATAAACTGGATTACATTCGATTACTGTTGTTGTGTCTTTGCTTGCGCTGTGTAACGTTACTCAATGCGCGTCACTGACGCTATTCATATGATTGGAACATATCTAGAAATAATGCTATACTCAACACTTACTAACTCGTTCATCTCGACAGCTGTAATGGTACTTTGCATGTGTTACAAAGTTGGTAGAATAATGATGAATACGGACTCGGTGTGACTGGGACTCGTGTTTATTCAGAACTCTCAGATACAAACACAATAAACTCGCGCTGACTGTCAGCGCTCTCATAACTCAGAAGTTACTATAAATAGCTTTGTTAGCAATCGCTCCGTCTCCGTGATGTCCGGTTCGCGAACGAATCATTCTTTTGAATCCGTTCTTTTTAGTGAACCAAACCAGTTCACCAAATCGGACTGAATCGTTCTAAACGGTTCGCGTCTCGAGTCAGCGCTGATCCATCATTTACTAAAGTTACTAACTTTCTGACATGAGTGACAGCCCCTCCGACTAGAAATAAACTAATAACCTGAAGTATATGCTAGTAACTACAACAGTTCACCCTGAACTGAGACTGAGAACTGATGAGAAGTGAACTCAAGTCCATCCGTCGCTCGTGCCTCGTTAAACCACGCCCCCTCCGCTCATTTAAAATGCAAAGATGTCAGCCAATCACAACAGTGGGCGTTTTTACTGAAGTCTCACAGCAGACACGCCTCTTGAAGCAGGGCATTCAGCCACAGGGCAAACAGCAGTATAGAAAAAATGCCTTTTATTTCTAAATTATGACATTTTATGATGTAAAAATCATACTAACAATATAAGTACACCTCAGGAAACACTATAAAATAATAGAAAAATGCCATGCCATGGGACCTTTAAAGCACAAACTGGTTTAAAATTCTAATTTGACGAACAACCGAGATGCAAATGTGCTCCCCAACTGTACAACACACCATGGGTCCATATGCACACAACTCAGTTTGTGAAGCACAAAACTGAACGGGATAGAACATTCTGAATGTGTATGAATATTGCATCTGTAAATATTAGCACTTAACCCCCCCTTTGTGAAAATAGACATGAAAAGGCACTATCCCAACTTAAAGGACTGTAATTCAAGAATGCTTTGGAATATAGAGCTAAGTTTGGCCTTGACACTCGGCAGATTATTGGTGAAGTGAAAGCCATTGAACGTATGAAAACGTTATGGAAGTTAAAATTTCCTGTAGCTCAAACAGTAGAGCAATGGCGCTAGCAATGCCAAGGTCATGGGTTCGATTCCCAGGGAAAGCAAGAACTGACACAAATGTAAAAAATGTGTACCTTGAATGCAATGAAAGTCGCTTTGGATAAAAGCGTTTGCCAAATGCATAAATGTAAATGTAAATGTAAAATTTACTGTAAATGAAAAATAATGTACTAAATATTTTTTATTTTATATAAAATATATATTTTACTGGAAAAAAACCCCTCTAAAATTACTACTAATTAAAATCAACGACATATGTCTAACTAAGTTGTGTTCCAAATTTGAAGTTGATATCACAAAAACTGAAGTTCCCATGAGATTTTGTTTAGCTGCTGCACCAGGGTTTCTGCAGGTTTCACCAAGTCAAATTTAAAGGGATAGTTCATCCAAAAACGAAATGATGTTGATCTGCTGACCCCCAGGGCATCAGAGATGTAGGTGTGTTTGTTTCTTCAGTCGAACACAAATGCAGATGTGTAACTCCAGCCGCTGTGATAGTCGTGTGATGATGTCAATGGGGATATTTTAGAGTATGAGAGCAATGAGAGTAAAAACACACACACATGTGAATCCTCATTAAACCCTGCGGCTCGTGGACACACACTGATGAAGACACCAAACCATCGCTCTCTGCCAGAAACCCAACAGTATTTGTTATTTTTTTACCTCTTATCGGACGAATGTCATCTAGTATTCCCAGCGCCATAACTTCCGGCGAATAAGGTCAAAATACTGGCGTGATCATAGATATATATACGTAGATGCCTCATTCGGCCAATCCGCAGGCACTAATGAGGAATCTGTGTATATATCTATGATCGGCCGGTATTTTGACCTTATTCGCCGGAAGTGCTGGCGCGGGGACGGCTGATGCAGAGCCATAGAAAAAAATCAAATACATTTTTAAATATGGATATTTTTCTTACACAAACGCATCGATTCGCTTCAGAAGGCCTTTATTAACACCTGGAGCCGCGTGGAGCAGTTATATGACACACAGATGCATTTTTTATGGACTTCAAAAACAGAGCAACTATTACTGCTATTATAAAGCTTGAACATTTTTAATATAACTCAGATTTTATTCGTCTGAATGAAGAGTGTCACACACACCTCGGAGGACTTGAGGGAGAGGAAATCATGGGCTCATTTTCATTTTTGGGTGAACTGTCCCTTTAAGACTTTTTGAGACCTTTTTAAGACCATAATGAATTAAATGTAAGACCTATAAAAGGAAATGTAGTCACAAAATTACTTGCAAAGTAAATTAATTTATTCAAATTGAACAAATCGATAAACTTGCCCTTCCCCACAGCTCAATCCCACCAGGATGTCACAATATTTTTGGGGGTGATTTTTGAGATCAAAATAGCTGAATTTGTGGAGGTAATTTCCATACATTTGCATTTGCAGTTGTTTCGTAATTAGGATACCACATTTACCATATTATGTATTATGTTAGAAGCACAATAGTCCGTCATGATAATATAATAAACAAAATACATAAATCTTGTTTATTTTGGTTTAGGAATAATGCAGGATCTCAAAAATGTTGATTTTTCGTTGTATTTAGTAATCGCAGAAATATGAAAAACTGGACGACTGTTAGCTGAAGAATAAAATCTGTTTGATGTGTCTGCGGTACAATCTGACAGAGACTCCAATAACACCAAAGCTGATTGGCTGTAATATAAGCTGCATATTTGGACTAGTGAAAGAAAGAACTACCATGGAATAAAATAAAATAAAAAAAATTCTCAAAGCGCTGCAGGAATTAAGTGAGCATTAGAGCTAGCGTTACATGGACGAGGGGAAATTAAGACTGGTTTAAAATGATCTGATCCCTGATGGTACGGTGTTGCCTCCAGTCTATTTTAGTTTATTTTTAATAAAATGAAACACCAATTTATTGTTCAAACCCATCTCCGGGAAGAAGAACTCAAATACTAATCAATGAAAGTGCAAAACATTGGTCACATGACCACTGGGGTCCATTTTGTGTCCTGTTTCAGCACATGTGCACAGGTCACATGGCTCCATATTCTCTCCAATGAAAAGTGCATTTGTCACTGGTTTCCATCCAGTTAATCACCCACAAAAAATATGAATCGCCTTCACTGGTAAGTAAAGAAGTATATTGAAGAACTTTACATTCTACACTCCCCTAAAGGATTATTAGGAGCAGCACTAATACTGTGTTTGACCCCCTTTGGCCTTCAGAACTGCCTTAATTCTACGTGGCATTGATTCAACAAGGAGCTGAAAGCATTCTTTAGAAATGTTGGCCCATATTGATAGGATAGCATCTTGCAGTTGATGGAGATTTGTGGGATGCACATCCAGGGCACGAAGCTCCCGTTCCACCACATCCCAAAGATGCTCTATTGGGTTGAGATCTGGGGACTGTGGGACGGCCATTTTAGTCCAGTGAACTCATTGTCATGTTCAAGAAACCAATTTGAAATGATTGGAGCTTTGTGGCATGGGGCATTATCCTGCTGGAAGTAGCCATCAGAGGATGGGCACATGCTGGTCATAAAGGGATGGACATGGTCAGAAACAATGCTCAGGTAGGCCGTGGCATTTAAACCATGCCCAATTGGCACTAAGGGGCCTAAAGTGTGCCAAGAAAACATCCCCCACACCATTACACCACCACCACCAGCCTGCACAGTGGTAACAAGGCATGATGGATCCATGTTCTCATTCTGTTTACGCCAAATTCTGACTCTACCATCTGAATGTCTCAACAGAAATCCAGACTCATCAGACCAGGAAACATTTTTCCAGTCTTCAACTGTCCAATTTTGGTGAGCTGGTGCAAATTGTAGCCTCTTTTTCCTATTTGTAGTGGAGATGAGTGGTACCCGGTGGGGTCTTCTGCTGTTGTAGCCCATCCGCCTCAAGGTTGTGCGTGTTGTGGCTTCACAAATGCTTTGCTGCATACCTCGGTTGTAACGAGTGGTTATTTCAGTCAAAGTTGCTCTTCTATCAGCTTCAATCAGTCGGCCCATTCTCCTCTGACCTCTAGCATCAACAAGGCATTTTGGCCCACAGGACTGCCCCATACTGGATGTGTTTCCCTTTTCACACCATTCTTTGTAAACCCTAGAAATGGTTGTGCGTGAAAATCCCAGTAACTGAGCAGATTGTGAAATACTCAGACCGGCCCGTCTGGCACCAACAACCATGCCACGCTCAAAATTGCTTAAATCCCCTTTCTTTCCCATTCCGACATTCAGTTTGGAGTTCAGGAGATTGTCTTGACCAGGACCACACCCCTAAATGCATTGAAGCAACTGCCATGTGATTGGTTGATTAGATCATTGCATTAATGAGAAATTGAACAGGTGTTCCTAATAATCCTTTAGGTGAGTGTATATCATGAAATGTTTTAGAGTAAATAACAAAAATCTGTGTGTTGCCTCAAGAGAGCATTGTACCATAATGGAATCGCATAAGGCCATGCCAGGCACGCTGGGTTGGATACAAATATAGTATATTTGTAAGGAAAAGAGCTGGAATTCTCTAAATTTATTTGCATTTTTGCATGATTTTGTAATGCACATATAAGATTAGTAATTCACATACTATAACTGCACATATTATGATCTACACATTTTCTACAGCACTTAAAAAAAGGTATAAAACACAACTGATGAGGGTGAGCATGAGGTGTCATGTGATGAGGAAGATGAGGTCATAGTGACAATCCGGCAGGGAGAGAGTGTGGGTGAGGATGAAGATGGAGATGATAACTTGATATGATGGTTTGGTGATACTTGTGTTCCACGATGGTACAATGTTGCCTGAGAGCAACAGCTGAATTTGAAATGTTACTTTTTATTAAATATGAAATTTGTAATACATTATAAACTGGATAAATGTGTTTGTTCAGGTGTCTGATTAAAGAAATCTATGTTTTCAATAAATATCTTTCTTTTTTCTACATGAAAATGTCAAATGTTTAAATTTGTCCATTGTGGTACAATGTTGCCTTGAGGCAAAAAACTTTAAAAAATAAAATAAATTAATAAATAATGAAAATGTGTATTGCTATTGTTATAGTGTCCTATTTTAAGCAGGAAAAACACCACAAATATTTTTTTCCTCATTGAAACAACATTGCGTACCAAGACCTAAAACAGAATACTTCAGCGAATGTAAGACTTTTAAAGTCCTAAAATTTAGATTTTGAAATTGACCCCGCAGAAACCTTGTATACCAAAAACAGCCACAGGGTGTCATCTACAATCCATTGATTATTTTTTAAATGCATTTTCCTGTATATTTCTGTCCAAATATCACTTCCATCACAAAACAAATCCCCAAATATGGACCCTTGAGACTCAGACCTCTCCGACGATATGTGTTTTGTCAAGATTAGAAAAGGTTTTGATTATAAAGTAGTTAAAAGAAATGTTGTAATATGAAACATGACGACGCCCACTAGGGGAGGAGCCTGCTAGAAGACTTTAGAGTACCGTTTCCATGGTAACGTAACGTCGGATAAATTTTGAGTTCGTAAGCTTTCGAATGATACCTAATTTATAATAATTACTAAAATATATGATTTGAAAAAAGGGCGATGGAAAAAAAGGGATCGAGCACTCTGGGAACCCGTCGGAGTGCCAGAAAATGCTTTGAATACAAAGGAAGATAATGCACCAGGGCCCTCATTTATAAACGTTGTGTACGCACAGAAGAAGGCGTACGCCGCTCTCTACGCAATAAGTGATATTTATAAAAAGCAAACTTGACGGGAAAATGTGCAGTCCTTCACACAAGCTCTGACCCAGGCGGACGCACAAAAACGGGTGAAATGAGAAATGGCAGATGAAGAAACACGTGAGAGTGTGTGAAACTGCAGACCGATGAGTAAAAGAAATGGCAATACTGCCTCTCATATATAACATGAAGACTTCACACAGCAAGCCTTACAATCAACAGCCTACACGAACACCCGCTTGATCTGCACTGCAAAACAAACACAATCAAACGAAAATTACAACAGAAATGCAAATTAACACATATTTGCAAAAAGAAAAGTGAAATATGTTCTGCAATAATATTGGCATATTATGTAATTCATCCTCATAAATAATATGGTAAACAGAACGAAAGAGCTAATGTACAAAACTGATATTCTCGTCAATGTGTCCGTCGGATGGATGGATGGATGGATGGATGGACGGATGGATGGATGGATGGATGGATGGATGGATGGACGGATGGACGGATGGATAGATAATTAGGGAGACAGACAGACAGATTATAAGCATCATCTGTAGTTTGTCAGATGCAATGAAATGGATGGGAATAAAATGAGTAATGATGCTCAATGGCTGATCTTTGCTCTTGAAGATGTGGCAAATGGAAGGATTGGGAGTGAACGCATCTTCACACAGCAAGAAGACTTGCTGGCACACGAGGACACACTCTGGCGATGGAGCGCTAGACGCTTTCTTGCCTCGACTTTGATGTCCGACCGTTTCTTTTTTATTTGGGCAGCGGTACACAGGTCCTGTGTTTCATCCGTACGCCACTTCTGACACAAATCCTACAGAGTTTTATAAATAATGCACCAGGTCACAAATCAGAATGAGCTGATTACAGCATCTCTTAATAACCCAACTGTAAATGACAGGCTGTAAGGTAACATTTGTACAACTAAAGAGGCTCGTAAACATTTGGAAAACAGAACAGGCTCTATATTTATGTACACAACACATCAAAATCAGTTAAATATAGTTTTCCTGTCGACAGACCAATTATTATGAGATTACAC
Source organism: Romanogobio albipinnatus (assembly GCA_023566225.1). Classification (NCBI taxonomy): domain Eukaryota; kingdom Metazoa; phylum Chordata; class Actinopteri; order Cypriniformes; family Gobionidae; genus Romanogobio; species Romanogobio albipinnatus. Next base: position 53,708,173 of record CM042253.1, on the reverse strand, counting down.
TTCAGGGAGAAAACAGTAGTTTCTCCCTGTCAAGTTTCAGCATGAATAAGCCTCAAGCCCAACCACTCCCTACAGTTAGAAACCGCCGCTTTAACACAAACACACTGTGTTTATCAAGCAGATTCTTCTTCTCCACTCAGAACACAGAACACAGCCGCATGAGCAGTTATGAAATACTGTAAAAGTCCCTCTTCAGCAGTAAAGCTTGTGTAAAACGGAACAGCCGAGAAGGTCTTAACCGTGATCCCTTGTCTCTGGATGAAACCGCGGGCAACCTGCAGCTCGGGACGGCCTTTCATCCGGACAAAAACACACAGGGGTGTTACACAACTCAACAGGACTGACCAATTACTGGGACCTGTGTGTGTGTGTGTGTGTGTGTGTCCAGGGCTAACGCTAATCCGGCGTCTCGGTCACAGCGGGACGCGAGGAGACGCTCACTCCAGCAAATTCCAGTCAGGGATGAGTGTGTGTGAATGTGTGTGTGGAGGCCGTAATTATTCAAGCGTTTGGACTCTTTAATGGTTCTTTCATGGTAGTTTTGTGAAGACTTGCGTGTAGAATTGTGAGCAGTCCAACACGTCCTATAAAAGAAATGAACGGTATGACGGCAAGTGATAGATTATTAGCTGAAGAGCTGAATACACTTCCTCAAGAGCAGGTTTAAACCGGATTTGATAAGGGAAGGTGTAACTTGTCTGTCCCGGTTAAAGAACTGAAGTGTTTAATAAAGGTCAAATCGTGGCCACAGAAAGTGCTGGATATTTATTGTTTCTTATGGGCTGCAGGTCCAGGATGCAATCATTCTGCTTGAGAACA
>CM042253.1:53692354-53704854 GCA_023566225.1 Romanogobio albipinnatus | reverse complement strand
ATGGGGACCACAGCATGGCAAACATCAACAATAACATTCAAATTCACATAAACACAACAATGCGGCCCACCAAGCGCACCTAGAATCGGGCCTGTGGGAATCACACGCAAGTCGAACGGACAAATCTCCTCCCAGATGTACGTCAGTTCGGCTTTCCTTCTCATACGGACAAGATCTGCTGCTGGGGCTTTCATACGAGCAGCTCTTCGGCATATATATCTGCTGTGGCAGGAAACGAGAGCTACCTAAACGTCCCTCGAGTACTTTATACGTTTCAGGGTTTTATGACCTCACTCCGGCCGCTGATAAGAGTCCTGCACACCGCTGACCCGGCTTTCGCTGCCAATCGGCCTGACACATTACAGGAAGGCCATATTGTTCTACACAAGCTGCTTCCCCCGTTCATGATGGTGCGAGAAAGATTGGGGAGAGGGGCGGCAGTCCTGTGAGAGAATGAGTGCGAAGCTATCACGGTGAGAAAGTAAGGGTGAAAATTAAACATAAATATCAGTCAGGCCGCAAAGACACAATGGGTCATTCGTCATGGCAGGGTTTCGGGAATCATGAAAGTGAGCGGGAAATGCTGACTTGCGCCTTCACATAATTCAGAACCGATTATTGCAAGTTGCATCCAAGAGTCTTCTTGGGAAACAGTTGAGGTAGACACACATCTGAAGGGAGTGTTCATACTTTCCTGATAATCACCGATGTAAGAAAAAGGACTCCAGCATTTGTGGAGGTACCAACGAAGAAAACAAGCATTAAACTTCCTCCAATTCATTCACTTTAACATTCGATGGGGCAATTTCCTAAAATTAAGTTCTAAACAATCAACGTTTCAAGTAGTCATGGGTCTCTCAGCAACAGTAACAACATTAGTTTGTCCACAGAAAGAGTATGACTTTAAAAGACTTGAATATAATGCATGAACTCCTTTTGCAGTGCTTTTGGTTGGTCCTTTATGGAGCTTGTGATCACTTATTTCACTGGATGGACATGCATAGACATTCTCCAAATATACGATATATATATTATTTTTTGTGTATATGTGTTTGAAACCATAGATATCCATAATAAAGGCTAGTGTCTTACGGCGGAGTCTCTAACGTCATCAGCGGCGGCCATCTTGTCTCAGGCAGGGCTCTGTGGCTCCTGATGTAAGGCGAGTGATCTGAACACAAATACTCTTATCTCACTGAAATCTGGACGGATTTACAAATGGTTTGGTTTCTTACAAACGTTAACAAACGTTAACAAATTATGAATAATTTTTCATAAGTATGCAGCGTCATAACTACATCTCTGATGTTTATAACAAACCAAACAGTTTGAAAATCGAGCACGTTATGGTTATTTAAAAAGTGCAAGCCCCATTAAAACACAATGACAAGTGACAAGATGGCCGCCAGGTGCAGACGTCGACCTCCATTGGCCAGCAGTGCGGACGAGACATCTAGCCTTTATTATGTATATCTATGTTTGAAACAACATGAGGGTGAGTAAATGATAACAGATTTTTTTTTCGTTGAACTATTCCTTGACAAGGGTCATTTCGTGAAATGAAATGACCCTAGCTCAAATTTTTGATTATGTCAATATCTTTTCTGAAGATTTCCTGAACATAAATAGCGATGAAAGCCAAAATATTCAATTGAATCGCTGTATATTTACTGAATAATCCAGTATTATGTGTAGAGGAGGGTCAAAAATGACAATTTTCACATGAGATTTGCAGCCAAATCACAGGGGTGTAAAAATGATTTTAGAAAGACGGCAGCATGATCATTTTATGTCCACACAGAGATTAGTAGATCTATTAGTGAAATCTGTTGACTTTATCAATCTGTGTTGCATTATATGCCAACGGTGAGCGCTCAAAAATGGGAAATAAGCACTTCTGGTGTTTTTTGCCCCACGTTTGCATGCCTGTAACTGGAGAAGCATTAAAGATATATTAATATCCTTTTAGATTTTAGTTTTTAACAAACATTTCTTTTGGTATCTGCACTTTCAAGGCCCTATATGGTTCAATCCCAGAGATATGACGATCTTAAAGCGGCTCCATGAGCAAATTGGTCAGTTGTACACTTTCAGAGGGCAAAAAACCAAATGTGGGTCTCTATAATTTGGCACCAAAATGTTTACATTTTGACTCCCCTCTACAAAACAGAGAATTACTCACTAAATATACATTCATGAAATGTAATATTTTGGCTTTTTTCTTCATTTAAAAAATGATCAAAATCAATTTTTGTAGACGGGACAAGTTGAGTTGAGTTGGCACGGAATGACCCACAAAACATGGCAAACACAGCAATGTGGGAATGTGTGTGAAAATGTGTTTCGAAATTACCTGCAGGAAGAGAAAACTGGCATCTAAGGAGCAGGCGAATAACAGGAACTACTATAAATACAAGCATTCAGTGTCCAAATATGGAACACCATAAGCAATGAAGCCCTGTGACTTCCTGCGTGTTGAGAGCCATTTAATTAAGAGTGACAGAAAACATCAGTTGTGTTTTCTGTGTGAACTACTGCTATTTGACATACCTACACAACTCAACAACACACACACACGCACACGTTGTCATCTGTTTGGGTCATTTAGCAATGGCTGACAGTGGCTAATCTTTCCTGAGACTTAGATGGACATGCAATGATTGCAGGATGTGGACAAGATTCCATTAGTCTCTAATCTAAAACGGTCTCAAACAGGACCATTTTCAGTAATGATTCAATGTTTACACACACAAAAGATGCTGACAGAGGTCAATTGGGACATTTAATCAGAAATGGCCTAAACTCAAGATTAGAGAGAACATAAACAAGAAGAGTTCAGTGATTACTGGGTCTTTTTTGGTTGTTGATGCAAGTGAAAGCCATCGATCAGCAGGTGTCTGAGGGTTTAGGTTAGTGTAGTTGTTCATTTGTGGGGGATGAGGACAAATTCTTTCACTACTGTTTTGTTATGGATCTTTTGTCATGCTAAATCTAACGACGTGCAACATGCTGAGCTACAGGAGAAGACAGAAGATGTCAGTGATATAAAACAACACGTAATGACTGTACAGATTATCACATTTTTCTTCTACACACAGACACACAAACCTCAGATTAACAGAATCAGTGCGGAGGAAACTTAACTAGCTAACCAAGTCACATTACTTAATTTAATCAGAATGGTATGAAAGAATACCAGAACTTTTAAGGAGGCGGCGTATGATTCTGTGGCAAAATAAACCTCCACCGCTGCGTTCATTAAGATAATTGTGCTCAAAGCAGCAGCAGAAATGCTGAACACGCTCCAGTGCTTGTGTTGATCTGCACAAGCTTCCTGTGGGATTCCAGATTACGGCCCAATGAAGTCAAGCCAGATACACGCCACATAATCACCGTCCTACTTAACCTGCCGAGCACATCGGCCGGAAAACATGGAGCGTGCAGGTCGGCACACACCTGACCTCGCTTCAGACACAATCCAGAGGGCGTGTGATTCTGTGTGTTAAAGGGAAACATCTGCAGACTACTGTCCACGGAGAACCGTGCACTACAGAACATACATGGTCAGCGTGTCTTTTTACATACGTGTGTCCACGGCATGAACACACCCTACGCTATAGTAACACGCTGTCTGATCACTAGTCAAAAGTGTGTTTCTCATTATCTTAAAAAGCAAAGCTAGAATCCACACCAGAAAACAGCTCAAACATACCAGTTGTCAGTTTTGCAACATGTTGTCAACTAGTTATGGATCACATGACCAGTTGTTCTTGTCCTAGAGAGAAAAAGCTTGACCCTCACCCTTCTCTTGAGGCGGTCTCTCTCTCTCAGCGTGAGCGTGTCGGCTTTGGCGATCACAGGGACGATGTTGACTTTGCTGTGGATCGCCTTCATGAACTCCACATCTAGAGGCTTCAGTCTGGTGAAAATAAAGCACACAGAAGCACAAATCACATACACTACCATTCAAACGTTTAGATTTAAAAAAAACTTTTATTAAGCAAGGATACATAAAATTGATAAAAATTTATAGTAAAGACATTTATAATGCTACAAAAGATTTCTATTTCAAATAAGTGTTGTCAAAAGTGCAGACTTTGGTACCAAGTCGGTACGGAAATTTTTAAAATGTGACGATACCAGCGTTTCACTCTAGCATTGAGCACAGTTGAACAGATTCATAAACACCACTGATTGGCCATCGTGTTCACGCACTCAACATATATGTCTCTGAATGGCCATTGTGTTCACAAGCTCAACATTTATGTCTCTGATTGGCTATCAAGTTCACACGCGTGAATACGATGGCCAATCAGAGACATATATGTTGAGTGCGTGAACACGATGGCCAATCAGAGACATATATGTTGAGTGCGTGAACACGATGGCCAATCAGAGACATATATGTTGAGTGCGTGAACACGATGGCCAATCAGAGACATACATGTTGAGTGCGTGAACACGATGGCCAATCAGAGACATATATGTTGAGCTCATGAACACGATGGCCAATCAGAGACATATATGTTGAGTGCGTGAACACGATGGCCAATCAGAGACATATATGTTGAGTGCGTGAACACGATTGCCAATCAGAGACATATATGTTGAGTGCGTGAACACGATGGCCAATCAGAGACATATATGTTGAGTGCGTGAACACGATGGCCAATCAGAGACATATATGTTGAGTGCGTGAACACGATGGCCAATCAGAGACATACATGTTGAGTGCGTGAACACGATGGCCAATCAGAGACATATATGTTGAGCTCATGAACACGATGGCCAATCAGAGACATATATGTTGAGTGCGTGAACACTATGGCCAATCAGAGACATATATGTTGAGTGCATGAACACGATGGCCAATCAGAGACATATATGTTGAGTGCGTGAACACTATGGCCAATCAGAGACATATATGTTGAGTGCATGAACACGATGGCCAATCAGAGACATATATGTTGAGTGCGTGAACACTATGGCCAATCAGAGACATATATGTTGAGTGCATGAACACGATGGCCAATCAGAGACATATATGTTGAGTGCGTGAACACTATGGCCAATCAGAGACATATATGTTGAGTGCATGAACACGATGGCCAATCAGAGACATATATGTTGAGTGCATGAACACGATGGCCAATCAGAGACATATATGTTGAGTGCGTGAACACGATGGCCAATCAGAGACATATATGTTGAGTGCATGAACACGATTGCCAATCAGAGACATATATGTTGAGCTCATGAACACGATGGCCAATCAGAGACATATATGTTGAGTGCGTGAACACGATGGCCAATCAGAGACATATATGTTGAGTGCGTGAACACGATGGCCAATCAGAGACATATATGTTGAGTGCGTGAACACGATGGCCAATCAGAGACATATATGTTGAGTGCGTGAACACGATGGCCAATCAGAGACATATATGTTGAGTGCGTGAACACGATGGCCAATCAGAGACATATATGTTGAGTGCGTGAACACGATGGCCAATCAGAGACATATATGTTGAGTGCGTGAACACGATGGCCAATCAGAGACATATATGTTGAGTGCGTGAACACGATGGCCAATCAGAGACATATATGTTGAGTGCATGAACACGATGGCCAATCAGAGACATATATGTTGAGTGCATGAACACGATGGCCAATCAGAGACATATATGTTGAGTGCATGAACACGATTGCCAATCAGAGACATATATGTTGAGTGCGTGAACACGATGGCCAATCAGAGACATATATGTTGAGTGCGTGAACACGATGGCCAATCAGAGACATATATGTTGAGTGCGTGAACACGATGGCCAATCAGAGACATATATGTTGAGTGCGTGAACACGATGGCCAATCAGAGACATATATGTTGAGTGCGTGAACACGATGGCCAATCAGAGACATATATGTTGAGTGCGTGAACACGATGGCCAATCAGAGACATATATGTTGAGTGCGTGAACACGATGGCCAATCAGAGACATACATGTTGAGTGCGTGAACACGATGGCCAATCAGAGACATACATGTTAAGCTCATGAACACTATGGCCAATCAGAGACATACATGTTGAGTGCGTGAACACGATGGCCAATCAGAGACATATATGTTGAGTGCGTGAACACGATGGCCAACCAGAGACATATATGTTTAGTGCGTGAACACGATGGCCAATCAGAGACATATATGTTGAGTGCGTGAACACGATGGCCAATCAGAGACATATATGTTGAGTGCGTGAACACGATGGCCAATCAGAGACATATATGTTGAGTGCGTGAACACGATGGCCAATCAGAGACATATTTGTTGAGTGCGTGAACACGATGGCCAATCAGAGACATATATGTTGAGTGCGTGAACACGATGGCCAATCAGAGACATATTTGTTGAGTGCGTGAACACGATGGCCAATCAGAGACATATATGTTGAGTGCGTGAACACGATGGCCAATCAGAGACATACATGTTGAGTGGCCAATTCATCATTTTCCACAAAATCATGAAACAGCAAAACTGTTTTCAAGACTGATTATAATCAGAAATGTTTGTTGATCATCAACAATGCTTCAACCATCTAAAATTCACCCTGAAATGATGGGATGGCCAAATGTTCGGATGCAATATTTGTTGAAAATGCAATAAACTGTTTATCCGGGAGTCTGAACAGCTTTGGAAGCGAATTTTGTTAAGGTTTGAGGTTGTGACCTATGAATTTTTCACAGAAGCTGCTGAAAATGGCGTGCATGTAAATGTTTTTTTATGGCAACTGACGTCACCTTTGAACTTGAACTGAAAAGTGCTGATGTATAATTCAATTGTGATTTTTGTTGGTGGTTCATGTTGCTTTGACGCATCACTCTTGGTGTAAACGGACCTTAATTGAAGGATAAAGCTACGCCACTTTCTGCAGGAAATGGAATAATGTTTTATTGACTGATGATGAAAGGCAGAACATTTTACCCATGTCCAAACGGAGAGATGAAGTAAAAGCAGCAGTGCACTCTGTTGTCAACGATGTGTCTGCGGTTCAGTCCGCTCTCGTCGTGCAGGTATCGCTCAAACTGATTATCGATATACTGGATGATCGTCTTAAAGCTGTCGAACAGAATAAAGCAGAGAACAGGTTGAAAGGAAACACTCAAACATAAAAGCTTGTGATTGTATTAAACAAACATCGGATATGAATCTCAGCAGAACAAAACCACAATCTAATCGCGGGCCATGAGGACACATTTTAGAAATGGAGAACAACCACTTCGTCAAGATAAAGCTTATCAAGCGCTCCACAACATCAGGTTTACAGGTTTTTGTTCCGCAAAGATGCACCACATGCACCAGTGCTATATTAGTATCGCCGACTGCCTGTTATATGTTTTTTAAAATATTTATATTTTGTTCTCATTTTAAATTTAAAGCTTTAGTCATTTTTAAAGGGTTAGTGCACCCAAACGTTAAAATCCTCACCCTCATTGTCAGATGTCTGTCTTGTCTTGTTTTGCACATGTGGTGTTTTTTTATTTGCGGTGTCATGTGCTCCTGTCTTTTGTCTTGACCCCACCCCTCTTGTTACCTGATTATTGGTTTATTTGCCCCCTATTTAATCTCACTGTGTCTTCTTCAGTCCTCTGCTGGTTCGTTGTCGTTGGCATGTCTCCTGTTTTCATGCTCCTTGTTCATGACCCTGGTAGTTTGTCTGTTATGTTTGATTTTCCACCTCATGGGTTTTTGTTTTGTGTTTATTTTTATTTTTGTATTCAATAAATACACATTTCTTCCCTGCATTTGAGTCCTCGCTCCATTTCTCCATCCGATTCCTGACATAATGATCCAGCCCATGGCAGGAATCGGTATGGAGAAATGGAGCGAGGACTCAAATGCAGGAAGGAAACAAATGAAATACAAACACAACTACTAAAACACCCACGAGGGGGAAAACCAAACTAGAACTATCAAAAACACCACATGTGCACAACAAGACAGACATGTGACACTCATGTAGTTATAAATCTTTTGTTCATCTTCGGAACAAAAAGGAAATCCAAGCAATTTCTGTCTCTCCATTGACAGCTTTGCAACTATTACTTCGACACTTTAAAAAGTTCATAAAGAGATGGTAAAACTAATCCATATGAATTGAGCGGTGTAATCCGAATTTTCTGAAGAGACACGATCAAAATTAAGGGAGTTTTTGCTTAAAATAAGCAAAATAATCTGCCAATGGGGTAAGCAAAATAATCTTAATTCAAACAGAAAACAAGATTATTTTGCTTACCCCATTGGCAGATTATTTTGCTTATTTTAATTTTTAGTTATTTTCCCCCAGAATAAGACAAAAACTTATAAAACAGAATAAGACAAAAACAAAAACCCCATTGGCAGATTATTTTGCTTATTTTAAGCAAAAACTCCCTTCATTTTGAGTTATTTTCCCCCAAAATAAGACAAAAACTTTGGCTTGTCTAGTAGATGCTTCTTAATGTAAGATTCTTTTGATATTTGGACTGAAAACAAGACAAAAATACAAAGTAAGAAAAGCATTTTTTGCAGTGTTGACATCTCTTGCTGAAGCTCAAACGTGCCGCCTCACTGGTTCTCGCACGTCAAGCGAACATGCTTGAGCTTCCGTTTAACACATCTGATGTGTGCATTGATCAATGTTTAAATGTGAATAAAAGCTTCAATCTGTTGATCACAAAGCGATCGAGTCTGGACTAAACTGCTCCGTTCATATGGATTAGCTAATATGGATTGCAGTTCTCACCAACAGCTTCCCTTTTGCTCTATAGTCTCCAGACTTATCTAAACAGCACACACTAAACCACTTCTGCTTCTGACACAGATATGATCCCTGCACCTTCTAGATCTCGCCTCGAGACCGCAGCCTTATCAAGAGGCGGAGGAGGCGTGACATGTTAATACAGGTAAAGGTAATGTGGATGGCATATTTCATTCACAGCCTGTGAAGTCTGTGGGTGAGAGATGCGGAGGATATTGTTCTTCCAAACAGGACGTTCCCAGCATTCCTCAGCGAGGCTCAATGACCAATATACAAACAGAAGGCAACAGCTGCCATAATGTAAATAGTCTCTGTTATGCAGATACACAGACACATAACGCTGGGTATTAAGTTAATAATCAGTCTTCCATTCAGGAGGTCATAGTTATGCGCAAGGTCTAATTTGATGGATATCTGTAATAACAAACAGCTATTTCACCTCCCTAAGGGAAACGCAAAACAACAGCAGCGCTACTGCAAGTGCACAGACACATCAAAAAAGTTTGACTAGGAATAAAAGGTAGGGATCTAGACGAGATATATATTTTTTGTAACCGAGCTTTAATTTGCATGCTGTTAAGATGGTTTGTGTGATAAAAAAAATCTCTACATACAGAACATCATATAAAACAATTTAAAAAAACATGTCAACATGTGATATTACATGCGCAAAGTCCATTTTCACAATAAAAAGGTGCTTTGATATTTTGGTTGTATAGTATAATGTCATTCCGAAGTGTCCAAATACTAAAAAATGTGTCCTGTATAAAAAAGTAATGCAAAAGTAATAAAACGTATTTTGGAACAATACAATAATGCAGAGTCAGTGAAGCAACAACATACGCCTTTAAAATCTGGGCAGATGTAAATGTGTAGTGTTTGGGAACTGTCTTTACAGCAAGAGTGCTGGGTAAATATCCTGTTATTATACACCACCAATCATTTATGGTAGAGGGAAAATAATAATGCATGGAGAACGTCAAAATTAGAAATAAATATAAGCCTCGGAAGAAAGAAATTTCACCTTCCACACCCACTGATAGTGGCCGGTCTGTATCAAAAGTGTGGTTTCTTACCGCATGCACACACTCAGCAATCGAAACGAGGATTTATTTTCTGTTATATACTGACCAGTCCTGGCTGTTGATGGCGTCTCCATATCCAGGCGTGTCCACTACAGTGAGGCGGAGCTTCACTCCCCTCTCCTCAATCTCCACCGTGGAAGCTTCGATCTGAACCGTGCGCTCGATCTTCTCTACAAGCACAACAAAACCCCCATCAGGACAAAAACACAACGAAAGATGTGCAGAAACATCTGAGCGGGCACATCGAGACACATCACATTAAAGGGTCCTGAAACCCTAAACCACATTTTCTGAGATTTGAACAGAGTTATGAGTGTTGAGCATCGTAGAAGTCAATGTTACCATCCATTAGTTTTGATTGTTGGAGAAAATTAGTATTCAACTTCCGGGTTTAAATTCATATTTGTATCAACGACACAGAATGTACGGCAATGACTCATCGGTGTCTCATAATTATTCATGAGTCTGCGTGTCCTTATCCTATGAGAAGACTCAATTATTCATGAGACTGCGTGTCCTTATCCTATAAGATGACTCGCTTAATTATTCATGAGTCTGCGTGTCCTTATCCTATAAGATGACTCAATTATTCATGAGTCTGCGTGTCCTTATCCTATAAGATGACTCAATTATTTATGAGTCTGCGTGTCCTTATCCTATGAGAAGATGACTCGCTTAATTATTCATGAGACTGCGTGTCCTTATCCTATAAGACGACTCGCGTGTCCTTATCCTATAAGATGACTCGCTTAATTATTCATGAGACTGCGTATCCTTATCCTATAAGAAGATGACTCGCTTAATTATTCATGAGACTGCGTGTCCTTATCCTATAAGACGACTCGCTTAATTATTCATGAGACTGCGTGTCCTTATCCTATAAGATGACTCGCTTAATTATTCATGAGACTGCGTGTCCTTATCCTATAAGAAGACGACTCGCTTAATTATTCATGAGACTGCGTATCCTTATCCTATAAGAAGACGACTCACTTAATTATTCATGAGTCTGCGTGTCCTTATCCTATGAGAAGATGCCTTGCTTAATTATTCATGAGTCTGCGTGTCCTTATCCTATGAGAAGATGCCTTGCTTAATTATTCATGAGACTGCGTGTCCTTATCCTATAAGACGACTCGCTCAATTATTCATGAGACTGCGTGTCCTTATCCTATGAGAAGATGACTCGCTTAATTATTTATGAGACTGCGTATCCTTATCCTATAAGAAGACGACTCACTTAATTATTCATGAGTCTGCGTGTCCTTATCCTATAAGACGACTCGCTTAATTATTCATGAGTCTGCGTGTCCTTATCCTATGAGAAGATGCCTTGCTTAATTATTCATGAGACTGCGTGTCCTTATCCTATAAGACGACTCGCTCAATTATTCATGAGACTGCGTGTCCTTATCCTATGAGAAGATGACTCGCTTAATTATTCATGAGTCTGTGTGTCCTTATCCTATGAGAAGATGACTCACTTATTTATTCATGAGAATGCGTGTCCTTATCCTATAAGAAAACGACTCGCTTAATTATTCATGAGACTGCGTGTCCTTATCCTATAAGACGACTCGCTCAATTATTCATGAGACTGCATGTCCTTATCCTATGAGAAGATGACTCAATTATTCATGAGACTGCGTGTCCTTATCCTATAAGACGACTCGCTCAATTATTCATGAGACTGCGTGTCCTTATCCTATGAGAAGATGACTCGCTTAATTATTCATGAGTCTGTGTGTCCTTATCCTATGAGAAGATGACTCACTTATTTATTCATGAGAATGCGTGTCCTTATCCTATAAGAAAACGACTCGCTTAATTATTCATGAGACTGCGTGTCCTTATCCTATAAGACGACTCGCTCAATTATTCATGAGACTGCATGTCCTTATCCTATAAGAAGACGACTCTCTTAATTATTTATGAGTCTGCATGTCCTTATCCTATAAGATGATTCGCTTAATTATTCATGAATCTGCGTATCCTTATCCTATAAGAAGACGACTCGCTTAATTATTCATGAGACTGCGTGTCCTTATCCTATAAGAAGACTTGCTTAATTATTCATGAAACTGCGTGTCCTTATCCTATAAGACGGCTTGCTTAATTATTCATGAGACTGCGTATCCTTATCCTATAAGAAGACGACTCGCTTAATTATTCATGAGACTGCGTGTCCTTATCCTATAAGAAGACTTGCTTAATTATTCATGAAACTGCGTGTCCTTATCCTATAAGACGGCTTGCTTAATTATTCATGAGACTGCGTATCCTTATCCTATAAGAAGACGACTCGCTTAATTATTCATGAGACTGCGTATCCTTATCCTATAAGAAGACGACTCACTTAATTATTCATGAGTCTGCGTGTCCTTATCCTATAAGACGACTCGCTTAATTATTCATGAGTCTGCGTGTCCTTATCCTATGAGAAGATGCCTTGCTTAATTATTCATGAGACTGCGTGTCCTTATCCTATAAGACGACTCGCTCAATTATTCATGAGACTGCGTGTCCTTATCCTATGAGAAGATGACTCGCTTAATTATTCATGAGTCTGTGTGTCCTTATCCTATGAGAAGATGACTCACTTATTTATTCATGAGAAT
>CM042253.1:53649854-53684854 GCA_023566225.1 Romanogobio albipinnatus | reverse complement strand
CCAGGACGAGTTCGAAAAAGTCGTTTTTTCAGAAAATTCAAAACGGCTGAAGGACAATTATGTCATAGGGTGCAATCGAATCGGCTTGAGCTCAGGAATCAGAGGGAAAAAAATGTGTTTCTATCCCTTAGAGTTCAAAAGTTATTAACATAAACATGAGTGAAAATTTGGACAGGTGGTGGCGCTAGAGGGATTGTTTTAGAGACTCCAAAATTGGTGTGGTTAATTTTGGGTCAAATTTCATAACTTTCCCGCAAACGGTTCCATGGGCTGCCATAGACTCCCATGGCAGAAGAAGAATAACAGGAACGCAAACGATTTCAATAGGAGCCTCCGCACCTTCAGTGCTTGGCCCCTAATTCCCCAAACACTCCCTCATCTTCTACTGACCAAGCAGACGGACAGTCCCACCCAAACTCCATCCCAGGCCGCTCAAACAACAGATCAATGTTTTGAAAGCATGACCGAGTCAAAGCAACTGTTTAGATCATTAAAATGGAGAAACTAAAACATGGAAGTATCCAAAAACAAGTGTAGGAGTGTCCGTCTTACCTTTCCTTTTTCTCCAGACTGCGACATGATGTTCCTGCTGACAACTAGACCAAGAAAAACACATTCAAAGAAATGAATCACAAAAGAGAAATAAAAGACAAATTCTAAACAAAACCCAAGGCTTCAGCGTCACATGATCTGCTCATTTATGATCATCAGTGTTGAGAAGTGCTTCATATTTTTGTGCAAATCTGTTTCTCAGGATTCTCATGAATACAAAGTTCAAAAGAACAGCATTTATTTGAAATGTTTTATGTCATTATACATGTCTTTACTGTCACTTTTGCTCAGTTTAACGTGTCCTTGCTGAACAGAAGACTGTTAATTGTAATGATATAAATTAACTGATGTCTCTTGCATCTTAAATGGAATAGATTGCCAATAAAATAATACTTCACATTCCAGTCAAATTAAACTTTCACATTTAGATGGAAGCGCTCCATAAATCTGTAAACACACTCTAACGGATCTGCACAGGGCCGGGCTGATGATTCTGATGGGGAACACACTGTTCTGGAGAAGCTGGGAGTGTGTGTGTGTGTGAGAGTGTGTGAGTGTGTTAGACATGAAGAGGAGAGTGAGGGGTGACGACGGGGAGGGAACAATGCTGTTTATCTTTCATCTTCCTGGAAACGCTTTCCTACATTTCCACCACTCCCCATAAATGAGGGCTCACACACACACACACACACACACACACACAAACACACACACACTAAAACACCCAAAAACACTCAAGTGTGTTTTATGTGTTTCAGGTGAAAGTGTGTTTGTTTCCCAGTGAAGGCCAAACAGCTGTTAATACTGACCGATCCAGTTTTTCATTTTTATGAGTGTTTCTACTCCCAAGACAAGAAAAATCAGCTCTGCATCACAGGAATAAATTATATTGTAAATTGTAATAATATTTCACAATATTAAAATATTTTAGATCAGCCTTGGTGAGCGTTCTTTCAAAAACATTACAAAATCTACCATCTTAGTGTAGCCTCTGTGTTCACCTTAAAGAGTTCAATTCTGTCATTAATGACTGACCCTCATGACCCTTTGTTCATCTTCAGACACAAATGAAGATATTAGTGTTAAATCCAATGGCTCAGGAAGGCCTCCACTGGCAGCAACAACATTTGCCCTCTCAAGACCCATAAAAGCCACTAAAGACGCCGTTACAAAGTCCATCTCACTACAGTGGGTCTACAATAATTTTATGAAGCGACAAGAATAGCAAAAAAGAAAAATAATAACGACTTTATTCAACAGCTTGTCTTCCACCTGGGCCTCAGACGCGAACTCACGAAGCCCCGTCACGACGCATGCGTGAGAATATGACGTAGAGCCGGCATTCGGGCATCCAGGAAAGGAAAGGCACACTTTAGCCCCATTTTGAGCACTACACCAAGACCTAAAGCATGATCAATGTAGAACTCAACAGCTGAGATACTGCGCGTCTTCCTCTGCTTGTAAACTAAGCTCCTCGCTTCCGGGTCATGTGTCAGAACTAGGGCTGTGCGATATTGAAGAAAAATGCGATATCCTTGTTAAATAATGCGATATTCGATAATGCGATACGATATTGCTTTAAGTGTGTAAAATCCATTTCTTTCCCCAACTGATATCTTTCACTTAAAGCATAACCGACTGTGTTTACATGAATACTCATCAAGACAGCCATTTTGACACAACTGTGTGTATTTGACAGTTCGAGTGTGTAACAACAAGACATGAAAAAAAGAACGGCTTGTGCGCGCGTTTCGGTGTGTGTGTCAGACAGCACGAGACTGCAAGGAGTTGTTTTTCGCAAGTTATTGTGTTTAATAACTCTTTTTAACATCAAGCAAGTCACATATGGTAATAGAGCTGGGCACCGAACGGCGATACTTTTATGGTATCGAACTAAAAACACTGATACTATGAGTATCGAAAAATTATGCATCTTTCGGTGCCAAATTTCGGTTCCAAAAGCCAAGCGTCTGTGTCTGTGTGAGCCTGTAGCATACTTGTTTTCCTTACGTCGTTTTACAATGCCAAAGAGGTCTAAAGTGTCATCGATTTGCTAGTATAAAGTCGTCTAAAGCCATTCCATGGCTGAATGTCTTTCCTCCGATGTAGATAAAGTGATATGCTTCTTATAGAGCCACTCCTTGGTTATCCTGGCTGTGTGCTTCGGGTCATTGTCATGTTGGAAGACCCAGCCTCGACCCATCTTCAATGCTCTAACTGAGGGAAGGAGGTTGTTCCCCAAAATCTCGCAATACATGGCCCCGGTCATCCACCAGTTTTATTAATAATGTTACGCTGAGTGAGAAGTGTTACCAGAATTTGCTTTAATTAAGGTGAAAAATAAAAGTTTTGTGTTTAATGTATTTTTGTTGATGTTGAAATGGATTTTAAAACATATGGTATCGGAAAAAGTATCGTTAGGAACCGGTATCGAAAGATTTTGAACAATACCCAGCCCTATATGGTAACAGTTGTGTGCGCAGTCTATTCTCGACTATATGCGCCAACCTAAAACGTACACTTTTCACAATGTTGAAGTAGCCTATTCAAACAATTCAGATATTGCGTCACATGTTCAACTCCACACACACCAGATCACATGTTTATATTTCGATATATCGCGCAGCCCTAGTCAGAACGCCGGCTCTATTCTCGCGCATGCGTCGTGGTGGTGCTTCGTGAGTTCACGTCTGAGGCCTAGACGGAAGTCAAATCAAATCAAATCACTTTATTGTCACACAACCATATACACAAGTGCAACAGTAGGTGAAATTCTTAGACAGTAGGTGAAATTCTTAGCACCTGTCAAGCACCTGTTGAATAAAGTCGCTATTTATTTTATTTTTTTTGTGCACAAAAACTATTCTCGTCGCTTTTTGTCGGAAACGTCACGCCCCTTCCCTTCACTGGTAGACTGTGCTTTGGGTAGTACAATGGCGTCAATAAAACCATACCAATCTGAGCCCGAATCAGACCCAGACAATTTTAGTGAAGATGATCGAGCAGAACCTGTTCAGTCCTCAAGAGTAAAGACTGCGGATCTATAGTGATCGCTCCTGAATGGCACTGTTACTTAAGTCCATTATATGGAGAAATATCCTGGAATGTTTTCATCCAAAACCTTCATTTCTTTTCAACTGAAGAAAGAAAGACATGGACATCTTGGATGACATGGGGGTGAGTAAATTATCAGCCAAAGTTTATTTAAAAGTGAACTAATCCTTTAACTATATGATTTCCGTGATGCAGAAAACACAGACGGGATCACAGAGTCATAAAAACTGAATTTACTGTATAACGCGGAATAGTTTTTCAAATCTTGGATGAATAAATCAAAAGTAAAGGACAGTACCTAGTGTGCCGCACGAGTCCTGAAAAGCCCCCTGGTGGCTGCTCCCAGTATAGCTCATAAGCCCCGCCCCCTCCATGTAATCTAATGGGACGTGAGACAAACTAAACAATCAAACTACACTTCAAATACATTTTTTGCAAAGATTTTAGGTTGTTTCTATCACACTGATGTAAGTTAAACTGTTAAACTGTAAACTGTTAAATAAGTTAGGGTTAGGTTAGGTTTTATAGCATCGTTATTTGATGCTATAAAACAGGGATGTGACGTCATGATTGACAGCTGTGATTGACAGGTGTGATTGAAAGTGAAATTGTCACTGAAGCGCCAACTGACTTTTCGGGGATTTTCGGGAGGAGATTGAAGCGTTAACTTTAATTTCTTCCTGTGACGTGTTCGTTCCCGGAAGAAAACTCAGGACTACAATGGAGGCGTTTCAGGAGTTCAGGAACACTGATATAACTCACTTCGGAGGGACTTTTTCATGCTCAAACATCAACACTACAAGATGATCAGGGGGAAAGCATAATAGGACCCGTCATGCTGTGAAAGGTCATGGATATCTGAGATGGTGGTCCAGTGGGTTAAACCATGGAACTGATATGCAGAAGGTTGCTGGTTCGATCCCAGCGGTCACCACCAGTGTGTCCTTGAACAAGGCACTTTACTCCATGTTGCTCCAGGGGGATTGTCCCTGTAATAAGGGCACTGTAAGTCGCTTTGGATAAAAGCGTCTGCCAAATGCAGAAATATAAATATAAATATCTGAACATTTTACACAATGTTTAATCACACTTAGCTCAAACCGCAGACCTCTTTTACCCGAAACCAGATGAATGCCATTACTAAGAAAGCCAAACAGCTGACGGATCGAGCTCTTCATTTTGATGATCATGAGTGTTTCCACTCCCAAAGCAGGAGAAATCAAGAGTCAAAGTGTTTCTCTGGAATGCATGGAAACTAATTAAGGATAAATGTCAGATTGTGGGCGTAACGGTGCTGCCTTTATAATGCAGGACGAGTCCCATATCACACACACACACACACACACACACACACACTCTGGGAGGTCGTGTTATTGCTGGCTGGGAATTACGGGAAGGATAACCCAGTCTCAGATTAATGAAATGGCCTCATTATCGCCGCAGTGATTACAGAGAGCAGCTCCACGGGTGTATTTTGCATTAACGTCCAATAAACTCCAAAACCAAGAACAGATTTAAGAAACACACTGTCTTTCACCCTCGAACACAAGCAAAGGTGCTGACCCGATTAAGAGATTTACCATTTTTACGATAAAATGGTTTTGAGGATCTTAACAGAATTCCTGATGGAGCTTAGCGGATCGTAAGCTCGTGAGACATGTGACTGAAACGCCACACATGTCAGATCAGAAAGCTGGGTTTGCTCATAACGGCCCTTGAGTTTATGAGCGAGACGTGCCGCCTCACGACCCCCGGGGTTATTCACATCACCTCTGAAGAGCGGCTCTGCTCCGCCGTATTGATGAATGCTTTTCAAGACAAAGGGCGGAATCGCTTTCAAACACCGACGGAAATAACACATGACAGGAATTGAGAGCGCGGGATGAGACGTGATAAAGACAGACAGAGGAGGGGTGAAAGGTTAGAGATGTAAATAAACAGAAGAAAAGTCCTTTGATGGCAGGGACATATAAAGCCATCAAGTATTTCTACTACAGACGAGTAAAAGCGTTTACTTGCAATACAGCGGGTTATTGGCTAGAGGTGTGTTTCGTTACACTTTAAAAAAAACGTAGACTTAATTTTCCTTTTAAGTAAAATAAATTTTACATATGGAATTAAGTAAAATCTACTTAACTAAGTTAAGTAAAATTAACAAAGAAAAAAATGTACTTTACCTTAAGTTGAGTTGACTTGACTCAAAAAAGTGAGGAAACACATTGCCTTAATATTATTAAGTAATAAACTTAATGCGTAATTGAAAAAATTAAGTTGTGTGAACTTCACAATTCCACATAACTTAATTTTTTAATGTTTATTTACTTCACTTTTTTGAGTTAAGTCAACTGAGCACTTTTTACACTGTACTTAGATTAAGTTTACTTTGCAAAAATGTAATTATATGATCAATAAGTCATGACAACACAATTTTTACATTGCTTTAACTCATCAACATAAGCAGTTATACATATTTTAAGTCGGTTTAATGTAATTTAAGTTGATTGTATTTAATGTAAGTCAGCAGTGCACATCTACACAACAGAAGTCATGTGGTACACACACACACACACACTCACAGAACCCACAATACACAATAATGCTAACACTCGATGGATCTTTTCTGAGTATGAATGTGTAATGTTGAGTACAAAGATTAGAGATGCACGATATATCCGGCACCATATCGGATGATACATGCTCATTTTTAATGTTATTGTTATCGGCCCAGAAAAGAAAATGTGCCTGATATATTAATATAAAGCGATAAATAATGTATTATTTCCTTCGGCTGAGACACTGAGCACTCATGATGGGGTTGAACTGCTTGAAATATGATTGGAATCACTCATTAAAGTGCAACATGTGTCATAAAGGCTACATTAAATCATAACGTGAACATTATTATTGAGTGCTTGGACGTGGCGTTTAATGCGGAGACTTTGGTTTATGTAATCAGGCTCTCAAAAACTATATCAAAAGTTGGATTGAGATTTATCGGCCAATATATCGGTTATCAGCTTTTAATAAAGAACTATCGGTTATCGGCCAAAACGTTCATATCAGTGCATCCCTACTCCAGATTTCCCAAAACAGCAAGTTAAAAGAGTGTAAATACATCTGGAAAATGCAACTTTATTAATTATTCATGCCCCACTGCATGATGGGAACACCAGAATCAGAAAGTTAAGTAGCTTTTACTTATATTTATAACGTTGATATTTCCGCTTGAATTTCTACAAGCTTAAATTGAGTTCTGATGCTGCGTTCACACCAAACGTGAATAGAGCGTCAAAATCTCGTCTAGTTGGACGCTTGAGCATTTTGAATCCATTCGCGAGTCCACAGTGAATTGGACGCGCGTATAAATCGAGCATTTGAAGCGAAATAGACATAAGGCGCTCCAGGAGAAATATGTCATAAAACACCACTCTGTCTCTTTTCATTTTCATTAAAAATATATATTAAACATTAATAGCCACACACATGTGGTCCAGGCCACGCCTACATCATCTTCACTGATAAGCGCGCGCGATATTCGTCCCGGTGTGTACAGGCCTTTACACTGTAAACCCAAATAAGTTTGCAAAACTTAAATTATAGGTAATCAGTTACATAACAATTTTAAGTTAGGAAATTCAAAGTTTAGGTACAACTGGCAGGTTTTTATTTTGTACTCATACATGGTGGAAACTTGGCTATCTTGAACTAGCTAGTTCAGTAAATGCTAACTTGCTGATTGGTAACACAATGCTTTGATAGCATTAGCGTCAATGCAAATATAAATAAAACAATTCACTAGAAATACAAATTCTATGCTGTTGACTTTCCATTCATCAAAGAATCCTGAATCAGGATTTCCACAACAAAATGAAGCACTGTTTTCAACACTGATAATAATCATAAATGCTCTGAATAAAACATACTAGGTGCCTAAAAATGTCGGGCCAAACCAGAATCCCAGAATCCCCTGCTACTTTATACTAATAGAAGTACTTCAGGATCAACTGACATGCACAATAACAATAACAATGAACTCTAAAGTGAAAGAGTTAACAGTCTATCATAATGAAGAGGTCATTTAGAGACTCATCTTTACTTGTCACATGTCTTGCCAAAAGCCCAAATCCTGCTTCATTATAAATTGGGGATTTCCTTTCGGACCACTTCTATTTAGGTTCAGGGTTATTTTAACATAACACAAGCCAACAGATATAATTTGATGAATACAAGCTGTCTGAAGTTTTTTGTTCTTCACTAAAACAACATATGACTAAAAAATACACTCAAATACTGTCTTACCAATGCCCAGAAAACATGTTTAGCATCATCACTACATACAGCGCTTAAAGCATACATAATATTCCTTTCTTTTTCTGTATTTTTGCTCATATCACCACGTTTAGCACAAACATTTACATCACTCGACTGTGACTTTACGCCGCTCGACTGTGACTTTACGCCGCTCGACTGTGACTTTACGTCGCTCGACTGTGACTTTACGTCGCTCGACTGTGACTTTACGTCGCTCGACTGTGACTTTACGCCGCTCGACTGTGACTTTACGCCGCTCCACTGTGACTTTACGCCGCTCGACTGTGACTTTAAGTCGCTCGACTGTGACTTTACGCCGCTCGACTGTGACTTTACAACACTCGACTGTGACTTTACAACACTCGACTGTGACTTTACAACACTCGACTGTGACTTTAAAATACTCGACTGTGGCTTTACGTCGCTCGACTGTGACTTTACGTCACTCCACTGTGACTTTACATCGCTCAACTGTGACTTTACGTCACTCCACTGTGACTTTACGTCACTCCTCTGTGACTTTACGTCACTCGACTGTGACTTTACGTCGCTCAACTGTGACTTTACGTCGCTCGACTGTGACTTTACAACACTCGACTGTGACTTTACAACACTCGACTGTGACTTTACAACACTCGACTGTGACTTTACAACACTCGACTGTGACTTTACAACACTCGACTGTGACTTTACAACACTCGACTGTGACTTTAAAATACTCGACTGTGGCTTTACGTCGCTCGACTGTGACTTTACGTCACTCCACTGTGACTTTACATCGCTCAACTGTGACTTTACGTCACTCCACTGTGACTTTACGTCACTCCTCTGTGACTTTACGTCACTCGACTGTGACTTTACGTCGCTCAACTGTGACTTTACGTCACTCAACTGTGACTTTACAACACTCAACTGACTTTACGTCACTCAACTGTGACTTTACAACACTCAACTGTGACTTTACAACACTCAACTGTGACTTTACAACACTCAACTGTGACTTTACAACACTCAACTGTGACTTTACGTCGCTCGACTGTGACTTTACAACACTCGACTGTGACTTTACAACACTCGACTGTGACTTTAAAATACTCGACTGTGACTTTACGTCGCTCGACTGTGACTTTACAACACTCGACTGTGACTTTACAACACTCGACTGTGACTTTAAAATACTCGACTGTGGCTTTACGTCGCTCGACTGTGACTTTACGTCACTCCACTGTGACTTTACGTCGCTCAACTGTGACTTTACGTCACTCCACTGTGACTTTACGTCACTCCACTGTGACTTTACGTCACTCCTCTGTGACTTTACGTCGCTCGACTGTGACTTTACGTCGCTCAACTGTGACTTTACGTCACTCAACTGTGACTTTACAACACTCAACTGACTTTACGTCACTCAACTGTAGGGTTGGGCATCGTTTTGATTTGAACGATTCTGATTCCGATTCCGATTCTTAGTTTCGATTCCGGTTCTTTTCGATTCTCGATTCCGATTCTTTGAGGGGTGGAGTCACAACATGTCACAGGCTCATTTCACAGAGGAAAATTGTATTTTGATTCAATAATGAGTTTTAGTTTTGGGACTTTCTCCGCTGGCATTTTCACTTGCTTTGCTGCAAAGGTGAATGGAGTTTCACACCGAGTCCCGGTTTAACAATAGCATTAACAGCAGTCATATTAGGACTGCTACTAGCGTGGGCAATTTGCGTATAGCTACATTTATCTACGAGGGGGAAAAATAATTTCAGTAACGTTGTTGTTCACCACAATTCGCAATTTGGTCAAGGGCTTTGTTATTACACTACAATCACTTACCTGATTATGACGAGGTGGGATAATGTTAGTTCACCCTGAAATGAAAATAAAGCCATCTTTTACTCACCCAGCTGTTGTTCAAATGCGCGTGTTCCTGTGTGCGCACTCTAAGCCGCAGTAGCCTCGTGCAATATTATCATGATAACCGATACACAATATTCACTTAAGGAGGTTATATTATTAGTATTATTTCTTATCATATACGTTATAGAAAAGACGAGAATTGCGTTTTTTTCTATTGAGCTTGATTTCTCAAAATGGTTATGTGTGTGTGTGTGTGTGTGTGCTTATCGTGGGTGCAATGACAACAGTGCGAGTTATTATAGTAGGCATGAGCGCTGGCGGCTGCTGACGGCTCATAGTGCACACAGCACTCAGAATAACGGCCGAGCTCAGTGTTTTGACTGAATAATACGGTTTCTTTCTGGCAAAACCTTATAGTGTGCCCCCTGAACACTTTTCATATGGCGCGCGTCTCCCTGTATCGTTGCGTGATACATTTGTTTGTTTTGTGTAATGTTTTAGCTGATCGCCATTCACTGCCATAGGAGCGCGTGCAGGAACAGTATTTTAAATGTCATAGGACATAGGGCACTGGGACAACATCAGGGTAAGTAAAAGAAGGCTTTATTTTCATTTCAGGGTGAACTATCCCTTTAATAACGTTGGTTAGCGCAGGGTTGCCCGAGGAGGACAGACCTGCGCAGCATTTCAAACACGCTACACTCATATTTGTAGTGCATCCTCCCGTGCAAGAAATAAGTTTGTCATATGTGTTGCACTGTGCCGACCCAGGCCTTTTTTTAAAAAGTGAAATAAAACCACACTTTTGAGCGACGCTTACCGTGCTCCATGGCTGCAACAGAACAAACGGGCGCGGCAAGCACTTCCGAAAACTTGCGCGTTTGGAACCGATGATCGGAATCGAAAACAAAATTTCTAAACGATTCCAATGGCATCGTTATTTTTTAAACGGTTCCAAGTTGGAACCGGTTCTCGATGCCCAACCCTACTCAACTGTGACTTTACAACACTCAACTGTGACTTTACAACACTCAACTGTGACTTTACGTCGCTCGACTGTGACTTTACAACACTCAACTGTGACTTTACAACACTCGACTGTGACTTTACAACACTCGACTGTGACTTTAAAATACTCGACTGTGACTTTAAAATACTCGACTGTGACTTTACGTCGCTCCACTGTGACTTTACAACACTCGACTGTGACTTTAAAATACTCGACTGTGACTTTACGTCGCTCGACTGTGACTTTACGACCCTCAACTGTGACTTTACGTCACTCAACTGTGACTTTACAACACTCGACTGTGACTTTACAACACTCGACTGTGACTTTACAACACTCGACTGTGACTTTACAACACTCAACTGTGACTTTAAAATACTCGACTGTGGCTTTACGTCGCTCAACTGTGACTTTACAACACTCGACTGTGACTTTACAACACTCGACTGTGACTTTACAACACTCGACTGTGACTTTACAACACTCGACTGTGACTTTACAACACTCAACTGTGACTTTAAAATACTCGACTGTGGCTTTACGTCGCTCGACTGTGACTTTACGTCACTCAACTGTGACTTTACAACACTCAACTGTGACTTTACAACACTCGACTGTGACTTTACAACACTCGACTGTGACTTTACAACACTCGACTGTGACTTTACAACACTCGACTGTGACTTTACAACACTCGACTGTGACTTTACAACACTCGACTGTGACTTTACAACACTCGACTGTGACTTTACAACACTCGACTGTGACTTTACAACACTCGACTGTGACTTTACGTCGCTCCACTGTGACTTTACGTCACTCAACTGTGACTTTACGTCACTCAACTGTGACTTTACAACACTCGACTGTGACTTTAAAATACTCGACTGTGACTTTACGTCGCTCGACTGTGACTTTACGTCGCTCCACTGTGACTTTACGTCACTCAACTGTGACTTTACGTCACTCAACTGTGACTTTACAACACTCGACTGTGACTTTAAAATACTCGACTGTGACTTTACGTCGCTCGACTGTGACTTTACGTCGCTCGACTGTGACTTTACGTCGCTCGACTGTGACTTTACGTCGCTCGACTGTGACTTTACAACACTCGACTGTGACTTTACAACACTCGACTGTGACTTTACGTCGCTCCACTGTGACTTTACGTCACTCAACTGTAACTTTCGACTGTGACTTTACAACACTCAACTGTACTTTACGTCGCTCAACTGTGACTTTACGTCACTCCACTGTGACTTTACGTCGCTCGACTGTGACTTTACGTCGCTCGACTGTGACTTTACGTCGCTCGACTGTGACTTTACGTCACTCAACTGTGACTTTACAACACTCGACTGTGACTTTACAACACTCGACTGTGACTTTACAACACTCGACTGTGACTTTACAACACTCGACTGTGACTTTAAAATACTCGACTGTGGCTTTACGTCGCTCGACTGTGACTTTACGTCACTCAACTGTGACTTTACAACACTTGACTGTGACTTTACAACACTCGACTGTGACTTTACAACACTCGACTGTGACTTTACAACACTCGACTGTGACTTTACAACACTCGACTGTGACTTTACAACACTCGACTGTGACTTTACAACACTCGACTGTGACTTTACGTCGCTCCACTGTGACTTTACGTCACTCAACTGTGACTTTACGTCACTCAACTGTGACTTTACGTCACTCAACTGTGACTTTACAACACTCGACTGTGACTTTAAAATACTCGACTGTGACTTTACGTCGCTCGACTGTGACTTTACGTCGCTCCACTGTGACTTTACGTCACTCAACTGTGACTTTACGTCACTCGACTGTGACTTTACAACACTCGACTGTGACTTTAAAATACTCGACTGTGACTTTACGTCGCTCGACTGTGACTTTACAACACTCGACTGTGACTTTACAACACTCGACTGTGACTTTACAACACTCGACTGTGACTTTACGTCGCTCCACTGTGACTTTACGTCACTCAACTGTAACTTTCGACTGTGACTTTACAACACTCAACTGTACTTTACGTTGCTCAACTGTGACTTTACGTCACTCCACTGTGACTTTACGTCGCTCGACTGTGACTTTACGTCGCTCGACTGTGACTTTACGTCGCTCGACTGTGACTTTACGTCGCTCGACTGTGACTTTACGTCGCTCGACTGTGACTTTACGTCGCTCGACTGTGACTTTACGTCACTCGACTGTGACTTTACAACACTCGACTGTGACTTTAAAATACTCGACTGTGACAACGTCGCTCCACTGTGACTTTACAACACTCGACTGTGACTTTAAAATACTCGACTGTGACTTTACAACACTCGACTGTGACTTTACGTCACTCAACTGTGACTTTACAACACTCGACTGTGACTTTACAACACTCGACTGTGACTTTACAACACTCGACTGTGACTTTACGTCGCTCCACTGTGACTTTACGTCACTCAACTGTGACTTTACGTCACTCAACTGTGACTTTACGTCACTCAACTGTGACTTTACAACACTCGACTGTGACTTTAAAATACTCGACTGTGACTTTACGTCGCTCGACTGTGACTTTACGACACTCGACTGTGACTTTACAACACTCAACTGTACTTTACGTCGCTCAACTGTGACTTTACGTCACTCCACTGTGACTTTACGTCGCTCGACTGTGACTTTACGTCGCTCAACTGTGACTTTACGTCACTCCACTGTGACTTTACGTCACTCCACTGTGACTTTACGTCACTCCACTGTGACTTTACGTCGCTCGACTGTGACTTTACGTCACTCCACTGTGACTTTACGTCGCTCGACTGTGACTTTACGTCGCTCGACTGTGACTTTACGTCGCTCGACTGTGACTTTACGACCCTCAACTGTGACTTTTACGACCCTCAACTGTGACTTTACAACACTCGACTGTGACTTTACAACACTCAACTGTGACTTTACGTCGCTCGACTGTGACTTTAAAATACTCGACTGTGACTTTACGTCACTCAACTGTGACTTTACAACACTCGACTGTGACTTTACAACACTCAACTGTGACTTTACGTCGCTCGACTGTGACTTTACAACACTCGACTGTGACTTTAAAATACTCGACTGTGACTTTACGTCACTCCACTGTGACTTTACAACACTCGACTGTGACTTTAAAATACTCAACTGTGACTTTACGTCGCTCGACTGTGACTTTACGACCCTCAACTGTGACTTTACGACCCTCAACTGTGACTTTAAAATACTCGACTGTGACTTTACGTCGCTCGACTGTGACTTTACGTCGCTCGACTGTGACTTTGCTCGACTGTGACTTTACGTCGCTCGACTGTGACTTTACAACACTCGACTGTGACTTTACAACACTCGACTGTGACTTCACGTCGCTCCACTGTGACTTTACAACACTCGACTGTGACTTTAAAATACTCGACTGTGACTTTATGTCGCTCAACTGTGACTTTACGTCACTCAACTGTGACTTTAAAATACTCGACTGTGACTTTACGTCGCTCGACTGTGACTTTACGTCGCTCGACTTTGACTTTACAACACTCGACTGTGACTTTACGTCGCTCCACTGTGACTTTACGTCACTCAACTGTAACTTTCGACTGTGACTTTACAACACTCAACTGTACTTTACGTCGCTCAACTGTGACTTTACGTCACTCGACTGTGACTTTATGTCGCTCGACTGTGACTTTACAACACTCGACTGTGACTTTACAACACTCGACTGTGACTTTACAACACTCGACTGTGACTTTACGTCGCTCAACTGTGACTTTACAACACTCGACTGTGACTTTAAAATACTCGACTGTGACTTTACGTCGCTCAACTGTGACTTTACGACACTCGACTGTGACTTTACAACACTCGACTGTGACTTTACGTCGCTCAACTGTGACTTTACGACACTCGACTGTGACTTTACAACACTCGACTGTGACTTTACAACACTCGACTGTGACTTTACGTCGCTCGACTGTGACTTTACGACACTCGACTGTGACTTTACGACACTCGACTGTGACTTTACGACACTCGACTGTGACTTTACAACACTCGACTGTGACTTTACAACACTCAACTGTGACTTTACGTCGCTCGACTGTGACTTTACGACACTCGACTGTGACTTTACGACACTCAACTGTGACTTTACGTCGCTCAACTCTGACTTTACATCCCTCAACTCTGACTTTACATCCCTCAACTCTGACTTTACATCCCTTTACTCTGACTTTACATCCCTCAACTCTGACTTTACATCCCTCAACTCTGACTT
This sequence comes from Romanogobio albipinnatus, assembly GCA_023566225.1. Lineage (NCBI taxonomy): Eukaryota > Metazoa > Chordata > Actinopteri > Cypriniformes > Gobionidae > Romanogobio > Romanogobio albipinnatus. The sequence goes on along the minus strand of CM042253.1, from coordinate 53,669,750 downwards.
TACATCCCTCAACTCTGACTTTACATCCCTCAACTCTGACTTTACATCACTCAACTCTGACTTTACATCACTCAACTCTGACTTTACATCCCTTTACTCTGACTTTACATCCCTCAACTCTGACTTTACATCCCTCAACTCTGACTTTACATCCCTCTACTCTGACTTTACATCCCTCAACTCTGACTTTACATCCCTCTACATCCCTCTACTCTGACTTTACATCCCTCTACTCTGACTTTACATCCCTCTACTCTGACTTTACATCCCTCAACTCTGACTTTACATCCCTCTACTCTGACTTTACATCCCTCTACTCTGACTTTACATCCCTCTACTCTGACTTTACATCCCTCTACTCTGACTTTACATCCCTCTTCTCTGACTTTACATCCCTCTACTGACTTTACATCCCTTTACTCTGACTTTACATCCCTCAACTCTGACTTTACATCCCTCTTCTCTGACTTTACATCCCTCTACTGACTTTACATCCCTTTACTCTGACTTTACATCCCTCAACTCTGACTTTACATCCCTCAACTCTGACTTTACATCCCTCAACTCTGACTTTACATCCCTTTACTCTGACTTTACATCCCTCAACTCTGACTTTACATCCCTCAACTCTGACTTTACATCCCTCTACTCTGACTTTACATCCCTCTACTCTGACTTTACATCCCTCAACTCTGACTTTACATCCCTCAACTCTGACTTTTTACATCCCTCAACTCTGACTTTACATCCCTCAACTCTGACTTTTTACATCCCTCAACTCTGACTTTACATCCCTCAACTCTGACTTTATATTATATTATTATAACATTCTAACGTCTATCACATACTAACATTAACACAGAAAAGGTGTGGTATTCATTTGAATCGTTGGCTCTCGTGATGACATGAGGAGGGTTGTACCAGGCAGAGAACGTGTTATTAAACTCTGAGATGTGCTGTCAAACTCTCCTCGACTCCTCCAAGCCCTCTCTAAACCCACATGATGCCAAATTCCAAAGCAATTCATAAATGAAACCACAGATAAACTTGAGTATATTTTAATAGCACCCCATTTGAAGTGAAAACACCTCCTCTCGTCCACACCCTGCTTGATCAAATGTTCTTCATTCATCTCAAACTGACACACCCGCGCTAAAACAGCACATATGTGTGCCATCTTACAGTTTTACAGAGAGAAACAAAGTATCGAGGATTACAACTATATCATTCAACGACACTGTAACTTCTGACATGCAACAGTTACTGGAGCCTCTCAGGAACTGACACAAAGTCTCGACTGACTAGTCATTTCCGGATACAAACGCGAAGACACTTCGAGTAACTTCTTCAGAAGCCCTTACCTGTTATAAACGCGTGATAAAACCCAAAAACCTGGAGTTTTCTTTCCCACTTCCCTTGTTTTCTTTCTTCCAGCAGGCCAATCCAGGGAATCCGGAAACCACTACAATTCCGCCCTTATCCCATAATGCCTATATGGATTGGGATCCCGGCGCAACTGAAGCCATTACGGCTCAAGTGCGAATGTGGAGGACGGCCGATAGAGCGGCGAATTAGAGCCAAGATGGCGGAGAAGGGCCACAGTTTCTAGGAGCGGTCTGTTTCCAGCGCAAACATGTCTAAACACGCATCCAAATGTTTTATTAATGAAATTAAAGTGAGATATTCAACTTTTTTTTAATATATATTTAATTATTTTATTTAGTATGTTTTGGTACTTACTGGTAGCCTACATACAAGTGATTTTATTCAAAATATATATAGTTTATGTTCTTTTTTCAAAAGAGAAAGAATGTATATACCCCCCTTAGACTTTCCTTTCACACAGCCTCTCTGCATCCTCATTGGCGAGCAACAGATGCTCTCTTGCGCGATTGGATGAAAGTTTCGCACACACACACACACACACACACACACACGCCTCCTCTCGGCGTACCGCTATTATTCCACTCCACTTATTCCCAGTCCAGGAAAAGTCCGTTAGTCAAAGCACAGACGCAGTGAGGAGATGCTGTCCACCTGAACAAAGGGCTTGAGTTTGTTTTGATTGATTTGAGAGGAAAACATTTGGAGAGAAGATACTGGAAAGGAAAGGCTTTGGGGAGAAGAAGAAGAAGAAACTTTGGATAAAAGACTTTAGAAGAAAAGAAGCAGCAGGTGCACAGATATACCCAAGCACTGTGACAGAGATGGCCTCCGCGGCTCTGGAGATCCTGGGGCTGATGCTGTGCGTCTTCGGCACGCTCCTGGAGATGGTGGCCTGCGGGCTGCCCACCTGGAAGGTGACCGCCTTCATCGAGGCCAATATCGTGGTGTCGCAGACGATCTGGGATGGCCTGTGGATGTCGTGCGCCGTGCAGAGCACCGGCCAGATGCAGTGCAAGATCCACGACTCCATGCTCGCGCTCGGCCACGACCTCCAAGCCGCGCGCGCGCTCACGGTCATCTCGTCGATCATGTGCGTCATCGGGCTGATGGTGGTGATCGCCGGCGCGCAGTGCACCAACTGCATCAAGGCGGAGAGCGTGAAGGCGCGGGTGGTGAACGTCGGAGGGGTCATCTACATCATCAGTGCCATCTTCATGCTCGTGCCCCTGTGCTGGATGGCCAACAGCATCATCTCCGACTTCTACAACCCGCAGGTGCCCGCGCCGCAGAAGCGCGAGATCGGAGCGGCGCTCTACATCGGCTGGGCGGCCACCGCGCTGCTGCTGCTCGGGGGGAGCATGCTCTGCTGCTCGTGTCCGGCCTCGGGGAACTCCGGATACTCGGTCCAATACGCGCCCACCAAGAGAGCAGCACCCAACGGGGACTACGACAAGAGGAATTACGTTTAGACGCTTTACACTTAATAAAGGCTATGTGTGTGTGTGTGTGTGTGTGTGTGTGTTGCACCTGGTTCTCTTGTAAAACTCCAGCATCTCGGACTACTGATTGGATCAATTTGTTTTCTTGTTTTATTTAACACGACGGCTTTTGTGGATATGCATTTTTGAAAGGTGAACATTTTATAATAACTTTCAGTAATAAACAGTGCTCAACAGATCAGCCTGTCCTGAATCATTCCCTGTAAATCTGTTTTAAAGCACCAGATTGGCTCGAATGTATTGAATCCTGATCCTCATGAGTTGATGTGCATAAACTACTGATCTGTTAAACATAATGCTTGTTTTCACATTGAAAGTTATTATAAAGTTGCTGTTTCAACACTTTATTAATGCACTCTAAAAAACGCGATTGGGTTGTTTTAAGCAAACATTTAACCCAACCGCTTGGGTTGTTTTTAACACCGCATTTTTCAGAGTGTGTCGAAAGAGGACAATTATCTGACTAAATATCTGTTTTAGGTACCTGTAAAAGTTTGTAGCTGTAGCGGATCACAGATGTTTACCGGTGTGTGTGCTGAAGTCGTGATGTGTGTGAGTGTGTAAATCTGCTTCGGCACATTTGCAGAGACTCTTCCACACGGGGAATGTCAGGACAAACAGCTGGAAAAATGAAGCAATTCCTGACTGATCTCATCACCATGAGCTGAACACGAGAAATAGCCTCAAGCAGGATCTAATGTCTGCTTTTGGGATTCTCCTGCCGGTATATAGTGCCTTCGCGGATGGGTATCTGCATGTGTCGTGAACTCTGCACCAGTTTATTCAGCTCGTCTGAAATGATTCCTTTTTTGTAACTTTTTGAATTGTCTTTGAATTCTTGAATGAATGTTCTTTGGAATAAACATTTGCAGTTTTGACACAGATGTGAATGTTTGTGTTGTTTAATATAGTTTGATACGCTGAATACTCAACATCAGGTTGCAAAAGCTTTACAGGAGTCAATGACAAATGAGAAAAATAATCATTTTAAGCAAAAGAGTTTTAAAATGCATTTTTATGTCCAAAAAATGTATGGTGTTGATTCATATGCAGCTTTTAAGACAACTCATTATTTAACAAGATCTCTGATTTTAGGTGATGTTCAGCTGGTGCGACTGTATATTCATTTAAAATAATATACATATGAATCATATCACATGGTAAATTCCCTTTCCCTTTTCTGTGTGTTGCCCTTTTAGTCCAATTCATATAAACGGACACTTGATGTGTTCAGAACACAATTTTCCATAAGCAGTTTTGATGTGTTTTTTTATTATTTGTATACGGTTACGGTTTATATTTCTTACTTAATTTTGCAGTTGCAGTGGGAATTGATAGTTTTAAATGTAAAATGTTTTTTAATTAAAAGAGTATCTTATAAAGGAAATATTGTAGATCAATTTTATATGTGACATTTATTTATTTTTATCTGTTTAGGAAAATAATGAATTCGGACACAAAAACACAGTTTCATACAGTATGTCCATTCTCCGATCAGGCGGACCCGTTTGCTCGACACCACACATCTTTTGATTTCTGTTATTAATTTTGATGCATTACGGCTTATATTTACACTGTAAAAAACACAACTTGAAAAGAAAGTTGAAAAGACTGACTTTGTTGTGTTGGTTCAGCATAAATCCGCACTGTAAAAATCTCCTACAACAAAAAAAACGTAGTACTAATTTCCTCTAGCTTTTCCTTGTTGACTCAACTTTTGTAAATAACAGTCATACGAACTGAAAATAAGTTTAGTTGAGTCAACTTGACATTATTTGTTTTCTGGAGAGGTGCAACTATTCTGTAACAAATCTTTTGTAGTTGAGCCAATTCAACATTTTGTGTCTATTGGAAACAGAAGTTCTTAAGAATTAACAGGTTTGAAAATGTGTGGTCACCATTATGGAGATCAGTGTTTCATTGAGTTGGGCAGTTTGACTCTTGCCGTTTTGTGGTCTTTGTAACAGTGTTTACTGAAACACATACTTTGTTGCAAAGAAAGCCAGAACCAAAAGTGATCAGGTGATCTAGATTAAAGCATTATAAAGGGGGAATAGTTTACTACTTTATTCCTGATCAAAAGTGCTTATTTGTGAATATATTATATTTACCAACAAAACTTTTATGCAACAGATCAGTAATTCTGAATTTAGATTTTTAAATACATTGAGGGATTTTTTTTTAGACACACACAGATATCAAGAATCCGCATATGATACTCAACAATAGTGACATGCTTCCAGCATGCATTGCGGCATGAGGCATGTCACTATTGTTGAGATTCATATGCGGTTTACATTTACATTTTACATTTACGCATTTGGCAGACGCTTTTATCCAAAGCGACTTACATTGCATTCAAGGCACACATTTTACATTTTGTCAATTCTTGCTTTCCCTGGGAATCGAACCCATGACCTTGGCGTTGCTAGCGCCATGCTCTACTGTTTCTTGATATCTGTGTGTATAAAGACTTGTTTCCAGGTAATGCATTTTAAATTCAGAATGTCTGATCTGCTGCTGCAAAGTTTTGCTGGTAAAATATTAATAACACATTGTTTTGGTCAGAAATAAGATTATTGATTTGTTTGAGTTTATGAGACTGAAAACTTGATCATCTGGGTTTCTTTCTTAGCAAGAAAGTTACAAAGAGTCAAACTGCCCAACCAAAGGAAGCGCTCATCACCAAATGATTTTCAATAAAAAAAATCAACATCTAAACCTGTTAATTCTTAAGAACTTGTGTTTGCAATAGTAGATGGACTGCATTTATACAGCGCTTTCAACAGATCCCTGGCCATCCAAAGCGCTTTACATCTTGTTGCTCTTAACACATTATACTCCATCACGTCTACTGCGCTCTCTAAACTCTGGCCAGTTGATCATACCGAGAATATCCAAATCAACTGCAGGCGGTCGATCCTTTTCCTATTTAGCTCCTAAACTCTGGAACTCTTCCTAGCATTGTTGGGGAAGCAGACACACTCTGTCAGTTTAAATCTAGACTAAAAACACATCTCTTTACTGTGGCATACACATAAAACACTTTCTCAATGAAATGATTGTTAGGCTGCATTAACTAGGTCAGCCGGAACCGGGAACACTTCCCATAACACCTGATGTACTCGTGACATCATCAGAAGAATGGCATCTACACTAATGATAGTCTCTCTGTTTATCCCGAGGTTTACTGCAGTCAGCCGGATCCGGGCCGTATCCAGATCAGATGCTGGACCTGCGCCCAGAGAAGACCAACACATGACCCTGAAGTGTCTGAGAGACCGTGATTAGCCTCCCCCTGAAACTGCCTCATCAACACGGCATCCTCAATAAACCCGTCTCCAGCGGGATGACTCCGATTGTTCCAATATTACAATTTAATAATCTAGAGAATAGATTTAGAATAGTTGCACTTCTCCAGAAAACAAATAATGTCAAGTTGACTCAACTAAACTTATTTTCAGTTCGTATAATTGTTATTTACAAAAGTTGGGTCAACAAGAAAAAGCTAGAAGATATTAGTACTAAGTTTTGTTTTTTTGTTCTACAACCTTAAAATGTTTTTACAGTGTATATTAATGAACAGATTGAATTTATGCTTTTATTCACATTCATTTCATTCATATTCACATGATGAGTAACACTAGAATGAACCTCATTGGTTCCGCTGAAGCTCAAACGTGATGCGTAACACTAGAATGAACCTCATTGGTTCTGCTGAAGCTCAAACGTGATGCGTAACACCAGAATGAACCTCATTGGTTCTGCTGAAGCTCAAACGTGATGCGTAACACCAGAATGAACCTCATTGGTTCTGCTGAAGCTCAAACGTGATGCGTAACACCAGAATGAACCTCATTGGTTCCGCTGAAGCTCAAACGTGATGCGTAACACTAGAATGAACCTCATTGGTTCTGCTGAAGCTCAAACGTGATGCGTAACACCAGAATGAACCTCATTGGTTCCGCTGAAGCTCAAACGTGATGCGTAACACTAGAATGAACCTCATTGGTTCTGCTGAAGATCAAACGTGATGCGTAACACTAGAATGAACCTCATTGGTTCTGCTGAAGATCAAACGTGATGAGTAACACCAGAATGAACCTCATTGGTTCTGCTGAAGATCAAACGTGATGCGTAACACCAGAATGAACCTCATTGGTTCTGCTGAAGCTCAAACGTGATGCGTAACACCAGAATGAACCTCATTGGTTCCGCTGAAGCTCAAACGTGATGCGTAACACTAGAATGAACCTCATTGGTTCTGCTGAAGATCAAACGTGATGAGTAACACCAGAATGAACCTCATTGGTTCTGCTGAAGATCAAACGTGATGCGTAACACCAGAATGAACCTCATTGGTTCTGCTGAAGCTCAAACGTGATGCGTAACACCAGAATGAACCTCATTGGTTCCGCTGAAGCTCAAACGTGATGCGTAACACTAGAATGAACCTCATTGGTTCTGCTGAAGATCAAACGTGATGAGTAACACCAGAATGAACCTCATTGGTTCTGCTGAAGCTCAAACGTGATGCGTAACACCAGAATGAACCTCATTGGTTCCGCTGAAGCTCAAACGTGATGCGTAACACCAGAATGAACCTCATTGGTTCTGCTGAAGCTCAAACGTGATGAGTAACACCAGAATGAACCTCATTGGTTCTGCTGAAGCTCAAACGTGATGCGTAACACAAGAATGAACCTCATTGGTTCTGCTGAAGATCAAACGTGATGCGTAACACTAGAATGAACCTCATTGGTTCTGCTGAAGCTCAAACGTGATGCGTAACACCAGAATGAACCTCATTGGTTCTGCTGAAGATCAAACGTGATGCGTAACACCAGAATGAACCTCATTGGTTCTGCTGAAGCTCAAACGTGATGCGTAACACTAGAATGAACCTCATTGGTTCTGCTGAAGCTCAAACGTGATGCGTAACACCAGAATGAACCTCATTGGTTCTGCTGAAGATCAAACGTGATGCGTAACACCAGAATGAACCTCATTGGTTCTGCTGAAGATCAAACGTGATGCGTAACACCAGAATGAACCTCATTGGTTCCGCTGAAGCTCAAACGTGATGCGTAACACTAGAATGAACCTCATTGGTTCTGCTGAAGCTCAAACGTGATGAGTAACACTAGAATGAACCTCATTGGTTCTGCTGAAGCTCAAACGTGATGCGTAACACCAGAATGAACCTCATTGGTTCCGCTGAAGCTCAAACGTGATGCGTAACACCAGAATGAACCTCATTGGTTCCGCTGAAGCTCAAACGTGATGCGTAACACTAGAATGAACCTCATTGGTTCTGCTGAAGCTCAAACGTGATGAGTAACACTAGAATGAACCTCATTGGTTCTGCTGAAGCTCAAACGTGATGCGTAACACCAGAATGAACCTCATTGGTTCCGCTGAAGCTCAAACGTGATGCGTAACACTAGAATGAACCTCATTGGTTCTGCTGAAGATCAAACGTGATGCGTAACACCAGAATGAACCTCATTGGTTCTGCTGAAGCTCAAACGTGATGCGTAACACCAGAATGAACCTCATTGGTTCTGCTGAAGATCAAACGTGATGCGTAACACCAGAATGAACCTCATTGGTTCTGCTGAAGCTCAAACGTGATGCGTAACACCAGAATGAACCTCATTGGTTCTGCTGAAGCTCAAACGTGATGAGTAACACCAGAATGAACCTCATTGGTTCTGCTGAAGCTCAAACGTGATGAGTAACACTAGAATGAACCTCATTGGTTCTGCTGAAGCTCAAACGTGATGAGTAACACTAGAATGAACCTCATTGGTTCTGCTGAAGCTCAAACGTGATGCGTAACACTAGAATGAACCTCATTGGTTCTGCTGAAGCTCAAACGTGATGAGTAACACCAGAATGAACCTCATTGGTTCTGCTGAAGCTCAAACGTGATGCGTAACACTAGAATGAACCTCATTGGTTCTGCTGAAGCTCAAACGTGATGAGTAACACTAGAATGAACCTCATTGGTTCTGCTGAAGCTCAAACGTGATGAGTAACACTAGAATGAACCTCATTGGCTCTGCTGAAGCTCAAACGTGATGAGTAACACTAGAATGAACCTCATTGGTTCTCGCTGAAGCTCAAACGTGATGCGTAACACTAGAATAAACCTCATTGGTTCTCGCTGAAGCTCAAACGTGATGCGTAACACTAGAATGAACCTCATTGGTTCTGCTGAAGATCAAACGTGATGAGTAACACTAGAATGAACCTCATTGGTTCTGCTGAAGCTCAAACGTGATGCGTAACACCAGAATGAACCTCATTGGTTCTGCTGAAGCTCAAACGTGATGCGTAACACCAGAATGAACCTCATTGGTTCTGCTGAAGCTCAAACGTGATGAGTAACACCAGAATAAACCTCATTGGTTCTGCTGAAGATCAAACGTGATGAGTAACACTAGAATGAACCTCATTGGTTCTGCTGAAGCTCAAACGTGATGCGTAACACCAGAATGAACCTCATTGGTTCTGCTGAAGCTCAAACGTGATGCGTAACACCAGAATGAACCTCATTGGTTCTGCTGAAGCTCAAACGTGATGAGTAACACCAGAATAAACCTCATTGGTTCTGCTGAAGCTCAAACGTGATGCGTAACACCAGAATGAACCTCATTGGTTCTGCTGAAGCTCAAACGTGATGAGTAACACTAGAATGAACCTCATTGGTTCTGCTGAAGCTCAAACGTGATGCGTAACACCAGAATGAACCTCATTGGTTCTGCTGAAGCTCAAACGTGATGAGTAACACTAGAATGAACCTCATTGGTTCTGCTGAAGCTCAAACGTGATGCGTAACACCAGAATGAACCTCATTGGTTCTGCTGAAGCTCAAACGTGATGCGTAACACTAGAATGAACCTCATTGGTTCTGCTGAAGATCAAACGTGATGCGTAACACTAGAATGAACCTCACTGGTTCTGCTGAAGATCAAACGTGATGAGTAACACTAGAATGAACCTCATTGGTTCTGCTGAAGCTCAAACGTGATGCGTAACACCAGAATGAACCTCATTGGTTCTGCTGAAGCTCAAACGTGATGCGTAACACCAGAATGAACCTCATTGGTTCTGCTGAAGCTCAAACGTGATGAGTAACACCAGAATGAACCTCATTGGTTCTGCTGAAGCTCAAACGTGATGCGTAACACTAGAATGAACCTCATTGGTTCTGCTGAAGCTCAAACGTGATGCGTAACACTAGAATGAACCTCATTGGTTCTGCTGAAGCTCAAACGTGATGAGTAACACTAGAATGAACCTCATTGGTTCATGCTGAAGCTCAAACGTGATGAGTAACACTAGAATGAACCTCATTGGTTCTGCTGAAGCTCAAATGTGATGAGTAACACTAGAATGAACCTCATTGGTTCTTGCTGAAGCTCAAACGTGATGCGTAACACTAGAATGAACCTCATTGGTTCTTGCTGAAGCTCAAACGTGATGCGTAACACTAGAATGAACCTCATTGGTTCCGCTGAAGCTCAAACGTGATGAGTAACACTAGAATGAACCTCATTGGTTTTGCTGAAGCTCAAACGTGATGCGTAACACTAGAATGAACCTCATTGGTTCTGCTGAAGCTCAAACGTGATGAGTAACACTAGAATGAACCTCATTGGTTCTGCTGAAGCTCAAACGTGATGAGTAACACTAGAATGAACCTCATTGGTTCTGCTGAAGCTCAAACGTGATGCGTAACACTAGAATGAACCTCATTGGTTCTGCTGAAGCTCAAACGTGATGAGTAACACTAGAATGAACCTCATTGGTTCTGCTGAAGCTCAAACCTGATGCGTAACACTAGAATGAACCTCATTGGTTCTGCTGAAGCTCAAACGTGATGCATAACACTAGAATGAACCTCATTGGTTCTGCTGAAGCTCAAACCTGATGCGTAACACTAGAATGAACCTCATTGGTTCTGCTGAAGCTCAAACGTGATGCGTAACACTAGAATGAACCTCATTGGTTCTGCTGAAGCTCAAACGTGATGCGTAACACTAGAATGAACCTCATTGGTTCTGCTGAAGCTCAAACCTGATGCGTAACACTAGAATGAACCTCATTGGTTCTGCTGAAGCTCAAACGTGATGAGTAACACTAGAATGAACCTCATTGGTTCTGCTGAAGCTCAAACGTGATGCGTAACACTAGAATGAACCTCATTGGTTCTGCTGAAGCTCTAACGTGATGCGTAACATTAAAATGAACCTCATTGGTTCTGCTGAAGCTCAAACGTGATGCGTAACACTAGAATGAACCTCATTGGTTCTGCTGAAGCTCAAACCTGATGCGTAACACTAGAATGAACCTCATTGGTTCTGCTGAAGCTCAAACGTGATGAGTAGCACTAGAATGAACCTCATTGGTTCTGCTGAAGCTCAAACGTGATGAGTAACACTAGAATGAACCTCAATGGTTCTGCTGAAGCTCAAACCTGATGCGTAACACTAGAATGAACCTCATTGGTTCTGCTGAAGCTCAAACCTGATGCGTAACACTAGAATGAACCTCATTGGTTCTGCTGAAGCTCAAACCTGATGCGTAACACTAGAATGAACGTCATTGGTTCTGCTGAAGCTCAAACCTGATGCGTAACACTAGAATGAACCTCATTGGTTCTGCTGAAGCTCAAACGTGATGAGTAGCACTAGAATGAACCTCATTGGTTCTGCTGAAGCTCAAACCTGATGCGTAACACTAGAATGAACCTCATTGGTTCTGCTGAAGCTCAAACCTGATGCGTAACACTAGAATGAACCTCATTGGTTCTGTTGAAGCTCAAACCTGATGCGTAACACTAGAATGAACGTCATTGGTTCTGCTGAAGCTCAAACCTGATGCGTAACACTAGAATGAACCTCATTGGTTCTGCTGAAGCTCAAACGTGATGAGTAGCACTAGAATGAACCTCATTGGTTCTGCTGAAGCTCAAACCTGATGCGTAACACTAGAATGAACCTCATTGGTTCTGCTGAAGCTCAAACCTGATGCGTAACACTAGAATGAACCTCATTGGTTCTGCTGAAGCTCAAACGTGATGCGTAACACTAGAATGAACCTCATTGGTTCTGCTGAAGCTCAATCGTGATGAGTAACACTAGAATGAACCTCATTGGTTCTGCTGAAGCTCAAACGTGATGAGTAACACTAGAATGAACCTCATTAGCTCTCGCTGAAGCTCAAACGTGATGCGTAACACTAGAATGAACCTCATTGGTTCTGCTGAAGCTCAAACGTGATGCGTAACACTAGAATGAACCTCATTGGTTCTGCTGAAGCTCAAACGTGATGCGTAACACTGGTTCTGTAACACTAGAATGAACCTCATTGGTTCTGCTGAAGCTCAAACGTGATGCGTAACACTAGAATGAACCTCATTGGTTCTGCTGAAGCTCAAACGTGATGAGTAACTCTAGAATGAACCTCATTGGTTCTGCTGAAGCTCAAACGTGATGCGTAACACTAGAATGAACCTCATTGGTTCTGCTGAAGCTCAAACGTGATGAGTAACACTAGAATGAACCTCATTGGTTCTGCTGAAGCTCAAACGTGATGCGTAACACTAGAATGAACCTCATTGGTTCTGCTGAAGCTCAAACGTGATGCGTAACACTAGAATGAACCTCATTGGTTCTGCTGAAGCTCAAACGTGATGCGTAACACTAGAATGAACCTCATTGGTTCTGCTGAAGCTCAAACGTGATGAGTAACACTAGAATGAACCTCATTGGTTCTTGCTGAAGCTCAAACGTGATGCGTAACACTAGAATGAACCTCATTGGTTCTGCTGAAGCTCAAACGTGATGCGTAACACTAGAATGAACCTCATTGGTTCTGCTGAAGCTCAAACGTGATGAGTAACACTAGAATGAACCTCATTGGTTCTGCTGAAGCTCAAACGTGATGAGTAACACTAGAATGAACCTCATTGGTTCTTGCTGAAGCTCAAACGTGATGCGTAACACTAGAATGAACCTCATTGGTTCTGCTGAAGCTCAAACGTGATGCGTAACACTAGAATGAACCTCATTGGTTCTGCTGAAGCTCAAACGTGATGAGTAAAACTAGAATGAACCTCATTGGTTCTGCTGAAGCTCAAATGTGATGAGTAACACTAGAATGAACCTCATTGGTTCTGCTGAAGCTCAAACGTGATGCGTAACACTAGAATGAACCTCATTGGTTCTTGCTGAAGCTCAAACGTGATGCGTAACACTAGAATGAACCTCATTGGTTCTTGCTGAAGCTCAAACGTGATGCGTAACACTAGAATGAACCTCATTGGTTCTGCTGAAGCTCAAACGTGATGAGTAACACTAGAATGAACCTCATTGGTTCTTGCTGAAGCTCAAACGTGATGAGTAACACTAGAATGAACCTCATTGGTTCTGCTGAAGCTCAAACGTGATGCGTAACACTAGAATGAACCTCATTGGTTCTGCTGAAGCTCAAACGTGATGAGTAACACTAGAATGAACCTCATTGGTTCTGCTGAAGCTCAAACGTGATGCGTAACACTAGAATGAACCTCATTGGTTCTGCTGAAGCTCAAACGTGATGCGTAACACTAGAATGAACCTCATTGGTTCTGCTGAAGCTCAAACGTGTTGAGTAACACTAGAATGAACCTCATTGGTTCTGCTTAAGCTCAAACGTGATGCGTAACACTAGAATGAACCTCATTGGTTCTGCTGAAGCTCAAACGTGATGCGTAACACTAGAATGAACCTCATTGGTTCTGCTTAAGCTCAAACGTGATGCGTAACACTAGAATGAACCTCATTGGTTCTGCTGAAGCTCAAACGTGATGCGTAACACTAGAATGAACCTCATTGGTTCTGCTGAAGCTCAAACGTGTTGAGTAACACTAGAATGAACCTCATTGGTTCTGCTTAAGCTCAAACGTGATGCGTAACACTAGAATGAACCTCATTGGTTCTGCTGAAGCTCAAACGTGTTGAGTAACACTAGAATGAACCTCATTGGTTCTGCTGAAGCTCAAACGTGATGCGTAAGACTAGAATGAACCTCATTGGCTCCGCTGAAGCTCAAACGTGATGCGTAACACTAGAATGAACCTCATTGGTTCTGCTGAAGCTCAAACGTGATGCGTAACACTAGAATGAAACTCATTGGTTCTGCTGAAGCTCAAACGTGATGCGTAACACTAGAATGAACCTCATTGGTTCTGCTGAAGCTCAAACGTGATGAGTAACACTAGAATGAACCTCATTGGTTCTGCTGAAGCTCAAACGTGATGAGTAACACTAGAATGAACCTCATTGGCTCCGCTGAAGCTCAAACGTGATGCGTAACACTAGAATGAACCTCATTGGTTCTGCTGAAGCTCAAACGTGATGCGTAACACTAGAATGAACCTCATTGGCTCTGCTGAAGCTCAAACGTGATGAGTAACACTAGAATGAACCTCATTGGTTCTGCTGAAGCTCAAACGTGTTGAGTAACACTAGAATGAACCTCATTGGTTCTGCTGAAGCTCAAACGTGATGAGTAACACTAGAATGAACCTCATTGGCTCTGCTGAAGCTCAAACGTGTTGAGTAACACTAGAATGAACCTCATTGGTTCTGCTGAAGCTCAAACGTGATGAGTAACACTAGAATGAACCTCATTGGTTCTGCTGAAGCTCAAACGTGTTGAGTAACACTAGAATGAACCTCATTGGTTCTGCTGAAGCTCAAACGTGATGCGTAACACTAGAATGAACCTCATTGGCTCTGCTGAAGCTCAAACGTGATGAGTAACACTAGAATGAACCTCATTGGTTCTGCTGAAGCTCAAACGTGATGAGTAACACTAGAATGAACCTCATTGGTTCTTGCTGAAGCTCAAACGTGATGAGTAACACTAGAATGAACCTCATTGGCTCTGCTGAAGCTCAAACGTGATGCGTAACACTAGAATGAACCTCATTGGTTCTGCTGAAGCTCAAACGTGATGCGTAACACTAGAATGAACCTCATTGGCTCTGCTGAAGCTCAAACGTGATGAGTAACACTAGAATGAACCTCATTGGTTCCGCTGAAGCTCAAACGTGATGCGTAACACTAGAATGAACCTCATTGGCTCTGCTGAAGCTCAAACGTGATGAGTAACACTAGAATGAACCTCATTGGCTCTGCTGAAGCTCAAACGTGATGCGTAACACTAGAATGAACCTCATTGGCTCTGCTGAAGCTCAAACGTGATGAGTAACACTAGAATGAACCTCATTGGCTCTGCTGAAGCTCAAACGTGATGCGTAACACTAGAATGAACCTCATTGGCTCTGCTGAAGCTCAAACGTGATGAGTAACACTAGAATGAACCTCATTGGCTCTGCTGAAGCTCAAACGTGATGCGTAACACTAGAATGAACCTCATTGGTTCTGCTGAAGCTCAAACGTGTTGAGTAACACTAGAATGAACCTCATTGGCTCTGCTGAAGCTCAAACGTGTTGAGTAACACTAGAATGAACCTCATTGGCTCTGCTGAAGCTCAAACGTGATGAGTAACACTAGAATGAACCTCATTGGCTCTGCTGAAGCTCAAACGTGATGCGTAACACTAGAATGAACCTCATTGGTTCTGCTGAAGCTCAAACGTGTTGAGTAACACTAGAATGAACCTCATTGGTTCTGCTGAAGCTCAAACGTGTTGAGTAACACTAGAATGAACCTCATTGGCTCTGCTGAAGCTCAAACGTGATGAGTAACACTAGAATGAACCTCATTGGTTCTGCTGAAGCTCAAACGTGTTGAGTAACACTAGAATGAACCTCATTGGTTCTGCTGAAGCTCAAACGTGATGAGTAACACTAGAATGAACCTCATTGGCTCTGCTGAAGCTCAAACGTGATGCGTAACACTAGAATGAACCTCATTGGTTCTGCTGAAGCTCAAACGTGATGCGTAACACTAGAATGAACCTCATTGGCTCTGCTGAAGCTCAAACGTGATGCGTAACACTAGAATGAACCTCATTGGCTCTGCTGAAGCTCAAACGTGATGCGTAACACTAGAATGAACCTCATTGGTTCTGCTGAAGCTCAAACGTGATGCGTAACACTAGAATGAACCTCATTGGTTATGCTGAAGCTCAAACGTGATGAGTAACACTAGAATGAACCTCATTGGTTCTGCTGAAGCTCAAACGTGTTGAGTAACACTAGAATGAACCTCATTGGTTCCGCTGAAGCTCAAACGTGATGAGTAACACTAGAATGAACCTCATTGGCTCTGCTGAAGCTCAAACGTGATGCGTAACACTAGAATGAACCTCATTGGTTCTGCTGAAGCTCAAACGTGTTGAGTAACACTAGAATGAACCTCATTGGTTCTGCTTAAGCTCAAACGTGATGCGTAACACTAGAATGAACCTCATTGGCTCTGCTGAAGCTCAAACGTGATGAGTAACACTAGAATGAACCTCATTGGTTCCGCTGAAGCTCAAACGTGATGAGTAACACTAGAATGAACCTCATTGGCTCTGCTGAAGCTCAAACGTGATGCGTAACACTAGAATGAACCTCATTGGTTCTGCTGAAGCTCAAACGTGATGCGTAACACTAGAATGAACCTCATTGGTTCTGCTGAAGCTCAAACGTGATGCGTAACACTAGAATGAACCTCATTGGCTCCGCTGAAGCTCAAACGTGATGAGTAACACTAGAATGAACCTCATTGGTTCTGCTTAAGCTCAAACGTGATGCGTAACACTAGAATGAACCTCATTGGCTCAGCTGAAGCTCAAACGTGATGAGTAACACTAGAATGAACCTCATTGGTTCCGCTGAAGCTCAAACGTGATGAGTAACACTAGAATGAACCTCATTGGCTCTGCTGAAGCTCAAACGTGATGCGTAACACTAGAATGAACCTCATTGGCTCTGCTGAAGCTCAAACGTGATGCGTAACACTAGAATGAACCTCATTGGCTCTGCTGAAGCTCAAACGTGATGCGTAACACTAGAATGAACCTCATTGGTTCTGCTGAAGCTCAAATGTGATGCGTAACACTAGAATGAACCTCATTGGCTCTGCTGAAGCTCAAACGTGATGCGTAACACTAGAATGAACCTCATTGGCTCTGCTGAAGCTCAAACGTGATGAGTAACACTAGAATGAACCTCATTGGCTCTGCTGAAGCTCAAACGTGATGCGTAACACTAGAATGAACCTCATTGGTTCTGCTGAAGCTCAAATGTGATGCGTAACACTAGAATGAACCTCATTGGTTCTGCTGAAGCTCAAATGTGTTGAGTAACACTAGAATGAACCTCATTGGTTCTGCTGAAGCTCAAACGTGTTGAGTAACACTAGAATGAACCTCATTGGTTCTGCTGAAGCTCAAACGTGTTGAGTAACACTAGAATGAACCTCATTGGTTCTGCTGAAGCTCAAACGTGTTGAGTAACACTAGAATGAACCTCATTGGTTCTCGCTGAAGCTCAAACTTGATGAGTAACACTAGAATGAACCTCATTGGTTCTGCTGAAGCTCAAACGTGTTGAGTAAGACTAGAATGAACCTCATTGGTTCTCGCTGAAGCTCAAACGTGATGAGTAACACTAGAATGAACCTCATTGGTTCTGCTGAAGCTCAAACGTGTTGAGTAACACTAGAATGAACCTCATTGGTTCTCGCTGAAGCTCAAACGTGATGAGTAACACTAGAATGAACCTCATTGGTTCTGCTGAAGCTCAAACGTGATGAGTAACACTAGAATGAACCTCATTGGTTCTGCTGAAGCTCAGTCGTGATGAGTAACACTAGAATGAACCTCATTGGTTCTGCTGAAGCTCAAACGTGTTGAGTAACACTAGAATGAACCTCATTGGTTCTGCTGAAGCTCAAACGTGTTGAGTAACACTAGAATGAACCTCATTGGTTCTCGCTGAAGCTCAAACTTGATGAGTAACACTAGAATGAACCTCATTGGTTCTGCTGAAGCGCAAACGTGTTGAGTAAGACTAGAATGAACCTCATTAGTTCTCGCTGAAGCTCAAACGTGATGAGTAACACCAGAATGAACCTCATTGGTTCTGCTGAAGCTCAAACGTGATGAGTAACACTAGAATGAACCTCATTGGTTCTCGCTGAAGCTCAAACGTGATGCGTAACACTAGAATGAACCTCATTGGTTCTGCTGAAGCTCAAACGTGATGAGTAACACTAGAATGAACCTCATTGGTTCTGCTGAAGCTCAAACGTGATGCGTAACACTAGAATGAACCTCATTGGTTCTGCTGAAGCTCAAACGTGTTGAGTAACACTAGAATGAACCTCATTGGTTCTCGCTGAAGCTCAAACTTGATGAGTAACACTAGAATGAACCTCATTGGTTCTGCTGAAGCTCAAACGTGTTGAGTAAGACTAGAATGAACCTCATTGGTTCTCGCTGAAGCTCAAACGTGATGAGTAACACCAGAATGAACCTCATTGGTTCTGCTGAAGCTCAAACGTGATGAGTAACACTAGAATGAACCTCATTGGTTCTCGCTGAAGCTCAAACGTGTTGAGTAACACTAGAATGAACCTCATTGGTTCTCGCTGAAGCTCAAACGTGATGAGTAACACCAGAATGAACCTCATTGGTTCTGCTGAAGCTCAAACGTGATGAGTAACACTA
This sequence comes from Romanogobio albipinnatus, assembly GCA_023566225.1. Taxonomy (NCBI): domain Eukaryota; kingdom Metazoa; phylum Chordata; class Actinopteri; order Cypriniformes; family Gobionidae; genus Romanogobio; species Romanogobio albipinnatus. The sequence goes on along the minus strand of CM042253.1, from coordinate 53,651,183 downwards.
GAATGAACCTCATTGGTTCTGCTGAAGCTCAAACGTGTTGAGTAAGACTAGAATGAACCTCATTGGTTCTCGCTGAAGCTCAAACGTGATGAGTAACACTAGAATGAACCTCATTGGTTCTGCTGAAGCTCAAACGTGTTGAGTAACACTAGAATGAACCTCATTGGTTCTGTTGAAGCTCAAACGTGTTGAGTAACACTAGAATGAACCTCATTGGTTCTCGCTGAAGCTCAAACGTGATGAGTAACACTAGAATGAACCTCATTGGTTCTCGCTGAAGCTCAAACGTGATGCGTAACACTAGAATGAACCTCATTGGTTCTGCTGAAGCTCAAACGTGATGAGTAACACTAGAATGAACCTCATTGGTTCTGCTGAAGCTCAAACGTGATGCGTAACACTAGAATGAACCTCATTGGTTCTGCTGAAGCTCAAACGTGATGAGTAACACTTGAATGAACCTCATTGGTTCTCGCTGAAGCTCAAACTTGATGAGTAACACTAGAATGAACCTCATTGGTTCTGCTGAAGCTCAAACGTGTTGAGTAACACTAGAATGAACCTCATTGGTTCTCGCTGAAGCTCAAACGTGATGAGTAACACTAGAATGAACCTCATTGGTTCTGCTGAAGCTCAAACGTGATGAGTAACACTAGAATGAACCTCATTGGTTCTGCTGAAGCTCAAACGTGTTGAGTAACACTAGAATGAACCTAGTTGGTTCTGCTGAAGCTCAAACGTGATGAGTAACACTAGAATGAACCTCATTGGTTCTCGCTGAAGCTCAAACGTGATGAGTAACACTAGAATGAACCTCATTGGTTCTGCTGAAGCTCAAACGTGATGAGTAACACTAGAATGAACCTCATTGGTTCTGCTGAAGCTCAAACGTGATGAGTAACACTAGAATGAACCTCATTGGTTCTCGCTGAAGCTCAAACGTGATGAGTAACACTAGAATGAACCTCATTGGTTCTCGCTGAAGCTCAAACGTGATGAGTAACACTAGAATGAACCTCATTGGTTCTCGCTGAAGCTCAAACGTGATGAGTAACACTAGAATGAACCTCATTGGTTCTCGCTGAAGCTCAAACGTGATGAGTAACACTAGAATGAACCTCATTGGTTCTCGCTGAAGCTCAAACGTGATGAGTAACACTAGAATGAACCTCATTGGTTCTGCTGAAGCTCAAACGTGATGCGTAACACTAGAATGAACCTCATTGGTTCTCGCTGAAGCTCAAACGTGATGAGTAACACTAGAATGAACCTCATTGGTTCTGCTGAAGCTCAAACGTGATGCGTAACACTAGAATGAACCTCATTGGT
>CM042253.1:53642354-53644854 GCA_023566225.1 Romanogobio albipinnatus | reverse complement strand
CCAATCTCTAGCTTAAAACAACCCAATCGCTGGGTTAAATCAACCCAATCTCTGGCTTAAAACAACCCAATCTCTGGGTTAAAACATCCCAATCTCTGTCTTAAAATAACCCAATCTCTGGCTTAAAACAACCCAATCGCTGGGTTAAAACAACCCAATCTCTGGCTTAAAACAACCCAATCTCTGGCTTAAAACAACCCAATCGCTGGCTTAAAACAACCCAATCGCTGGGTTAAAACAACCCAATCGCTGGGTTAAAACAACCCAATCTCTGGCTTAAAACAACCCAATCGCTGGGTTAAAACAACCCAATCTCTGGCTTAAAACAACCCAATCTCTGGCTTAAAACAACCCAATCGCTGGGTTAAAACAACCCAATCTCTGGCTTAAAACAACCCAATCGCTGGGTTAAAACTACCCAATCTTTGGCTTAAAACAACCCAATCTCTGGGTCAAAACAACCCAATCTTTGGCTTAAAACAACCCAATCTCTGGGTTAAAACAACCCAATCTCTGGCTTAAAACAACCCAATCGCTGGGTTAAAACAACCCAATCTCTGGCTTAAAACAACCCAATCTCTGGCTTAAAACAACCCAATCGCTGGGTTAAAACAACCCAATCTCTGGCTTAAAACAACCCAATCGCTGGGTTAAAACTACCCAATCTTTGGCTTAAAACAACCCAATCTCTGGGTTAAAACAACCCAATCTCTGGCTTAAAACAACCCAATCTCTGGCTTAAAACAACCCAATCGCTGGGTTAAAACAACCCAATCGCTGGGTTAAAACAACCCAATCTCTGGCTTAAAAAACCCAATCTCTGGGTTAAAACAACCCAATCTCTGGCTTAAAACAATCCAAACTCTGGCTTAAAACAACCCAATCTCTGGCTTAAAACAACCCAATCTCTGGGTTAAAACAACCCAATCTCTGGCTTAAAACAACCCAATCTCTGGGTTAAATCAAACCAATCTCTGGCTTAAAACAACCCAATCTCTAGCTTAAAACAACCCAATCTCTAGCTTAAAACAACCCAATCGCTGGGTTAAAACAACCCAATCTCTGGCTTAAAACAACCCAATCTCTGGGTTAAAACAACCCAATCTCTGGCTTAAAACAACCCAATCTCTGGTTTAAAACAACCCAATCGCTGGGTTAAATCAAACCAATCTCTGGCTTAAAACAACCCAATCTCTAGCTTAAAACAACCCAATCTCTAGTTTAAAACAACCCAATCTCTGGCTTAAAACAACCCAATCTCTGGGTTAAAACAACCCAATCTCTAGTTTAAAACAACCCAATCTCTGGCTTAAAACAACCCAATCTCTGGCTTAAAACAACCCAATCTCTAGCTTAAAACAACCCAATCTCTAGTTTAAAACAACCCAATCTCTGGCTTAAAACAACCCAATCTCTGGCTTAAAACAACCCAATCTCTGGCTTAAAACAACCCAATCTCTAGTTTAAAACAACCCAATCTCTGGCTTAAAACAACCCAATCTCTGGTTTAAAACAACCCAATCTCTGGCTTAAAACAACCCAATCTCTGTCTTAAAACAACCCAATCGCTGGGTTAAAACAACCCAATCTCTGGGTTAAAACAACCCAATCTCTGTCTTAAAACAACCCAATCTCTGGGGTAAAACAACCCAATCTCTGGGTTAAAACAACCCAATCTCTGGGTTAAAACAACCCAATCTCTGGGTTAAAACAACCCAATCTCTGGGTTAAAACAACCCAATCTCTGTCTTAAAACAACCCAATCTCTGGGGTAAAACAACCCAATCTCTGGGTTAAAACAACCCAATCTCTGGGTTAAAACAACCCAATCTCTGGGGTAAAACAACCCAATCTCTGGGGTAAAACAACCCAATCTCTGGGGTAAAACAACCCAATCTCTGTCTTAAAACAACCCAATCTCTGGGGTAAAACAACCCAATCTCTGGGTTAAAACAACCCAATCTCTGGGTTAAAACAACCCAATCTCTGGGTTAAAACAACCCAATCTCTGGGGTAAAACAACCCAATCTCTGGGGTAAAACAACCCAATCTCTGTCTTAAAACAACCCAATCTCTGGGTTAAAACAACCCAGTCTCTGGGGTAAAACAACCCAATCTCTGGGGTAAAACAACCCAATCTCTGTCTTAAAACAACCCAATCTCTGGGGTAAAACAACCCAATCTCTGGGGTAAAACAACCCAATCTCTGTCTTAAAACAACCCAATCTCTGGGGTAAAACAACCCAATCTCTGGGTTAAAACAACCCAATCTCTGGCTTAAAACAACCCAATTGCTGGGTTAAAACAACCCAATCTCTATATAGCCTAAAACCTAATAAAATTACTAAAACTTAATAACCTTTTTAATATAAAAACATCAAAGCTAATCAAAATATGATATTAGTATATACACAACACTGATAGTTGTCAGAGAATATGCATCTGTGCAGTGAATGTGTGAGTTTGAGACTCTGGAGACAGAAGTGAGATCCCTGAGGAA
>CM042253.1:53614854-53637354 GCA_023566225.1 Romanogobio albipinnatus | reverse complement strand
CTCGCGCTACACATTCATGGTTTTGCGTCAGATATTTTCGCATGGTGAAGAGAAAGTCACAGGATTCATTTCCAAAGAATGAATGACGATGAAGCAAAATTTGTCACGTGAAAAGTGAATAACATGCAAAGGAGGCTGCACTAGCAATTTGACAAAACATTTGCTACAGCAATCAACCTCAAAACACGCAATGTTTTCAGCTGTTTCAGGAAGACTGCTGCACCTTACACATCCCCATCGCCAGGTAGGAATTCATACACGGGTAAATGTTATTTCAGTAGTAACAAACTATAGACTATCAATATATATACACTCACCTAAAGGATTATTAGGAACACCTGTTCAATTTCTCATTAATGCAATGATCTAATCAACCAATCACATGGCAGTTGCTTCAATGCATTTAGGGGTGTGGTCCTGGTCAAGACAATCTCCTGAACTCCAAACTGAATGTCGGAATGGGAAAGAAAGGGGATTTAAGCAATTTTGAGCGTGGCATGGTTGTTGGTGCCAGACGGGCCGGTCTGAGTATTTCACAATCTGCTCAGTTACTGGGATTTTCACGCACAACCATTTCTAGGCTTTACAAAGAATGGTGTGAAAAGGGAAACACATCCAGTATGCGGCCGTCCTGTGGGCCAAAATGCCTTGTTGATGCTAGAGGTCAGAGGAGAATGGGCCGACTGATTCAAGCTGATAGAAGAGCAACTTTGACTGAAATAAGCACTCGTTACAACCGAGGTATGCAGCAAAGCATTTGTGAAGCCACAACACGCACAACCTTGAGGCGGATGGGCTACAACAGCAGAAGACCCCACCGGGTACCACTCATCTCCACTACAAATAGGAAAAAGAGGCTACAATTTGCACCAGCTCACCAAAATTGGACAGTTGAAGACTGGAAAAATGTTGCCTGGTCTGATGAGTCTGGATTTCTGTTGAGACATTCAGATGGTAGAGTCAGAATTTGGCGTAAACAGAATGAGAACATGGATCCATCATGCCTTGTTACCACTGTGCAGGCTGGTGGTGGTGGTGTAATGGTGTGGGGGATGTTTTCTTGGCACACTTTAGGCCCCTTAGTGCCAATTGGGCATGGTTTAAATGCCACGGCCTACCTGAGCATTGTTTCTGACCATGTCCATCCCTTTATGACCAGCATGTGCCCATCCTCTGATGGCTACTTCCAGCAGGATAATGCCCCATGGCACAAAGCTCCAATCATTTCAAATTGGTTTCTTGAACATGACAATGAGTTCACTGGACTAAAATGGCCGTCCCACAGTCCCCAGATCTCAACCCAATAGAGCATCGCACTGTACTTAAGTACAGATCATTTATCACAATGATCTACACATAGTGCAGCTTTAAGGACACAAAAAGCAAAAGGAACAATATTCTACAGCATAAAGGTGCAGTGTGTAAGTTTTAGCGGCATCTAGTGGTGAGGTTGTGAATTGCACTTGCCCATCGCTCACCCCTGCCTTTAGAAGCACATAGAGAAGCTACGGTGGCCCACACAGGACACAGATGTGGTCGTCCGATGCTGCATTCCACTCCAGTTTTAGACACTTCCCCTCGGGGGAATCCCCGCCGCCATTTTGAAGTGTATTCCACGTCATGAAGTTTATATGGACAGACCTTCGCGGGACTATCTTCATATGAACACTTCAGGCAGCTTCATATCCCACAATGCAACACAAATGTGAAATCACAGCATATCGCATTTAATTAACCACACCACAAACAACTCTATGATATTTTTAAATAATATCACACCTATATACATGAATGCTGCAAACAATTTCGTAAAGAAAATCAACTCCACAGTGGATTCCAACTGATCAAGGGCTTAGGCGTTCCAGGTCAGTCCATTGCAAAGGTTCCGCCAGTAGTGGGCACTGGGCACTCATGAAACGTAAACAATGGCGCACATCCGAGTGAACGAGACGGAGGGAAGTTAGCAAGTGAAGGGCATAATAAAAACGAACTGGAACTCAGCACGAGACAGCAGAGAGTAGCGCTCTGTAGAGAAGTGTGTCCCTTTAGGCCTCGAAACATGACGGCACAAAATGGCGGCTTCACTGTAAGAGACCCGCGGCGTGTGTTGAAGAAACGGCTCATCCTAAGGTCTTTATACACCGCTGAGAACAGAGTTATGTATATTATATTGCACATCTGTCAATAGATCCTCATACATACACACTGCACATTTAATCCTAGTTAATTTTTAAAACATGTTATAATGCCATGAATAAAAAAACGTATTTTTATTAAATAACATTAACAAAGATTAGTAAATGTTGATATTGCTCACTATACATTGAGATCTTATTGTAAAGTGTAACCAAAAATAATCCTATATTTACTGTATCAAACATTCGTTTGCGGATCTAATTCATGCTTTGACTTCAGTCTGTTTGTCCCAGAGCTGTACTTTCATAACACATGCACTAGTGTTATTGAGCTCATTTAAAACAGCTGAGAAAATTATGTTAAACATTTATAAAGGTCATGATTTGGTAGAATAATAGAGTACATTTCAGTTTTCCAAAGAACGTATCATTCAAAGCAGGATTTTATATTGTATAATATAAAACTGTTATTGATAAAAGCATTAAATATGAATGTTGCTCCAAACTCACCTGTTGGAGGATCTCCATCCATGGATGCAGTCACATGCTATATTTTCTCCTTCACTGAACATCATTTACTCAAAAACATGTTATGGAAGCAAAACATCTTGCAAACTAATGTTGACCTTTGACTGACCATCTGCCTGAGGTAAAACAATTAATAATCATCATCGAATCCCCAACGAACTGAACAACATCAAGAGTATAAAAATGATTTATTCAAATTCATATATAACATGCACAAACACACACTAAATGACAGGACACACAACTAAAACACACACTTAAATCAGGCCCGTACAGTCACACTGCAGGTCACATGACCACGCATCAGCTGATCTCTGAGGCTGCAGACGCTGTGAAGGATGAAGGTCTCTGAAGGCATTTGGCAGCAAACTGGCGGAGAACACGGTAAATCTCACGTTTACTCGAGGGATGTGAAATTCTTGGAGAAACCGTGTGTGTGTGTGGAGGCAAAGCACATGAGTGTTCAGAGTTTCTGTGGGAAGTTTGGTAATCAATCCCAGCGTGCAGTGGGCCTTTATGACAACAGGGTGATGAGGGCATCCAGAAACTTCCCTCTGTCCTCCATCTTTAGCTCAATAACTGCAGAGAGAGAGACACACACACACACACACACACACACACGGATCTTCACATAACCTGTTGTGGCATGATGATAAATGTACATGTGTGTGTGTGTTTTGGAGTCTGGCAGAAGTGAAGGCATTTGGCACCAGACTGACAGAAATGATGGGAAACTGCACGGGATGTCCCGGATCAGACGGGAGAGCATCAGTCATGCATGTCCCGTGTTAATATAGCATGATTAGCGTGACCTGCTCTGTGACATCTGGCTTAAGTTAATCGTGCCACTGCTGTCCTGCAGTGGGACATGCATCTACATTTATAATAAATTATATTAAATTATAAAAATAATAAATTCATTTGTTGTTTTTTTTATTAATTATGCTTGCAGTTTTGTTGCCAACGCAACGTCTCGTTTAGTTCAACTTGATGTATTAATTGTTTTTAATTATTATTTAATAAAAACTATAGAAAAAAAATTCAAAAATAAAAGGAAAAACCAATAAAATGACAAACTAATATTAATATTTGTTATTATTTAATAATAAAATATTAACTGTTAATTTAAAAATACAAAATTAAAAACAGAATTTTTTTCAGATTTTGTCATTTTATATCATATAAATATACAAGTATATGTATTTAAATAAAATAAATTATGCATATTTACTATTATGATTGTATTATTAGCAAATTCGCATCCAAGAAGAGCATCACAGAATCTCCAGGCTGCTCTGCCCTCTAGTGGTTGACCGCGGCCCATAATGCCACAGTGCAGTGACTGACCTGAAGTGTCGAAGTGATCATGCAGAGTTCTGGAGCTGGTGCTCTCCGCTGCCTTCTCAAACGCCCGGCCAAAGAAACTTGAGGAAGAAGAAAAACGAGTCACTCTTCAGAGTAGAAAGAGGAGAAGCACATCTCCGTTTATTAAGGCATGAGCCAACTCACTTTTTCTTGTCAGACGTGTCGGACTCCGGAGGAATTCCCAGGACGATCACAGTCCCCTTCTCCACATCCAGAGGAGCGGCCATTATCAACGGCAGGATCTTACAGCGCTTGTTCCTCGTCTAACACAAACACATGAGAACACATCACATGTGCTGAACGGGCTACTGCTGACACACACACACACACACACACACACTTACAGAGCAGATGAACGCTTTGAGCAGATATTTGCAGAGGAGGGTCAGAGCCAGAGGTTTAGAGAACAGCTTCACGTCCGGTGTTCCCTACAAACACAAGAAACACTTCAACAACTGGCGTTTCAACACAGGAATTGTTGACAAAATGAGTCATTTAGTCACTATTTGAACATGTACAGCGTGAGAGCGAGTGTGTGTGGGGCTGCATGCGAGTTATTCTAACTTGAGGACAATACTTGACAGTTTCATGCACTTCCAGCATTCACTAGTGTGTGTTAGTGTGTATGAATTTGCTCCACACCTCCAGTAAATGGCAGTAGAGGAACGGCCCCTGTGAGAGTATGAGGTTAGTGCAGATGCAGCTCGCCACCGTCTGCTGAATGGCCTTCAGTTTCCTCTTGGCCAGATCGATGCCTAAATGCAGCCGCTCCAGATTACTCCTACAGACACGAGGAGTCAGAGGAAAACCATCATTACAGGGTTAGGATGAACATTTGTGAGATGGTGGTCCAGTGGGTTAAACCACTGAACTGATATGCAGAAGGTTGCTGGTTCGATCCCAGCGCTCTCCACCAGTGTGTCCTTGAGCAAGGCTCTTTACTCCATGTTGCTCCAGGGGGATTGTCCCTGTAATAAGTGCACTGTATCGCTTTGGATAAAAGCGTCTGCCAAATGCATAAATGTAAACATTTCCTCGCCCCAGTTCATCCCAGATGCTCATGTGTTTGTTTCTTCAGTTTTTTGAGGATCACTCCAGGATTGTTCTGCTCATAATGGACTTCAATGGGAACCAACGGCTGAAGGTCCAGATCACTGCAGTTTCAGAGGAAGGGCTTCAGAGGCTCTGACCGATCCCAGAGGAATAGAGTCTGATCTAGACAAACCATCGCCACATTTACAACACACACACACACACACACACACACACATTTATACACTCAGACGCTCATCTCGAGCGGCTCTGAGACGCCACGGATTGAGCAATCACGCCAGAAAGGTCACGCTAGACTCCATCTCCAACTTCAAAATTGTTTAACCTCTTTTTGCTAAAGGATGTTTGTATTAGTCTCCACACGTTCTCTTGGGGCGGGACTTCCGCGTGACCTTTCTGGCGTGATTGCTCAATCCGTGGCGTCTCAGAGCAGCTCAAGATGAGCGTCTGAGTGTATAAATGTGTGTGTGTGTGTGTTGTAAATGTGGCGATGGTTTGTCTAGATCAGACTCTATTCCTCTGGGATCGGTCAGAGCCTCTGAAGCCCTTCCTCTGAAACTGCAGTGATCTGGACCTTCAGCCGTTGGTTCCCATTGAAGTCCATTATGAGCAGAACAATCCTGGAGTGATCCTCAAAAAACTGAAGAAACAAACACATGAGCATCTTGGAATTAGCAACTTCTAATTATAATGATATACAGTTCCTGAAAAACTAAAGCACGGACAGACGCGTGTCAGTGTGAATGGAGACTTCAGCACTAGTAGTGTTCACCAATGCTGTTGACATATACTGCGCAAGATGACGCCTTCTGATTGGTTACTGCGTCCATCCATCAAAACTTTGCTGGCAAGGCATTGGCTAGGCATTGGCTGGCTTTATCCAGTGAAAACCATGGGTGCTGTGATTGACACCTCGCCGAGCCTGTAATGCGCTAGTGAGTCCCCAGAAGGCCTGTGATTGGAGGAGAGAGACGAGGGAGGGCTCATATTCAGCGCAAGAGTCTAAACTGCAGGGTCAGAATACGGATTAGAATCCATATTTCAGTGTCAATGGACATGATTGATTACTCCAACAAACAAACGAGGATTAGCTGTTTTTTTCTCTATTGTTTGGTTGTTTTGGATTATAAAGTGGGATGTGTTGTGAGGAGTGGATCCTTACACTGAAATGTGTGCTGGTGTTTCTTGGCTTCGTCCGATCTGAGCGATTATCTGCAGTTATTCTGTTCATGTTTACATGGCTTCAGCATTTCATTTAACCCTTTCCTCTCTGGGGTATTTATCACAAAAACAACTGGAACGTTTTAGCTTTCAAATGATGCGGAGTTTGTGATAGTTGAACTCGTGCGGCCTAACAGGTTAACTATAATAACCCCGTCTAATACCTGGACAGACAGTCCAGAGCTTTGATGAAGTTGTCGGCGGGCGTCTCATCCTTCTCCACGTTCTCCAGCAAGGCGGCCGCAGCGTGAACCAAGTCACTGGCCAGGAACCGGTTCTTAAAGCCAAAGTGTACACCGAACGTCTGAACACGGATGTCTTTCATACTGAGGTGGGAACAACAAAGCAAACCATTAAACACGTGACCGATAGTGACAACTAAAAGCACAATCATTTCAATCTCTCTCACCCAAATTTATTGGCCGATTCCTCGATGACTTCACGCAGGTTCTCTTTAATCGCCATATCCATCGAGTTAAACTTCTGCCGCACCTGCTTGAGCGGGAGACTGAGGGAAAAACAGTCATTAAAAAGATGTTGTCAACTCTAAAATCTGATTGTAAAACAATAGTATTCTATATTAATGCAAATCATGAGTTAAAGCTGCACTATGTAACTTTTTTTCAGTAAAATATCCAAACACCACTAGGCCAGTGTTTTATATAGTTGGGCTGCAACTAACGATTATTTTAATAATAGATTAATCTGTCAATAATTTTCGATTAATCGATGAATCGGATAAACCCCCCCCCCCCATTAATTTCCAATCCTTTATTCAAAAAAAGAACTGACAGTGCAAAAAATCATCAGAAAGTGCACAGGTTGCAACAAGTTCTTTTTTTTTCTTTTTTATAAATAAATAAATACTTAACAGGATGTTAGAACTTGTTCTCTACACTACACTCACACACACTCACAAACAAAATGTAATGGGTTTAGTTCAATTGTAATGCATTAAGAATTTCTCTAAAATGTCCAAACCCATTATATACTCCTGGAGAAAACATCTGCTGTATTAACCTATTAATATGAATGATATTAAAGTTTAAACATGCAATACAGACACAGATTTAACTGCTGTGACATAAACAAATATTATGTAACAATTAAATAAAACTCCTCCTAAAGAACAACACAAGGTCTTATTTTCAATGAATGATATGCATTCTTTATAACAACTATATAATAAATATAATGAATCCTTATTCAAACTAAAGAGGTGATTTTTCTCTGTCTTTTGTTGTTTGATTAATATTAAGAGCACAAATGGAAGCAGGTTAATGGACCGCTGTCACTTTAAGACCGAATGCTGACCGAAAATGACAATAGATATTAGTCGTAGTTGTCATTCAAAGCTGGTTTTGATTTTCGTCTCGTTTTTGTCTGTGAAAAATGTTGTTGATTGAAATATTGACAAATTATTTGTCAACGAAATTAACAGAGCAACAGATTGAAAAAATGAATGGGTCAAAAAAGGCAAGTGAATAAAAACGTGTCTATAGTCTTGCAAACTATACCACCCCTGCTTTACTGCTGTTATTAACAAGCTAACGCTAACCTGTCAAGCTGGATAACGAGTAATCGAGCAGCAGAAGAGCGACTGGAGGGACGCCACGCTCCTCACTTCCAAACGGAGCAAAAGTGGGATTTTATAGTGACTTAACGTCCCCCTGCTGTTGAACTCCCTTCCTCCTCATCAAGGACTCAGAGATGTTTTCATTTTAGATGCTGAATCACCACTTTTGCTGCAATTAATACACGATTTATTAATGGCGCTTTTCGACTGGTACGGCTCGGCTTGCTTCCACTCTGCTTTGCGCTCGACCGTGCTTCTTTATACTCAAACAAGCGAGGACGTGTGTGTGTGTGTAGCAGGAGCGAGGACGAGTGTGTGTGTGTAGCAGGAGCGAGGACGTCTGTGTGTGACAGCGGGAGCGAGGACGTGTGTGTGACAGCAGGAGCGAGGACGTGTGTGTGTGACAGCGGGAGCGAGGACGTGTGTGTGACAGCGGGAGCGAGGACGTGTGTGTGACAGCAGGAGCGAGGACGTGTGTGTGTGACAGCGGGAGCGAGGACGTGTGTGTGACAGCGGGAGCGAGGACGTGTGTGTGACAGCGGGAGCGAGGACGTGTGTGTGACAGCAGGAGCGAGGACGTGTGTGTGACAGCAGGAGCGAGGACGTGTGTGTGACAGCAGGAGCGAGGACGTGTGTGTGACAGCAGGAGCGAGGACGTGTGTGTGACAGCAGGAGCGAGGACGTGTGTGTGACAGCAGGAGTGAGGACGTGTGTGTGTGACAGCAGGAGTGAGGACGTGTGTGTGTGACAGCAGGAGTGAGGACGTGTGTGTGTGACAGCGGGAGTGAGGACGTGTGTGTGACAGCGGGAGCGAGGACGTGTGTGTGACAGCGGGAGCGAGGACGTGTGTGTGTGACAGCGGGAGCGAGGACGTGTGTGTGACAGCGGGAGCGAGGACGTGTGTGTGTGACAGCGGGAGCGAGGACGTGTGTGTGTGACAGCGGGAGCGAGGACGTGTGTGTGACAGCGGGAGCGAGGACGTGTGTGTGTGACAGCGGGAGCGAGGACGTGTGTGTGTGACAGCGGGAGCGAGGACGTGTGTGTGTGACAGCGGGAGCGAGGACGTGTGTGTGTGACAGCGGGAGCGAGGACGTGTGTGTGTGAGACAGCAGGAGCGAGGACGTGTGTGTGTGACAGCAGGAGTGAGGACGTGTGTGTGTGACAGCAGGAGTGAGGACGTGTGTGTGACAGCAGGAGTGAGGACGTGTGTGTGTGAGCAGGAGTGAGGACGTGTGTGTGTGACAGCAGGAGTGAGGACGTGTGTGTGTGACAGCAGGAGTGAGGACGTGTGTGTGTGACAGCAGGAGTGAGGACGTGTGTGTGTGACAGCAGGAGTGAGGACGTGTGTGTGTGAGCAGGAGTGAGGACGTGTGTGTGACAGCAGGAGTGAGGACGTGTGTGTGTGAGCAGGAGTGAGGACGTGTGTGTGTGACAGCAGGAGTGAGGACGTGTGTGTGTGACAGCAGGAGTGAGGACGTGTGTGTGTGACAGCAGGAGTGAGGACGTGTGTGTGTGACAGCAGGAGTGAGGACGTGTGTGTGTGACAGCAGGAGTGAGGACGTGTGTGTGTGACAGCAGGAGCGAGGACGTGTGTGTGTGACAGCAGGAGCGAGGACGTGTGTGTGACAGCAGGAGCGAGGACGTGTGTGTGACAGCAGGAGCGAGGACGTGTGTGTGTGACAGCAGGAGCGAGGACGTGTGTGTGTGACAGCAGGAGCGAGGACGTGTGTGTGTGACAGCAGGAGCGAGGACGTGTGTGTGACAGCAGGAGTGAGGACGTGTGTGTGTGACAGCAGGAGTGAGGACGTGTGTGTGTGACAGCAGGAGTGAGGACGTGTGTGTGTGACAGCAGGAGTGAGGACGTGTGTGTGTGACAGCAGGAGTGAGGACGTGTGTGTGTGACAGCAGGAGTGAGGACGTGTGTGTGACAGCAGGAGTGAGGACGTGTGTGTGTGACAGCAGGAGTGAGGACGTGTGTGTGTGACAGCAGGAGTGAGGACGTGTGTGTGTGACAGCAGGAGTGAGGACGTGTGTGTGACAGCAGGAGTGAGGACGTGTGTGTGACAGCAGGAGTGAGGACGTGTGTGTGACAGCAGGAGTGAGGACGTGTGTGTGACAGCAGGAGTGAGGACGTGTGTGTGACAGCAGGAGTGAGGACGTGTGTGTGACAGCAGGAGCGAGGACGTGTGTGTGTGACAGCAGGAGCGAGGACGTGTGTGTGTGACAGCAGGAGCGAGGACGTGTGTGTGACAGCAGGAGTGAGGACGTGTGTGTGTGACAGCAGGAGTGAGGACGTGTGTGTGTGACAGCAGGAGTGAGGACGTGTGTGTGTGTGTGTGTGTGTGACAGCAGGAGTGAGGATGTGTGTGTGAGCGTTCACTAAACAATGGAAGCAGAACAGTCAAATACGCGCAGCTCAGGGAAAGAAAGCAACAGAAGTGTGGCGCGGTCGGGACGTGCTCTCGCTCTGCCGGACTCTGACCTGAAGCGCACACACACACACACACACAGATCGTGACACCGGTTTCGCGGATTATTGGGTTTGAATGGTCAAAAATATGTAAAATTGCACGTCCTGACGAGTGTTCGGGTAAGTCAGATACGTCTTTAGTGAATGTACACAGAGTTGAGTGAGGAATCGGGTGTTACAATGACTTTGGTCCGTGCGGCTCTTAAAGGGCCGGAGCTCATATTCTGTGTGAAGCAGGGCAGGAACAGGACAGGGGAGTTTTTTAACCCTAAAACAATGAATATTAAGTTCTGTCATATTATTCAATTACTTTTACCGTTTTTGCCATGGTGTGCATTCAGTATCAGTATCGAGGTATTTTAGTCTGGTATCGTATCGAAGGCATAATTTTGGTATCGTGACAACACTATTCTATATAAAAAGTATTTGCTGATATTCTCTTGGCCTTTTTACATTTTTACTCTTTTAGTTTTACATTTTGTCAAGGGCTTGTTTACATTTATACTTTTTTTTAATAGTTCACTACTGAAGGCCAACGGTGCAAGTAAAATTAAATGTTTTTAAGTAAATATTTTGAAAATTATTGTGATAAATTATTCGATATAAAAATAGTCGTTAGTGGCAGCCCTAGTTATACATGTTGTTCAGTCGAGTACTTACAATATCCCAAATGTTTCCAACTATGTGTAAATGGTGAGATGCTCTTTTACCCGAGGAACCGGGACGTGTGAGGGCGTGGCCTGTCGATGACATCATATCCGCGTTAGTTTGCGGTTTTATTCGGCTGTGAGCTGAAGACCACATGACCCAAGAGTCTGCGCTCAAACGGGACGTCATCAAACTACGCCAGGCAACCTCTAGCGGACGGAAAACTTACATAGTGCAGCTTTAATGAACTTGCTCAATAATTAGCAATATTCACTCACCCCATGTCGGCCAGGAACTCTTGCAGTTTCTTCTGTCCGTTGATGGACCAGAGTTTAAAGTTGCAGGAGGTGTAGCACGAGTTACAGATGCTCTCATACAGAGACCAGTGCTGATACATCACCAGCCTCAGACTGACACACGGGGTCAAGGGTCAAGCACACATTACACACACAGTTCTTCATGCATGTTCATGAAAAAGCACACCATAATACACAAAATGAGATACTAATGTCCAAGAGAACCAGATCCACTATAATAAATCATGCACTATAGTATGCAGTGAACATTCATCCTCATGTGAAGGATACTCGTACTCAAAGGAGATCCTCATGCAGTCGATGGACAGCGAGTTCTCCTCATCCTCATTTCTGTGGTTGTGTCGGGACACGTGGCGCTGTAGGGTGGCGATGTCCGTCACATATTTCATGCTGTATGACAAAGACGCACAGGTAAGTCCCATTATGGGATGCTTTGAAGGCGGTGATTATGGCGAGATAAGAGTGAGATTCTTACTGTGGGATTTTATCATGAACCCACTGATCCGTCAGTCCAATGACACTCCACCTGCCAATCAAAGAGTCAGATCTCAGGTCAGATCTACGGCATTACTGCGGCTTCTGAGAGGCACATATAGAACAGGAAGCTCACCACAGCATGTCTTTGGTGTCTTTAGACATGACCCAGGCCAGCTCAAACATCACCAGCGCCGCCTGTAGACCACAGAAGAAACAGGTTCACTCTCCACAGCAAAGATTGAGTGGCACATTCACTACTCCAGTAGTAGAGCGTTGAATAATTTACAAATACATACATTATAGATTATAGAATTCAATCAGATCCTTTTCACATTAGACCACGTCCTGCTTTATCACCCCCAAATTGCTTTCGTTTGATCACAAACATCATCTATGCTTATATTGCTATTCACTATGTAGAGTCCGTGTTATCTTACCTCGTTGGTTTTCTGATTATCATTGTTGGTATTATCATAATTGTTGCATGCGGTAATATATGGTGTGTATCTAAGGAACGTTGTGTTTTTTGTTTGTTTTTGGGGGGGGATTTCCCCTTCTTGTCTTTTTTTAATGTTTTCTCATATGATTATATATTAAATTGTAATTAAATGGTTGGATAATGTCAATAATTAAGGAAGCACTACCTTTGTTTCTCTTTGTTGTTTTCCTGTTTAAATGTAATCGGGGTGGGTTTAAATAAGTTGACTTCTACCCACTCCTTTTCGAGCAACAGTTGGATTTGTGTTGTTAGAGTATGATGAATTTAAACTAGTCGTACAGACTAATCAAAATGCTTCTTTATTGCCTGTGTTATGTGTCTTTATATATTGCTCGAAATAAAATAATTTCAATTCAATTCAATATTAGTGCATATTTCAGAGCAAAATACACAAGTACAGAAAGCTGAATATTGACTAAAGCCTGAAAACATTACTTTTTTTTATTAGCTATTTCGCCCAGCTTTATTAACCACCTAAAGCATCTTAAGGTAAATCTGATGAAGTCACAGATGCTTTAAAGGGATAGTTCACCCAAAAATGAAAATGACCCCATGATTTACTATTATTTTTTCATCGCTTTGCTTCAGAAGGCCTTTATTAACCCCCAGAGCCGTGTGGAGCATTTATATGATGGACGGATGCAGTTTTATGCTGAACGGATGCACTTTTATGATGGATAGATGCACTTTTATGATGGATGGTTTTATGATGGACGGATGCATTTTTATGATGGACGGATGCATTTTCATGATGGATGGATGCACTTTTATGATGGACGGATGCATTTTCATGATGGATGGATGCACTTTCATGATGGATGGATGCACTTTTATGATGGATAGATGCACTTTTATGATGGACGGATGCACTTTTATGATGGACGGATGCATTTTCATGATGAACGGATGCACTTTCATGATGGACGGATGCACTTTTATGATGGACGGATGCACTTTTATGATGGACGGATGCACTTTTACGATGGACGGATGCACTTTCATGATGGACGGATGCACTTTCATGATGGACGGATGCACTTTTATGATGGACAGATGCACTTTTATGATGGACAGATGCACTTTTATGATGGACGGATGCACTTTTATGATGGACGGATGCACTTTTATGGACTCATTCACTGCCATTATAAAGCTTGGAAGAGTCAGGACATTATTGATGTAACTCTGATTGTGTTCGTCTGAGAGAAGAGTGTCACACTCCTATAGGATGAGCTGAGGGAGAGTAAATCATGGGGTCATGTTCATTTTTGGATAAACTATCCCTTTACATTTACATTTACGCATTTGGCAGACGCTTTTATCCAAAGCGACTTACATTGCATTCAAGGTACACATTTTACATTTTGTCAGTTCTTGCTTTCCCTGGGAATCGAACCCATGACCTTGGCGTTGCTAGCGCCATGCTCTACTGTTTGAGCCTTTAAAGCATGAACATAGCTATAAAATCAGATCTAGGGGTGTAACAATATATTATGTCACAATATTATCGCAATACAAAACTGCAACAATATGCGGATCGTGGCTGTACTGTGTACAGTTCTCCCAAAATAAACATTTCTGTGTGAGAAATTTAAGTTCAAAGAGTTTTAGTGTCAGTACGACATTAAACTATTACATATAAATGTTGAATATGATGTATAATAATGCAATGGGCGAATATTTGCAGGTCCTCATAATGCCAAATGTCTCATGTTTCCAGTAAAAAGTGGCCTTCATTATTTTAAATATATCTGGTCAGTGACCGAGTGCATATTCGTCTAAAATAATTCTGTATTTTCAGCTTCAGATTTATATTCTGGTGTCATTGTCCGGAGCATTGGGTTACCAGCTCCGAGTCCAAGCCTATTCATTCACACCCCAAATATAATTCCATATTTAGCATTATAATCAACAGTACATGTTTTGTTAACCTTTTACCATATGCCTTGGAGTATAGCGATAATATCATATCGTGAGCTCAGTATCGTTACACATGAGAACATGACCATAGTTACTCACTGATGTCCCATGGAACTCGTACTGCTCGTAGTCAAACAGAATCTCTCTCCTGCAAACACAAACACACACTTCACAATGTATTCATCACACAAGGGAAGTGTCAGCACTGGTCATTTTAATTTGGAGTGATTGTTATGATTATGACCTTCGAGCTTCCCATTCCCGTCTGGCACGCTGTCGTTCGATTCGCCTTTCCAAAGCACCCTGAGGAAGAGAACGCAGAGTGTAAGGGAATCCAGCTGCTCATAATATGCATGACACGGATATGAACACATGCCTCATCATAACGCCTCCGTTTCCCAGAAGGCTCCGCGCTCCCATCGCTTTCATTTCCAGAATCATCGCCGTCTCCTTCTTCGTCATCATCATCATCACGGAAGATGTCATCATAGGTCGGAACACCAAGGTCGTCATCTTGCTTTATCAGGAGCTTGATCTATTGCAGTTAAAGTAAAGAAATTATTTATTAAAGAGATAAATCACAACTTCTCTTTTTCCGTCGGTCTTAGCACATGATGGAACTACAGAAGAGTCGAGTTTTAAAGAGGAAAAATGTGGAAACTCTTTGGTCATTTGAGCGAGATGCTAACGGTCTAATCAGATTCAATGATCTATGCTAAGCTTTGCTAACAGTGCTAGCGCCAGACCCGGAGATCGGCTGAATGAAAACGCTCAAACTCAACTGTTTAACTCTAGAGGAGTCGGGAAATGAGCCTGTTTTCACTAATAGTGGCGTTCCTTTAATCCATAGGAGTCTGAGCTGTTTTGGGGCCCTTTAGAAGTTCATGCTCTGACATTTGTGTTTTTTTCAGTTGCTTATAAACACATTAATGGCAAAAGTGTAATTACACTGTGTTCAGCACAAACTGGGCTACCATAATATGTGTTTGTACATGCTTGTATTTTTGAGAGAAAAATGTTTATGCATGTTTTTTTAAATTAAGGCCTCAAAACACACACACATACATATACATATACGTATATGTGTCCACAAGACTTTTGACTAATGGGTGTATTTACCTAGAGTTTTTGCTTCAAACTGATGTGAGAATCATTGAGCCTACTCATTTACATAAAATAATACACTGATTTAAAATGTGTAAGACAGTTTTTCTTCACAAAGCCAGTATGCGAGGAGGGGTGAACGATAATGAATAATGATGAGATAACACCTGAGAGGACAAAAGAACAATAGCCCGCATAATGAGCTGCATAATGAATGAGCTTTAGGTTTGTGACTGAGAGCAACAGGACAAAGGACATTATATATTGTACTACGTTTAAATATTTAGTCTAGAAACAAGACAAAAAATTAAATATTTTTTACTAAGAGTGTTTTTTCTAAATTTTTGGTACTATTTTTTATGTTTTTGAAAGTAGTCTCATGCTAAAAAATTTAATAATTAAAATTAAGATACAATTTATACAAAATGAAATTCACTTTAAAGCAAGCAATTCACTTTCTACGAAACAAAACTCGATATTAACTCGATAAAACAAATTTTGATATTAAATTAAAAAAAAATAACATTAAGCTATAATATTTAAACATCAATATGAAGCAAAATGCGTTTGACTGGTACTATATTTATAGCATCTGAGCAGACATTTGCGAATAAAGGCTTTACTGATATGACACTAGGCTCTTTTACAATAAACACGTTATAATCTGTCCAAAACAGGCCCTAATAATTTCTTGCGTGTATGACATTTTATATTGCAGCAGAATTCATATTTAAACGGTCTTTGTGCTTTAATAATCACAGATGCTAACAGAATAAACTTAGCCTACCTTACAATCAGCCCTGAATCCATTGCTCTCAGAAATGAACAGCTTTTCATGAGGTGAATTATTCCTCAACGCGTCTCAAAACGATGTAGCGTTACAGCGCTTCACTAGATGCGTTTGTATGAGTTGATATGTGGGCGTCGACTCTGGATCACCAGTATTTGAATCTGAAAGAGCGCGCGCTCCGTGGGTGTAGTCGCATTACCGGATAATGAAGTGGCTCGCGGGTGACTGACATCTATCTCTTTTCAAACAGATTTACATAAACACAGCATATTTGTTTTGATTTGGTTTACATTGTTTAAAACCTGACATTTCAGCGTTTCTTTAGACATAAGTCTCATTTTTGTGTGACAAGTATTCACTAAGTTACAGGTTATTTTCTGAAGACTATCTGAATGAACGTCTTTGAGAGAGAGGCTGCAGATCGCGCATCATGTTTGTTTTCTTTATTTTGCAAAAAGCACAACAATTTCATTTTTATTGTGTGTACACACACAAAAAAGAAATTTAACAGATTATAATAATGTATAACACTTGCCTGAATGATAAAAAAAAAAAGACAGTTATTTTAGTCTCTTTTGCACTGATAAGAAAAAAAGCGAGCCGATCGCGCCGACTCGAGGGAGTTAACTCTAGGGGAGGAAAATAGTGGCATGTTCCTTTAAGGGCGACTAAATTATGACAGTTTTAATTTTTGGCTGAACTATCCCTTTAATAACTGCATGTTTGCAACAAGATTGCTAATTAAGTGCTGAACATTTGTACTTGAGTGTCATTGTAGACGTTGACCACATCAACAGGTCGGTGTGTGTCACAGATGAAGAAAACCGAGTCTTCCTCAGGCTGAAGGGTCTCCAGCAGGTCCACATTTGCTCCGCAGTTTATCAGCACAAAATACTGATACTAGAAGAAGAAACAGACACGGACACATGCTTCTGGATTAGACTCAATAGCCGAGGACTATTGCCCAAACAACAGTCTATAGAGATATATACACTCACCTAAAGGATTATTAGGAACTCCTGTTCAATTTCTCATTAATGCAATTATCTAATCAACCAATCACATGGCAGTTGCTTCAATGCATTTAGGGGTGTGGTCCTGATCAAGACAATCTCCTGAACTCCAAACTGAATGTCGGAATGGGAAAGAAAGGCGATTTAAGCAATTTTGAGCGTGGCATGGTTGTTGGTGCCAGACGGGCCGGTCTGAGTATTTCACAATCTGCTCAGTTACTGGGATTTTCACACACAACCATTTCTAGGGTTTACAAAGAATGGTGTGAAAAGGGAAACACATCCAGTATGGGGCAGTCCTGTGGGCCAAAATGCCTTGTTGATGCTAGAGATCAGAGGAGAATGGGCCGACTGATTCAAGCTGATAGAAGAGCAACTTTGACTGAAATAACCACTCGTTACAACCGAGGTATGCAGCAAAGCATTTGTGAAGCCACAACACGCACAACCTTGAGGCGGATGGGCTACAACAGCAGAAGACCCCACCGGGTACCACTCATCTCCACTACAAATAGGAAAAAGAGGCTACAATTTGCACCAGCTCACCAAAATTGGACAGTTGAAGACTGGAAAAATGTTGCCTGGTCTGATGAGTCTGGATTTCTGTTGAGACATTCAGATGGTAGAGTCAGAATTTGGCGTAAACAGAATGAGAACATGGATCCATCATGCCTTGTTACCACTGTGCAGGCTGGTGGTGGTGGTGTAATGGTGTGGGGGATGTTTTCTTGGCACACTTTAGGCCCCTTAGTGCCAATTGGGCATGGTTTAAATGCCACGGCCTACCTGAGCATTGTTTCTGACCATGTCCATCCCTTTATGCCCAGCATGTGCCCATCCTCTGATGGCTACTTCCAGCAGGATAATGCCCCATGGCACAAAGCTCCAATCATTTCAAATTGGTTTCTTGAACATGACAATGAGTTCACTGGACTAAAATGGCCGTCCCACAGTCCCCAGATCTCAACCCAATAGAGCATCTTTGGGATGTGGTGGAACGGGAGCTTCGTGCCCTGGATGTGCATCCCACAAATCTCCATCAACTGCAAGATGCTATCCTATCAATATGGGCCAACATTTCTAAAGAATGCTTTCAGCTCCTTGTTGAATCAATGCCACGTAGAATTAAGGCAGTTCTGAAGGCGAAAGGGGTCAAACACAGTATTAGTGCTGCTCCTAATAATCCTTTAGGGGAGTGTATAGTCGCCAATCTATAAAGTAGCACCTGTTCCTTATGCTCCATAAACGCCGTCCCCAAATCCTGCCATCCCGTCACAGGAACCAGCGTATACTGGACTTGATCACAGTGAAATAGAGCCTGGATGGAACACACAGGCAAATATTATTATATTATCCATGTTTCTTTTATGCCAAAAATCATATTTAGTAAACATTTTGTAATTGTCCTACCATAGATATATCATAAATGTATATTTAGTAGTGATATGCATTGCTGAGGACTTCATTTGGACAACTTAAAAGGAGATTTTCCTCAATATTTAGATTTTTTTTGCACCCTCAGATTCCAGATTTTCAAATATTGTCCTAATAAACCACACATCAATGATGATTCATTCAGCTGATGATGATGCATAAATCTACATTTAAAACAATAGACAGTGTCACATATGCACTATAAACTTCTGAATATCTACACTACATATTAATATTAATACAGCCCATCTTCGGCGCGATGACTCCGATCCTTCGAATATTCCGATCTACTCTGACCTCTGACCTGTAAATTTGCCTGAATCATAATCACACACTGTTTGTTCATCGGCCAGAGGAGAACTGAGCGACTGAGTCTGGATTCTCCCGAGGGGTTTCCTCCATTCTGTCTGATGGAGATTGGGTTCTCTCGCCTTTGGCTTTGTCTTGCTCAGTCGGAGACACTAAATATTCAACTATATCACTGATCAGCTCATTTCAATGATCATAAAGTCATAATTAAGAGATAAAATGGTGAAATTATTATTTTAAAAGTTCTCATTATTAGATCAAATGTTGAAAATATGATTTTAAATGTCCTTATTATTAGATAAAAAGGTCAAAAATATAATTTTAAATGTCCTCGTTATTAGATAAAGTCACAAATATGATTTAAATGTCCTCATTATTAGATAAAAAGTCAAAAATATGATTTAAAAGTCCTCATTATTAGATCAAATGTTGAAAATATGATTTTAAATGTCCTTATTATTAGATAAAAAGGTCAAAAATATAATTTTAAATGTCCTCATTATTAGATAAAGTCACAAATATGATTTAAATGTCCTCATTATTAGATAAAAAGTCAAAAATATGATTTTAAATGTCCTCATTATTAGATAAAAAGTCAAAAATATGATTTTAAATGTCCTTATTATTAGATAAAGTCACAAATATGATTTAAATGTCCTTATTATTAGATAAAGTCACAAATATGATTTAAATGTCCTTATTATTAGATAAAGTCACAAATATGATTTAAATGTCCTTATTATTAGATAAAGTCACAAATATGATTTAAATGTCCTCATTATTAGATAAAAAGGTCAAAAATATGATTTTAAAAGTCCTCATTATTAGATAAAGTCACAAATATGATTTAAATGTCCTCATTATTAGATAAAGTCACAAATATGATTTAAATGTCCTCATTATTAGATAAAAAGTCAAAAATATGATTTTAAATGTCCTCATTATTAGATAAAGTCACAAATATTATTTTTAATGTCCTCATTATTAGATAAAAAGTCAAAAATGATTTAAAAATCTAAATTATGATTAAAAGTCCTAATGAGATAAAGATCTGAATTATATTTTTTGATTCACACTTAATAATAATAATATTTACATTATTGTTTTCATTTTGTGCAATATATTTTTACATGCGTTTTTACAACAGAAATGAATCAATCAAAATGTCCTGTCAGTGTAAAGCTGAAGCATCTGTGTGTGTGTGTGTGTGTGTGTGTATATACTCTGTGTGTGTGTGTGTGTGTGTGTGTGTGTGTGTGTGTGTGTGTGTGTGTGTGTGTATATACTCTGTGTGTGTGTGTGTGTGTGTGTGTGTGTGTATATACTCTGTGTGTGTGTGTGTGTGTGTGTGTATATACTCTGTGTGTGTGTGTGTGTGTGTGTGTATATACTCTGTGTGTGTGTGTGTGTGTGTGTGTATATACTCTGTGTGTGTGTGTGTGTGTGTGTGTGTGTGTGTGTGTGTGTATATACTCTGTGTGTGTGTGTGTGTGTGTGTGTGTGTATATACTCTGTGTGTGTGTGTGTGTGTGTGTGTGTGTATATACTCTGTGTGTGTGTGTGTGTGTGTGTGTGTGTATATACTCTGTGTGTGTGTGTGTGTGTGTGTGTGTGTGTGTGTGTGTGTGTGTGTGTGTATATACTCTGTGTGTGTGTGTGTGTGTGTATATACTCTGTGTGTGTGTGTGTGTGTATATACTCTGTGTGTGTGTGTGTGTGTGTATACTCTGTGTGTGTGTGTGTGTGTGTGTGTGTGTGTGTATATACTCTGTGTGTGTGTGTGTGTGTGTGTGTGTGTATATACTCTGTGTGTGTGTGTGTGTGTGTGTGTGTATATACTCTGTGTGTGTGTGTGTGTGTGTGTGTGTGTGTATATATACTCTGTGTGTGTGTGTGTGTGTATATATACTCTGTGTGTGTGTGTATATATACTCTGTGTGTGTGTGTGTATATATACTCTGTGTGTGTGTGTGTGTGTGTATATATACTCTGTGTGTGTGTGTGTATATATACTCTGTGTGTGTGTGTATATATACTCTGTGTGTGTGTGTGTGTGTGTGTATATATACTCTGTGTGTGTGTGTATATATACTCTGTGTGTGTGTGTGTGTGTGTATATATACTCTGTGTGTGTGTGTATATATACTCTGTGTGTGTGTGTGTATATATACTCTGTGTGTGTGTGTGTATATATACTCTGTGTGTGTGTGTATATATACTCTGTGTGTGTGTGTGTATATATACTCTGTGTGTGTGTGTGTATATATACTCTGTGTGTGTGTGTGTATATATACTCTGTGTGTGTGTGTGTGTGTGTATATATACTCTGTGTGTGTGTGTGTGTGTGTATATATACTCTGTGTGTGTGTGTGTATATATACTCTGTGTGTGTGTGTGTGTGTATATATACTCTGTGTGTGTGTGTGTGTGTGTATATATACTCTGTGTGTGTGTGTATATACTCTGTGTGTGTGTGTGTGTGTGTGTATATACTCTGTGTGTGTGTGTGTGTGTGTGTGTGTGTGTGTGTGTGTGTGTGTATATACTCTGTGTGTGTGTGTATATATACTCTGTGTGTGTGTGTATATATACTCTGTGTGTGTGTGTATATACTCTGTGTGTGTGTGTGTGTGTGTGTGTGTATATACTCTGTGTGTGTGTGTGTGTGTGTGTATATACTCTGTGTGTGTGTGTGTGTGTGTGTATATACTCTGTGTGTGTGTGTGTGTGTATATACTCTGTGTGTGTGTGTGTGTGTGTGTGTGTGTGTATACACTCTGTGTGTGTGTGTGTGTGTGTGTGTGTATACTCTGTGTGTGTGTGTGTGTGTGTGTGTATATATACTCTGTGTGTGTGTGAGCTGGAGATATAAGGGGACTGGACTGCTATCGTAATGCTCCCTTTGGACGCGTTTGCACATGCGTGGGCTGTTGTTGTCCTGTGTGAAGTATCTTGTGTGTGTGTGTGTGTGTGTGGTAATGTTTGCTGTGTGTTCAGTGTTGCTGTGAGCATGAACTCATATGTTATGACTGACCTGCAGAACCTTACAGGCACACAGGGCGTCGATATCAGACGACACGAGCAGGGCCACTCTCTACACACACACACACACACACACACACACACACACACACACACACACACACACACACAACACATTATATCACACACATCAATACACAAGTGACAACATATGGAGTATGTATATATTATAAATTAACATGTACTATATAACACACAGCATTAGAACATCATGCTAGCACTGCTAATAGCGCTTTAAACACTATAGCTCATTATATTACTGTAAATATCACACAAAACACACACACACACACACACGTCATTACGCACCTGATTAACGACAACATCATAAAATTCCTTTCGAATATCGGTCACAAACATGTTAAAATATAAGATAATAACGTTTAAATATATAAAACTATCACTGTTCTGCGCTTGTTTTAAACGGCAAGGTTTCCGCGTTTCGTCTGTGGCGCCAAATCTCCCTGTTGTGTATCTGGTTCGGCCTTCGCGGAAATAACCAATCGAATAGCGACTTAGAGTGACAGATGGACACATTAGCCAATGGCGTGCGACGGCGAGCGGCACTTCTGTCCAATCGGAAACTTCGACTGACAATA
>CM042253.1:53457354-53609854 GCA_023566225.1 Romanogobio albipinnatus | reverse complement strand
TAGAGCTGCTCACACACCCCCAATCCAGCGCTCCAGAGCGGCTCACACACCCCCAATCCAGCGCTCTAGAGCTGCTCACACACCCCCAATCCAGCGCTCTAGAGCTGCTCACACACCCCCAATCCAGCGCTCTAGAGCTGCTCACACACCCCCAATCCAGCGCTCTAGAGCTGCTCACACACCCCCAATCCAGCGCTCTAGAGCTGCTCACACACCCCCAATCCAGCGCTCTAGAGCTGCTCACACACCCCCAATCCAGTGCTCCAGAGCGGCTCACACACCCCCAATCCAGCGCTCTAGAGCTGCTCACACACCCCCAATCCAGCGCTCTAGAGCGGCTCACACACCCCCAATCCAGCGCTCTAGAGCTGCTCACACACCCCCAATCCAGCGCTCTAGAGCTGCTCACACACCCCCAATCCAGCGCTCTAGAGCTGCTCACACACCCCCAATCCAGCGCTCTAGAGCGGCTCACACACCCCCAATCCAGAGCTCCAGAGCGGCTCACACACCCCCAATCCAGCGCTCTAGAGCGGCTCACACACCCCCAATCCAGCGCTCTAGAGCGGCTCACACACCCTCAATCCAGCGCTCCAGAGCGGCTCACACACCCCCAATCCAGCGCTCCAGAGCGGCTCACACACCCCCAATCCAGCGCTCTAGAGCTGCTCACACACCCCCAATCCAGCGCTCCAGAGCGGCTCACACACCCCCAATCCAGCGCTCTAGAGCTGCTCACACACCCCCAATCCAGCGCTCTAGAGCTGCTCACACACCCCCAATCCAGCGCTCTAGAGCGGCTCACACACCCCCAATCCAGCGCTCTAGAGCTGCTCACACACCCCCAATCCAGCGCTCTAGAGCGGCTCACACACCCCCAATCCAGCGCTCTAGAGCTGCTCACACACCCCCAATCCAGCGCTCTAGAGCTGCTCACACACCCCCAATCCAGCGCTCCAGAGCGGCTCACACACCCCCAATCCAGCGCTCCAGAGCGGCTCACACACCCCAATCCAGCGCTCCAGAGCGGCTCACACACCCCCAATCCAGCGCTCCAGAGCGGCTCACACACCCCCAATCCAGCGCTCCAGAGCGGCTCACACACCCCCAATCCAGCGCTCCAGAGCGGCTCACACACCCCCAATCCAGCGCTCCAGAGCGGCTCACACACCCCCAATCCAGCGCTCCAGAGCGGCTCACACACCCCCAATCCAGCGCTCCAGAGCGGCTCACACACCCCCAATCCAGCGCTCCAGAGCGGCTCAATCACACCCCCAATCCAGCGCTCCAGAGCGGCTCACACACCCCCAATCCAGCGCTCCAGAGCGGCTCACACACCCCCAATCCAGCGCTCCAGAGCGGCTCACACACCCCAATCCAGCGCTCCAGAGCGGCTCACACACCCCCAATCCAGCGCTCCAGAGCGGCTCAATCACACCCCCAATCCAGCTCCAGAGCGGCTCAATCACACACACTTATGTCTGAACTAATGCTGATGAATAATGAGTGTTTACTGTACGATGTTTATATAGTAATGTGTGTTAGACGGTTGGAACGATGCATGTTTATCTCCTCATCTGAACTTGAATGAGCTCCTGCAACTGCAATAGAGGCGCATTTCAAAATAAGAGTCCCGGTGTATTTCCGGCTGGTTTATCATTAAAAGTCACGCATTATATATTCATTTTTGCTTACACAATAAACTGTATTTAATTTAATTCCCATTTAATTCATAGTCAGGAGGAAAGTAAAGTATTCGAACTCAAGTGTGAACGCACCCTAAAAACTCAAATATAATGTTTACATTACATCAGAGAACATCTCAACGTTTCCTGTTTCTTCCAGATTAGAGAATGCTTTGAGGAATTTTGCCTGTTTGACCACAGGAGATGTGATCGCCATCAGTTATAATGAGAAGGTGATGGTCTGGTGCTCGGGGGAATGATTAATGTGGTGACCCCTGATACACTAACCCACACATCTCTGTCTTCCAGGTCTATGAGTTACGGGTCATGGAGACCAAACCAGACAAGGCCGTGTCCATCATCGAGTGTGATATGAATGTAGGGATGCTTATTTATTCACAGTTTACATAATCTATAAACTGGCCTAACCCGTCTGATCAAACGTTTGGGCATCAGTTAATACTTCTGTTCAGCGAGGACGCATTCAATTCAAGACTGGAGTAATGGTCACATTTTGAAAAGTAGAGTTATTATCTCACAATATTGCTATTTTACTGTATTTCTGTTCACATTAGAGACCCTTCAAAACTATCATATAATGCCTCTGTATCTCTAATGACTGCTTTTGTCCGTCAGGTGGACTTCGATGCTCCTCTCGGGTATAAAGAGCCAGAGAGACACATGCAGCATCCTGAAGAACCAGCCGTACGTGCGGACCGCTCATGACCACACTAGAGCTTATTCCCATCAGTGTAGTTTCTGACCCTGTGTTTGTCATTCTGCTGTAGGAAGAGGAAACGGATCCCAGTAACTACGACGTGGACCTGGGCTTCAGAGTAAGTCATGATTTAAAGCTGCACTCCGTCCGCTAGACAGTCCTTCCAGAAAAATGCGGCTTTTTTTTGTGATTGTTGCGGCAAAAATCCTTGATTATGCGGCATGTTTTCTTAAAAAATGCGATGGAAAATGCGGGAACTTGCAAAAACTGCGGTTTGATGAGAAAGAGAATAAAAGCACTACATCACAGAAAGTGCTGGAATATTTAAGTTCTCATCTTGTTTTATTGAAGACCTTAATAAACACACGGCTCACATTTACAAAACATTGAGTCAAACAAGTTCTGCAGCTTTACAAAAGGAATATGCTACAACTTCTGAAGAAATGAAGAAATAACTTCCTGTTTTACAGAGTTAGCTTTACAAAACACACATTTGAGTGCTTCCAATGCACAAAGTGCAATCTCTTAAAGGGATAGTTCACCCAGAAATGTAAATTCTGTCATTAATGACGTCCCCTCATGTCTCTGGACACCCGTCAGACTCCGCTCATCTCTAAATAACGACTTATATAGAGATGACCGATTTCACAACACAGCATCATGATGCTATGAATCAGTGAGTCGATTCATGATTCGGATCGTGTGTCAAACTGATGAAATGCGTGACTTTGGCGATCCAAACCACTGAAAGGTTTATTTAAACACATGAGCCTGGTTTCTCCAAGGTTTATTTTCCTCCATTCTGCTCCTGATGGGGTTTGGGTTTCCTTGCCACTGTTGCCTCTGGCTTGGCGTGCTCAGTTGGGGACACTACATGTTCAACTAAACATCGAAATAAATCTAATTAATAAACTAAATTAACCATATAAACTAAATTATTGATCTAAAGCCCACACTGTCACTATGATAATTGAAATGAACTGATGACATCACCATTTTCTCCAGAACGGCTGAATAAAATTATGCTGAATTATTTTCCTGTTTAACACTGTAAAGCTGCTCTGAGACAATCTGCATTGTTAAAAGCGCTATATAAATAAAGCTGACTTGACATGAAGTAATCAAGACATCACTAACAGGTTCAGTAGAATATAATGAATATAACGGCTAATATAGAGCATATAACGGCTAATATAGAGCATATAACGGCTAATATAGGTCATATATTTAGTGAAAGAGTTGATTTCTCTAGTGAATATGATTCTGTGGACACTGAATGACTGCCTGAGGTAAATGTGATGCTAACGTTACATGACATTGTTTAGTTTACAGCTGTTATATTGACGTCTTTCCGCCGTTGAAACACTGATTTAGGGATTACACCACACACCTTCAGATGGTCATTCATGTTTATTCTTTAGTAAGAGATGATCGATCGCCTTCACGCGGCCGCTTGGACTGTGATCAGTGACCAGTCACGCCACATAAAACGGCATTTATCGTTTGAATTTCGTGATAAAATACTTAATATGTTCGTGTGGGAACTCGGATTGAAGTGTGTTCTGCGCTTAAAACAAGCCGACTGTTAAAGATTGCACCCGGACACCGTTACACGCGTGCACCGACGCTTCTGCAGAATAAGAACGCAAACTAACGCGGATATGATGTCATCGACAGGCCACGCCCTCACACGTCCCGGTTCCTCGGGTAAAAGAGCATCTCACCATTTACACATAGTTGGAAACATTTGGGATATTGTAAGTAAAATATATAACACTGGCCTAGAGGTGTTTGGATATTTGACTGAACAAAAGTTACACAGTGCAGCTTTAACTCATGTTATGAAATCAAATGTTACCTTGACTTGGTGTCTTTACTTCCGGTTTCTCTCTCCACAGGCCTTCACAGGTTCTGGAAACCGTCTAGATGGGAAGACGAAAGGCATCGAGCCCAGTCCAGCACCCCTCGATCCCAGTGACATCAAACGGTACGGCCCCCGGACACACAGCGCTTCATTCTCAGTTGCACTGTCCCCTTTAATAAGTGCTGTTCTTAATCCACAGAGGAATTCCTAACTACGAATTCAAAGTCGGGAAGATCACCTTCATCCGAAACTCTAGACAACAGCCCCGCAAATTTGACATCGTGAGTGAGAATTACAGGGCGAAAAATATTTCGGGTTAGGTTAGCACAGTTAGCGTTAGCCGCGGATCTCTTGTCTAATCATATATTTTGTTTGCAGGATGACATGGCCGCTAACTTCATCGCGTTCTCTGGGGAAGGACAGTCCCTGCGCAAAAAGGGCAGAAAGCCCTGATTACACACACACACACACACACACACACACACACACACACACACACACACCTGCTGTTTGGTTACCACAGACCCAACATGCACCTGGCGGATGTTCCTGATGTTCCTCTGTACATTACAACTGTTGTTTTACGATGATTTGGCATTACAGAATCCCCCTTTCATACATTAGGAAACACAAACCACTGACCAAACACATTTATACTTCACATAATTTAAATAAAGATTACCTTGCTATTCCTCAGACTCGTTCTTTAGGACTCTAGGATGAGTTTTGCTTCATATCTGATGCTATTGGCATCTGTTCACATGACAAAAGACTGTCTTGTTTATATTAAAGGAACGTACCGTGACAAATACAACTTGACATGCTGTCAGTGACCACAGAAAATAATCAACACACACGCAAGTATAGCCAAAAAGACTGAAGGGGATCTTTTATACCTCTTTTTACAAGATGTAATATAAGTCCCGGGTGTCTCCAGAGTGGGTGTGAAGTTTCAGATCACAATTCCTCACAGATCATCTGATATACCATTTTGAAAATGCCAATCTGTTTTGTGTGCGTCTCCTTTAAATGCAAATGAGCTGCTGCTCCCCGCCCCAGAGGGCGGAGCCTTCACACAGCTCATGAAAACTGAAACATGATACATCTGTTTGGTTTTGATAATGGCCCTGTGCCAAATGGCACACCTCATAGTCACTTTCGGTCTTGTGGACTTAAAATGGCTGCCGCGTGCCCGTTAGTCCATGAGACCGTAGAGACACAGACTGTAGAATAATATGGGCGTAGTGTCCGTGATGTCACTCATAGGATCTGAAGAGCAGTTCTGAAGCGTAAAGTCGGGTCGAGCTGGCCGTCACCATCTTGTCGAGTCACTCCCGGATAACAGAAAATGGCCAAAGAGGCAGGACGTGGGCGGAGCTGAGGTGATGACTAACAGACAGCAGACAAACGGCAATCCACCTGTCACTCAAAGTGGCCAAAGAGGCGGGACGTGGGCGGAGCTGAGGTGATGACTAACAGACAGCAGACAAACGGCAATCCACCTGTCACTCAAAGTGGCCAAAGAGGCGGGACGTGGGCGGAGCTGAGGTGATGACTAACAGACAGCAGACAAACGGCAATCCACCTGTCACTTAAAGTGGCCAAAGAGGCGGGACGTGGGCGGAGCTGAGGTGATGACTAACAGACAGCAGACAAACGGCAATCCACCTGTCACTCAAAGTGGCCAAAGAGGCGGGACGTGGGCGGAGCTGAGGTGATGACTAACAGACAGCAGACAAACGGCAATCCACCTGTCACTCAAAGTGGCCAAAGAGGCGGGACGTGGGCGGAGCTGAGGTGATGACTAACAGACAGCAGACAAACGGCAATCCACCTGTCACTCAAAGTGGCCAAAGAGGCGGGACGTGGGCGGAGCTGAGGTGACGACTAACAGACAGCAGACAAACGGCAATCCACCTGTCACTCAGAGTGGCCAAAGTGGTGGGACGTGGGCGGAGCTGAGGTGATGACTAACAGACAGTGGCCAGTCCATGAACTGCAGTTTAAGGCCCTTCAGGAGAAACTGGGCTTGATTCTGAGACACTGCTTATGATTTATGGGGATTAATAAAAAAGGGGTGGGTGTATTTCTACCACTATAGGGTGGTTGTGTACACACATTTATGTTCAAACTGTGAATGTTGCATAATATGCGCTTTAAATATTATGTTAACATCATGCCACTGCTAAAAACAACTTGACAGCTCAAATAAGGTTTTTATTTTTGTTTACGGAAGCATTACTAAGCACTTTTCTTTTGAAAAAAACCTTCTCAAATGCTGAGTGCATCACGACACGATTTAAAGGGAAAGTTCACCCTAAAGTGAAGATTCTGCCCTCAAGTTGAACAAACTGAACACAGAGGATCTTTTACAGCATGTTATCAGACTTCCATAGCAGTAAACGATGAAAAAATCCTTCATTTTAGGGTGAACTGTCCCTTTAACGCAGAACCATTAAAGATGAATCCACTAAACAATCTTTGAAAGCATTTAATATCAATACAAATGGATGGTTTTATGACATGAGCATCGCTGGAGGTACTGTACCCTGTACTGTCCTTCATTCCACTTGACCAGTGCTGTCAGACAAGCACTCCCTCAGCTAATGTTATGACCCACAATGCAGTGCTTTTGTCTGATCGAGTTTCATTCACCAGCTGAGTTATCAGAGTTGTACTTCCAGATGGCAAACTCTCCGTTGTCACTGCAGGTGGCGAGCAGTCCCGCCTCCGTTGGACTCCAGGACACACAGTTGACGTCCTGATTGTGGGCTTTGGGGATGTGGGCCGACAGGAAGAAGATGGGCTGCTCTGGGTCGGCAGTGGGGTCTTCTCTGAACACACGGACTCCATCATCGCCACACGCTGTGGCCAAGGCACCAGTCAGACGACACCTTAACAACGAGTACAACAACACAATCAGCACTTCTGAACTCACAATGGTGGACGCGCATCATTGCACCGTCTCGAGAGGTTTCTTGCATAAAAGTGAAATTTAAGACCAACTAAAGATCATTTAAGAAATACGTTTAAGCGAACATGCTCTGCACCCGATCACTAGAATGAAGAAATAACGCCTTCTCTTCACTTTAAAACAATACACAATGAGAAAACATTCGATTTAAGACTTTTCGCACCCATTTATGTACAATATGTACATTTATAACACTAATAGTTTGTATTTTATTACGTTTGCATCAAACTACAAAAAACAAGTGACCGCTGCTGTGAGGGTGCTTATAATACAGCGAGTGATGGGAAAAATGAACATATTTCTCTCTTTTGACTGCCGTTATCAATCTCACTCTATTTTTTCCCTCTTTGTGAAAGTTGTGAAATCACTATTGTGGCGTTTTTCTTTTGCTATTTAAGCAAATAAATGCTATTTTTTTTAAAAAAAATTCTCTCATTCACAGCTATAATAGTTAACCCAACTTTGACAACGTCCACTCGGAGAAACTTAGATTTTCCTCATAGTTTTTGTCATCCTAAACTGGTTTTTATTTAGTTATCGTCTCGTGTTTGTCAGTGAAAGAAGGTCGTTGACGAAGATTATTCGTGAATATGAATGTTTTGCTCCCATTTTGGACCTTTTTAAAGGGACAGTTCACCCAAAAAATGAAAATTATCCCATTTTTGGGTGAAATAACCCTTAAACTCTGCGGACCCGGTTCAAGGTCCGGAATGACGTATATACTGTAAATGTTAAATGTAGGAGCTCTGACCTCTGACCTCATCTGAGAGCTTAGAGTCTCTACTTTCTGCAGATGTGCGTCACTTTGGCATTAGTTTTACACACAGTCACTTATTTACACTAAATTACTCTGAGACCATTTCCTCCTGGATGTGTCCGACCCAAATGTAAAAGCGTCACACACACACACACACACACACACACACACACACACACACACACACACACACACACACACACACACACACACACACACACACACACACACACACACACACACACAACACTGGAAAGCCTCTGGAGTTTCATAAAGCACTGCTAAAAGTGATGAACATGTGAGTGTGTGTTGTCTGAGCTGTAATAACCCCCGAGAAAGAGACGCTTTTTGATGGTTTGGTTATAAATTGATTGTTGAAAGTGTGTAACTCAGGCCCTGTGAGCTCTAGCACCCTGCAGACCGTTTGGGCCGTAAACACTAGATTACAGAAAACACTGGGAAATGTATAAGCAGTCAAAAGACACCAGTATTGTTTATTTAGAGACACTGTGTGCGTTTATGGGAAGCTTTTACATTTGGGTCGGACACATCCAGGGGGAAATCCCCAAAATGTTCCCAGAGTTTAATGCCTTTATTTGGAGGAAGGTGAATTTAAGACCCACAGAAACCCTTCTGACCAAAATAACCCCATCCATCTTACCATGCAATATCATATACTGTCCTCCCGTGGAATCCAGACAAGGTGCATATACACTTCCAGGACTCGTCCGATGAACCTGCAACCAAACCACTCAAACTCATCCCAGGAAATGGAGACTATACCATTTAAAACCAGCAAAATATTCAAAACACCAACAGAAACTGCACAGAATCGCCTCACCATCTCCAGCCGCGGACTCCTTCCAGATCTTCACCGTACGATCATCGCTACAAGACGCCAGTCTCCGTCCCTCCGGGTCAAAGGTCAGACTCCAGACAGTGGATTCATGCCCCTCTAATGTGGCTCTACACTCCCAGTCATCGTCTTCTTCTTTATAGATGCACACTTTGTTGTCATAACTGGCGGATGCAAGAAGCTGCAAAAGCAAGTTTCACCATTAGAACGTGTCTGAAAACATGACAGATGACGAGCACGTGATGTCATACCTCCTGAGTCGGGTGCCAAACGACATGCTTCACATCCTGCGTGTGTGAATTCACAACACTCACACACTCGTATTCATCCTCCTCGTCCACTAGAAGGAGAATAACACACATCACAGAAGTCTTAAATCACAACACTTCTCCGGTCTTCGGCTCTTTTTCTGACCCCATTGCTCAAATTAAAAAGAAAATGTTCCCTTTGTCCAAATGGCATGAGGCTTTGACCGGTGGTCAACTCAAATAAAACAATAAATTGCATTGATATCTGTTTTTATGTTCGTGTGACACAAAAAGTCACACTCATCCTCAAAAACAACACAGAACACGCATACAGAAATTAAGTGGCACACTTCCAACAATGCATACAACATCACAATGCAAAATTATCATGCTCACACACACACACACACACACACACACACACACACACACACACACACACACGTTATTGCTGTTCAGTTCATTGCATTTTGATGTTCATGTTGTGTATTTATTACTCAATCTGTAATATAACTGTTCATTTCTGTTCATGTTTGTTCTGTCACAGTAACTGAAGTGTAGATTACATTTGTAGAATTATAAGAAAATCATTGTCTCTTGTTCAGGTTTGATCGTAATCGTAATGTAATATCGAAAAATATTATATTTTTTCAGTACAAAAAATGCTATAATTTGACCAAATTAATTCATTTGAATTGTGATTTCATTTCGATATGAATCCAACTGAAAAATACTTGTGAAAAGATGTCTCAAATAGCACATTTACAGTTTTTTTTAAACTGTATTTTCCAAAAATCTTACACTAAACCATGTCAAAATATATCCGCAAGCAGCATTACCGGAGCAAAGCGCAAATAAGACCCGCCAACATGGCTGGGGGTGTCAGATCAACTGCAACAATGAGCAATTAAAGGCATTTTAAGAGGATTTTAGGAAAAATACATTTCATGTTTTGTTTAATTATAGCGTCACCAAGAGGCACAATCCTACAATTGTTTTTATGAGTCTTCGGAGGGAGCTCATACATGTGTGTGTCAATTCTGGTGAAAATATCTCATTTAGTTTTGGAGTTATAAACATTTATATGAGAAAACACATGAAAAATGACTGACTTTGATTGGATTTTACTGCCCCTTGCTATCAATATTTTGACATTTGAGCATTAACGTTTAACTATCGACCTATGTTTCAGAACTTCTGACGCTGGTTTCGTCTTGATCGGACTAGCGGTTTCGAAGATATCAGCTAACGTTTTTTAAGCGCTAAATTACAACGCTGCACAAACCTGGCAAGTCTGGTCTCGTTGGACTCGGCGAGGATTCAGGAGACAAAAAAAGTGACTCCCATGAAAATAAGTCAACCACACCCAAAGTTATAAGCATTTGAATCTTTTTTATTAGCGTTTAGCTATCGACCTATGTTTCCGATAGGGTTGTGCCGATGGAGCGCCACCATCCTGATGCCACGCCCCCGTTGCGAGTCTGTTGTGAGTGCGACACACACTAATCCTCTTCTATAGTTAAACTAAAAACTTAGCAGGGATTGCTCTGTAAATTAAATTGAGAATGTAACTAATGCATATATGCTATTTTAAATACTGTAGTCTATGCCAGATATATATATAGCCTACATTGTGAAATCCTTTGAGGCTGAAACATCCATAAGCATCCGTCAGTGGAGCAACACACTACAGCCTATAAAACATTTCAACGATTTTCAGTAAATAATGGTAACCTCAAGAATATAAGAAAATTAAATATTAGTTGGAAAAATATTTGATTCATACTATTTCCCTGCGAAGACGCGTCTAATTCTGTAAGATTTTATGATTATCTTAAAAATGAAATAACCTGATCCTGTTTGATCAAGCGACTGTTCTGGCTTTTTTCAGCATACATTTTTCATCTTGCATCAAAATTGTATTGTTTTTATTTAGCATAATTGTATGAATTTGAAAATTAAAGCTGGGTTCTGTTTTAATGTACCCAAGTGTACCTAAAATAAAAGAGTTTAATATACAGGTTTGTGGCTTAATTTCTTTTTATTAATTACCCACTTTTAAACTTATGTTCACTGTTCTTTTTTATAAATATAGTATATGTATTAAATCTATATTCATTGAGTTGAATCGAGAATCGAATAAAGAAAATCGAATCAAAATCGAAAATCGAATCGAGAATCAAAATCGAATCGATCTGGAACATCTGAATCGATACCCAGCCCTAGTATCTACCCCCCCCAAACGACGATATCATCGACCATCACAATGTTTTACTGTAAACATCGTCAACTGCCAATTTAGGGGACATCGCCCAACCCTAGTTTCCGAACTTCTGACGCTGGTTTCGTCTCGATCGGACTAGCGGTTTCGAAGATATCAGCTAACGTTTTTTAAGCGCTAAATTACAACGCTGCACAAACCTGGCAAGTCTGGTCTCGTTGGACTCGGCGAGGATTCAGGAGACAAAAAAAGTGACTCCCATGAAAATAAGTCAACCACACCCAAAGTTATAAGCATTTGAATCTTTTTTATTAGCGTTTAGCTATCGACCTATGTTTCCGATAGGGTTGTGCCGATGGACGATATCACGATGGACGATGGCTGACCGACATCACGATGGAGCGCATTTAACGAGACCAACAAAATTGGTGAGGGTAATGTTGGGCCAGTCCCCATCTGTGCGCCAAATTTCAAAACTTTCCCACAAACGGTTCTATGAAGTGAATTTTACATAAAAAAAGTATTTAAATCCATTAAAACATTTTTTAAATGTATTTATATAAATGTAAAATGTATTACAAATACTCCAAAAATTGCACAGATATTGAGTAAAATTACATTTGTTCTAAAAAAAAACTATTGTTTTGTTACAAAATTACATTTGTAGTTTTTCTTTCAGCACCAATCATGAGATTTTGGGCTATTTTGCTTCCAGAACAAACCAGAAATGGTGCTATAGAGACACTTATAATCCCCCTTCCGGATGTACCTTCCCAGATCCAGACGCTCTTGTCTCTGCTGCAGGTGGCCAGCAAGTTCCCAGATGGAGCCCAGGCCACACACTTGACCTCGTTCTCATGACCCTCCAGCACGGTCAGGGACTGCAAGCACACGCCAGGTCATCAGGGTCAGTGATGGCACTTCCTTATTAATATTAATATTTAAGGGTGTGCTGCAAAAACAAACCTCAAAACCCTCCTCCGTCTTCTTCCAGATGCATGTGGTCGCATCGAAGCTGGCAGAGGCCAGATAGTTCCCGCAGGGCGACCAGGCCACCTTCCTGACCGTCCGCTGGTGTCCATCAGACAGGACACACTTACACTGCCAGCCGTCCCCTGACAACACAACACACAACCCATCAGACACCACATCATCTGTCATATGAGTTCATCTCGTAGTGTGGGTTTCAGAGTTTAGACTCTTTAAAATCATATTTCAGATTATCATCTAATAACGAGGACTTTTAAAATCATATTTTGACTTTTTATCTAATAATGAGGACATTTAAAATCATATTTTGACTTTTTATCTAATAATGAGGACATTTAAAATCATATTTCAGATTATCATCTAATAACGAGGACTTTTAAAATCATATTTTGACTTTTTATCTAATAATGAGGACATTTAAAATCATATTTTGACTTTTTATCTAATAATGAGGACATTTAAAATCATATTTTTGACTTTTTATCTAATAATGAGGACATTTAAAATCATATTTTGACTTTTTATCTAATAATGAGGACATTTAAAATCATATTTTGACTTTTTATCTAATAATGAGGACATTTAAAATCATATTTTTGACTTTTTATCTAATAATGAGGACATTTAAAATCATATTTTTGACTTTTTATTTAACAATGAGGACATTTAAAATCATATTTTTGACTTTTTATCTAATAATGAGGACATTTAAAATCATATTTTTGACTTTTTATCTAATAATGAGGACATTTAAAATCATATTTTTGACTTTTTATCTAATAATG
Organism: Romanogobio albipinnatus; assembly: GCA_023566225.1. Taxonomy (NCBI): domain Eukaryota; kingdom Metazoa; phylum Chordata; class Actinopteri; order Cypriniformes; family Gobionidae; genus Romanogobio; species Romanogobio albipinnatus. The sequence goes on along the minus strand of CM042253.1, from coordinate 53,596,756 downwards.
AGGACATTTAAAATCATATTTTGACTTTTTATCTAATAATGAGGACATTTAAAATCATATTTTTGACTTTTTATCTAATAATGAGGACATTTAAAATCATATTTTTGACTTTTTATCTAATAATGAGGACATTTAAAATCATATTTTTGACTTTTTATCTAATAATGAGGACATTTAAAATCATATTTTGACTTTTTATCTAATAATGAGGACATTTAAAATCATATTTTTGACTTTTTATCTAATAATGAGGACATTTAAAATCATATTTTGGCTTTTTATCTAATAATGAGGACATTTAAAATCATATTTTTGACTTTTTATTTAACAATGAGGACATTTAAAATCATATTTTGACTTTTTATCTAATAATGAGGACATTTAAAATCATATTTTTGACTTTTTATCTAATAATGAGGACATTTAAAATCATATTTTTGACTTTTTATCTAATAATGAGGACATTTAAAATCATATTTTTGACTTTTTATTTAACAATGAGGACATTTAAAATCATATTTTTGACTTTTTATTTAACAATGAGGACATTTAAAATCATATTTTGACTTTTTATCTAATAATGAGGACATTTAAAATCATATTTTTGACTTTTTATTTAACAATGAGGACATTTAAAATCATATTTTTGACTTTTTATTTAACAATGAGGACATTTAAAATCATATTTTTGACTTTTTATCTAATAATGAGGACATTTAAAATCATATTTTGACTTTTTATCTAATAATGAGGACATTTAAAATCATATTTTTGACTTTTTATCTAATAATGAGGACATTTAAAATCATATTTTTGACTTTTTATCTAATAATGAGGACATTTAAAATCATATTTTGACTTTTTATCTAATAATGAGGACATTTAAAATCATATTTTTGACTTTTTATCTAATAATGAGGACATTTAAAATCATATTTCAGATTATCATCTAATAACGAGGACTTTTAAAATCATATTTTGACTTTTTATCTAATAATGAGGACATTTAAAATCATATTTTGACTTTTTATCTAATAATGAGGACATTTAAAATCATATTTTTGACTTTTTATCTAATAATGAGGACATTTAAAATCATATTTTTGACTTTTTATCTAATAATGAGGACATTTAAAATCATATTTTTGACTTTTTATTTAACAATGAGGACATTTAAAATCATATTTTGGCTTTTTATCTAATAATGAGGACATTTAAAATCATATTTTTGACTTTTTATTTAACAATGAGGACATTTAAAATCATATTTTGACTTTTTATCTAATAATGAGGACATTTAAAATCATATTTTTGACTTTTTATCTAATAATGAGGACATTTAAAATCATATTTTTGACTTTTTATCTAATAATGAGGACATTTAAAATCATATTTTTGACTTTTTATCTAATAATGAGGACATTTAAAATCATATTTTGACTTTTTATCTAATAATGAGGACATTTAAAATCATATTTTTGACTTTTTATCTAATAATGAGGACATTTAAAATCATATTTTTGACTTTTTATCTAATAATGAGGACATTTAAAATCATATTTTTGACTTTTTATCTAATAATGAGGACATTTAAAATCATATTTTTGACTTTTTATCTAATAATGAGGACATTTAAAATCATATTTTTGACTTTTTATCTAATAATGAGGACATTTAAAATCATATTTCAGATTATCATCTAATAACGAGGACTTTTAAAATCATATTTTGACTTTTTATCTAATAATGAGGACATTTAAAATCATATTTTGACTTTTTATCTAATAATGAGGACATTTAAAATCATATTTTTGACTTTTTATCTAATAATGAGGACATTTAAAATCATATTTTTGACTTTTTATCTAATAATGAGGACATTTAAAATCATATTTTTGACTTTTTATTTAACAATGAGGACATTTAAAATCATATTTTTGACTTTTTATCTAATAATGAGGACATTTAAAATCATATTTTTGACTTTTTATCTAATAATGAGGACATTTAAAATCATATTTTTGACTTTTTATCTAATAATGAGGACATTTAAAATCATATTTTTGACTTTTTATCTAATAATGAGGACATTTAAAATCATTTTTTGACTTTTTATCTAATAATGAGGACATTTAAAATCATATTTTGACTTTTTATCTAATAATGAGGACATTTAAAATCATATTTTTGACTTTTTATCTAATAATGAGGACATTTAAAATCATATTTTTGACTTTTTATCTAATAATGAGGACATTTAAAATCATATTTTTGACTTTTTATCTAATAATGAGGACATTTAAAATCATATTTTTGACTTTTTATTTAACAATGAGGACATTTAAAATCATATTTTTGACTTTTTATCTAATAATGAGGACATTTAAAATCATATTTTTGACTTTTTATCTAATAATGAGGACATTTAAAATCATATTTTTGACTTTTTATCTAATAATGAGGACATTTAAAATCATATTTTTGACTTTTTATCTAATAATGAGGACATTTAAAATCATATTTTTGACTTTTTATCTAATAATGAGGACATTTAAAATCATATTTTTGACTTTTTATCTAATAATGAGGACATTTAAAATCATATTTTTGACTTTTTATCTAATAATGAGGACATTTAAAATCATATTTTTGACTTTTTATCTAATAATGAGGACATTTAAAATCATATTTTTGACTTTTTATCTAATAATGAGGACATTTAAAATCATATTTTTGACTTTTTATCTAATAATGAGGACATTTAAAATCATATTTTTGACTTTTTATTTAACAATGAGGACATTTAAAATCATATTTTGACTTTTTATCTAATAATGAGGACATTTAAAATCATATTTTTGACTTTTTATCTAATAATGAGGACATTTAAAATCATATTTTTGACTTTTTATCTAATAATGAGGACATTTAAAATCATATTTTTGACTTTTTATCTAACAATGAGGACATTTAAAATCATATTTTTGACTTTTTATTTAACAATGAGGACATTTAAAATCATATTTTTGACTTTTTATCTAATAATGAGGACATTTAAAATCATATTTTTGACTTTTTATCTAATAATGAGGACATTTAAAATCATATTTTTGACTTTTTATCTAATAATGAGGACATTTAAAATCATATTTTGACTTTTTATCTAATAATGAGGACATTTAAAATCATATTTTTGACTTTTTATCTAATAATGAGGACATTTAAAATCATATTTTTGACTTTTTATCTAATAATGAGGACATTTAAAATCATATTTTTGACTTTTTATCTAATAATGAGGACATTTAAAATCATATTTTGACTTTTTATCTAATAATGAGGACATTTAAAATCATATTTTTGACTTTTTATCTAATAATGAGGACATTTAAAATCATATTTTGGCTTTTTATCTAATAATGAGGACATTTAAAATCATATTTTTGACTTTTTATTTAACAATGAGGACATTTAAAATCATATTTTGACTTTTTATCTAATAATGAGGACATTTAAAATCATATTTTTGACTTTTTATCTAATAATGAGGACATTTAAAATCATATTTTTGACTTTTTATCTAATAATGAGGACATTTAAAATCATATTTTTGACTTTTTATTTAACAATGAGGACATTTAAAATCATATTTTTGACTTTTTATTTAACAATGAGGACATTTAAAATCATATTTTGACTTTTTATCTAATAATGAGGACATTTAAAATCATATTTTTGACTTTTTATTTAACAATGAGGACATTTAAAATCATATTTTTGACTTTTTATTTAACAATGAGGACATTTAAAATCATATTTTTGACTTTTTATCTAATAATGAGGACATTTAAAATCATATTTTGACTTTTTATCTAATAATGAGGACATTTAAAATCATATTTTTGACTTTTTATCTAATAATGAGGACATTTAAAATCATATTTTTGACTTTTTATCTAATAATGAGGACATTTAAAATCATATTTTGACTTTTTATCTAATAATGAGGACATTTAAAATCATATTTTTGACTTTTTATCTAATAATGAGGACATTTAAAATCATATTTTTGACTTTTTATTTAACAATGAGGACATTTAAAATCATATTTTTGACTTTTTATCTAATAATGAGGACATTTAAAATCATATTTTTGACTTTTTATTTAACAATGAGGACATTTAAAATCATATTTTTGACTTTTTATCTAATAATGAGGACATTCAAAATCATATTTTTGACTTTTTATCTAATAATGAGGACATTTAAAATCATATTTTGACTTTTTATCTAATAATGAGGACATTTAAAATCATATTTTTGACTTTTTATCTAATAATGAGGACATTTAAAATCATATTTTTGACTTTTTATTTAACAATGAGGACATTTAAAATCATATTTTTGACTTTTTATCTAATAATGAGGACATTTAAAATCATATTTTTGACTTTTTATTTAACAATGAGGACATTTAAAATCATATTTTGACTTTTTATCTAATAATGAGGACATTCAAAATCATATTTTTGACTTTTTATCTAATAATGAGGACATTTAAAATCATATTTTGACTTTTTATCTAATAATGAGGACATTCAAAATCATATTTTTGACTTTTTATCTAATAATGAGGACATTTAAAATCATATTTTGACTTTTTATCTAATAATAAGGACATTTAAAATCATATTTTTGACTTTTTATCTAATAATGAGGACATTTAAAATCATATTTTTGACTTTTTATCTAATAATGAGGACATTTAAAATCATATTTTTGACTTTTTATCTAATAATGAGGACATTTAAAATCATATTTTTGACTTTTTATTTAACAATGAGGACATTTAAAATCATATTTTTGACTTTTTATCTAATAATGAGGACATTCAAAATCATATTTTTGACTTTTTATCTAATAATGAGGACATTTAAAATCATATTTTTGACTTTTTATCTAATAATGAGGACATTTAAAATCATATTTTTGACTTTTTATTTAACAATGAGGACATTTAAAATCATATTTTTGACTTTTTATCTAACAATGAGGACATTTAAAATCATATTTTGACTTTTTATCTAATAATGAGGACATTTAAAATCATATTTTGACTTTTTATCTAATAATGAGGACATTTAAAATCATATTTTTGACTTTTTATCTAATAATGAGGACATTTAAAATCATATTTTTGACTTTTTATCTAATAATGAGGACATTTAAAATCATATTTTTGACTTTTTATCTAATAATGAGGACATTTAAAATCATATTTTTGACTTTTTATCTAATAATGAGGACATTTAAAATCATATTTTTGACTTTTTATCTAATAATAAGGACATTTAAAATCATATTTTTGACTTTTTATCTAATAATGAGGACATTTAAAATCATATTTTTGACTTTTTATCTAATAATGAGGACATTTAAAATCATATTTTTGACTTTTTATCTAATAATGAGGACATTTAAAATCATATTTTTGACTTTTTATCTAATAATGAGGACATTTAAAATCATACTTTTGACTTTTTATCTAATAATGAGGACATTTAAAATCATATTTTTGACTTTTTATCTAATAATGAGGACATTTAAAATCATATTTTGACTTTTTATCTAATAATGAGGACATTTAAAATCATATTTTGACTTTTTATCTAATAATGAGGACATTTAAAATCATATTTTTGACTTTTTATCTAATAATGAGGACATTTAAAATCATATTTTTGACTTTTTATCTAATAATGAGGACATTTAAAATCATATTTTTGACTTTTTATCTAATAATGAGGACATTTAAAATCATATTTTTGACTTTTTATCTAATAATGAGGACATTTAAAATCATATTTTGACTTTTTATCTAATAATGAGGACATTTAAAATCATATTTTGACTTTTTATCTAATAATGAGGACATTTAAAATCATATTTTGACTTTTTATCTAATAATGAGGACATTTAAAATCATATTTTTGACTTTTTATCTAATAATGAGGACATTTAAAATCATATTTTGACTTTTTATCTAATAATGAGGACATTTAAAATCATATTTTGACTTTTTATCTAATAATGAGGACATTTAAAATCATATTTTTGACTTTTTATCTAATAATGAGGACATTTAAAATCATATTTTTGACTTTTTATCTAATAATGAGGACATTTAAAATCATATTTTTGACTTTTTATCTAATAATGAGAACATTTAAAATCATATTTTTGACTTTTTATCTAATAATGAGGACATTTAAAATCATATTTTGACTTTTTATCTAATAATGAGGACATTTAAAATCATATTTTGACTTTTTATCTAATAATGAGGACATTTAAAATCATATTTTTGACTTTTTATCTAATAATGAGGACATTTAAAATCATATTTTGACTTTTTATCTAATAATGAGGACATTTAAAATCATATTTTGACTTTTTATCTAATAATGAGGACATTTAAAATCATATTTTGACTTTTTATCTAATAATGAGGACATTTAAAATCATATTTTTGACTTTTTATCTAATAATGAGGACATTTAAAATCATATTTTGACTTTTTATCTAATAATGAGGACATTTAAAATCATATTTTTGACTTTTTATCTAATAATGAGGACATTTAAAATCATATTTTTGACTTTTTATCTAATAATGAGGACATTTAAAATCATTTTTTGACTTTTTATCTAATAATGAGGACATTTAAAATCATATTTTTGACTTTTTATCTAATAATGAGGACATTTAAAATCATATTTTGACTTTTTATCTAATAATGAGGACATTTAAAATCATATTTTTGACTTTTTATCTAATAATGAGGACATTTAAAATCATATTTTTGACTTTTTATCTAATAATGAGGACATTTAAAATCATATTTTGACTTTTTATCTAATAATGAGGACATTTAAAATCATATTTTTGACTTATATATTTATATATATATTTTTGAATATACACACACACACACACACACACTAGATGCTAATATGTCGCATGTTGATGCAATTATTTCGATTTGACAGCACTACATACACACACACACACACATATATTATTCTCTTTTTATCTGTGTTGTGTGTCTGATCTTTACAGTGTGTGTGTGTGTGTGTTCCTGATTGAGTTAGTTCAGTGTGTATTATGTATGTTTGTGTGAATCATGTATGTTGTGCTGTACCTTCTCTCCCCCAGACCCGGAGCGGTGTGTGTGTGTGTGTGTGTGTGTGTGTGTGTGTGTGTGTGTGTGTGTGTGTATGTTGTGCTGTACCTTCTCTCCCCCAGACCCGGAGCGGTGTGTGTGTGTGTGTGTGTGTGTGTGTGTGTGTGTGTGTGTGTGTTGTTGTACCTTCTCTCCCCCAGACCCGGATCGCGCGGTCCCCGCCGCATGACGCGAGATGAGTGCCCGTGGGACTCCACGCGACGTACCAGCAGCGCGCGTCCGGGTGCGCGCTCACCCTCTGCAGCAGCTCCATCTCGCCCTTCATTTCTACACAACTCTATGATATTTATGATAATATGTAATTCTTTCCCCTTCTCTCTCTCTCAAATATCACAACTTCGAGTCTTGTGTTTATCAGCAGCAGCGCCTCTTCCTGCTCTGTGCCTCAGTGTTTCGCGCTGCTGAGGCAAAAGCGCGGCAGTAGCGCCACCGTCAGGAATGTAGCGGGAATATTAATATGTATTATATGTTTTTTTATATATATATATATATATATTTTTTTTTTTAAACGTTTTGTCTGTTGTAGGATATTGTATGTATTAGATATTCCCTAACATCATCATAAATAAATAATTATTTAATTAAATATAACATTGTGAGGATCTCTGTGAGGGAACATCTCACATTACGCCACAGAATAGTTTCGATTCCGCACATTAAACGTCATGTGCGCGAGGACTGACGTCTGCGGAAAGGACGCGTCTGATTGGCTGAAGCGGCCACACAGGAAGCGGAAGGCTGAGGCTCCGTCTGACGGAGGAAGCGGACGAACTATTGTTTACGTTTTTCTCGGGAAATCACGAATAAAACACACGAACATGTCTTCGATTTAGCGGCGATCAGCGGGTCAGTCGAAGCCGAACACACCACAGTGGGGTTGTAATAAGTTGTGTGATATTTTGTCGTGATTTGAGAGGTTTAGTGTGTGTGTGTGTGTGTGTGTTGTGTGTAAGGCCAGCTCATAACCCCTCAGAGGAGCTTCAGTCACAGCGAGCAGGTAAACATAGCCTTTAATAAACGCTTCTTTATACACACAGATGAGTTTATATATCAGGAAGAGCTCAACAATGTGTCTGTTTATACTAGCGATCAGTCATTCATGATGATTCTGATAAACCTGCTGTATTATATCAGTAATGTCCACCGATACACCGGGGAATGCTTGTGTTTGTGTCATGTTTCCAGTCTAATCATCTAAACAATCTTAACATAAGATGCATTTACTAGATAAGTGTGTCTTAAAATCATATTTTCAACATTTTATCTTATAATTATGACTTAGCATGTCATATTTCTGACTTTATCTAATAATGAGGACTTTTAAAATCATATTTATGACTTTTTATCTAATAATGAGGACTTTTAAAATCATATTTTTGACTTTTTATCTAATAATGAGGACTTTTAAAATCATATTTATGACTTTTTATCTAATAATGAGGACTTTTAAAATCATATTTATGACTTTTTATCTAATAATGAGGACTTTTAAAATCATATTTATGACTTTTTATCTAATAATGAGGACTTTTAAAATCATATTTTCAACATTTATCTTATAATTATGACTTAACATGTCATATTTCTGATTTTATCTAATAATGAGGACTTTTAAAATCATATTTATGACTTTTTATCTAATAATGAGGACTTTTAAAATCATATTTTCAACATTTTATCTTAAAATTATGACTTAGCATGTCATATTTCTGATTTTATCTAATAATGAGGACTTTTAAAATCATATTTATGACTTTTTATCTAATAATGAGGACTTTTAAAATCATATTTTCAACATTTTATCTTATAATTATGACTTAGCATGTCATATTTCTGATTTTATCTAATAATGAGGACTTTTAAAATCATATTTATGACTTTTTATCTAATAATGAGGACTTTTAAAATCATATTTATGACTTTTTATCTAATAATGAGGACTTTTAAAATCATATTTATGACTTTTTATCTAATAATGAGGACTTTTAAAATCATATTTATGACTTTTTATCTAATGAGGACTTTTAAAATCATATTTTCAACATTTATCTTATAATTATGACTTAACATGTCATATTTCTGATTTTATCTAATAATGAGGACTTTTAAAATCATATTTATGACTTTTTATCTAATAATGAGGACTTTTAAAATCATATTTTCAACATTTTATCTTAAAATTATGACTTAGCATGTCCTATTTCTGATTTTATCTAATAATGAGGACTTTTAAAATCATATTTATGACTTTTTATCTAATGAGGACTTTTAAAATCATATTTTCAACATTTTATCTTAAAATTATGACTTAGCATGTCCTATTTCTGATTTTATCTAATAATGAGGACTTTTAAAATCATATTTATGACTTTTTATCTAATGAGGACTTTTAAAATCATATTTTCAACATTTATCTTATAATTATGACTTAGCATGTCATATTTCTGATTTTATCTAATAATGAGGACTTTTAAAATCATATTTATGACTTTTTATCTAATAATGAGGACTTTTAAAATCATATTTTCAACATTTTATCTTAAAATTATGACTTAGCATGTCATATTTCTGATTTTATCTAATAATGAGGACTTTTAAAATCATATTTATGACTTTTTATCTAATAATGAGGACTTTTAAAATCATATTTTCAACATTTTATCTTATAATTATGACTTAGCATGTCATATTTCTGATTTTATCTAACAATGAGGACTTTTAAAATCATATTTATGACTTTTTATCTAATAATGAGGACTTTTAAAATCATATTTATGACTTTTTATCTAATAATGAGGACTTTTAAAATCATATTTATGACTTTTTATCTAATAATGAGGACTTTTAAAATCATATTTATGACTTTTTATCTAATGAGGACTTTTAAAATCATATTTTCAACATTTATCTTATAATTATGACTTAACATGTCATATTTCTGATTTTATCTAATAATGAGGACTTTTAAAATCATATTTATGACTTTTTATCTAATAATGAGGACTTTTAAAATCATATTTTCAACATTTTATCTTAAAATTATGACTTAGCATGTCCTATTTCTGATTTTATCTAATAATGAGGACATTTAAAATCATATTTATGACTTTTTATCTAATAATGAGGACTTTTAAAATCATATTTTCAACATTTTATCTTAAAATTATGACTTAGCATGTCCTATTTCTGATTTTATCTAATAATGAGGACTTTTAAAATCATATTTATGACTTTTTATCTAATAATGAGGACTTTTAAAATCATATTTTCAACATTTTATCTTAAAATTATGACTTAGCATGTCCTATTTCTGATTTTATCTAATAATGAGGACTTTTAAAATCATATTTATGACTTTTTATCTAATAATGAGGACTTTTAAAATCATATTTTCAACATTTATCTTATAATTATGACTTAACATGTCATATTTCTGATTTTATCTAATAATGAGGACATTTAAAATCATATTTATGACTTTTTATCTAATAATGAGGACTTTTAAAATCATATTTTCAACATTTTATCTTAAAATTATGACTTAGCATGTCCTATTTCTGATTTTATCTAATAATGAGGACTTTTAAAATCATATTTATGACTTTTTATCTAATAATGAGGACTTTTAAAATCATATTTTCAACATTTTATCTTAAAATTATGACTTAGCATGTCCTATTTCTGATTTTATCTAATAATGAGGACTTTTAAAATCATATTTATGACTTTTTATCTAATGAGGACTTTTAAAATCATATTTTCAACATTTTATCTTAAAATTATGACTTAGCATGTCCTATTTCTGATTTTATCTAATAATGAGGACTTTTAAAATCATATTTATGACTTTTTATCTAATAATGAGGACTTTTAAAATCATATTTATGACTTTTTATCTAATAATGAGGACTTTTAAAATCATATTTATGACTTTTTATCTAATGAGGACTTTTAAAATCATATTTTCAACATTTATCTTATAATTATGACTTAACATGTCATATTTCTGATTTTATCTAATAATGAGGACTTTTAAAATCATATTTATGACTTTTTATCTAATAATGAGGACTTTTAAAATCATATTTTCAACATTTTATCTTAAAATTATGACTTAGCATGTCCTATTTCTGATTTTATCTAATAATGAGGACTTTTAAAATCATATTTATGACTTTTTATCTAATGAGGACTTTTAAAATCATATTTTCAACATTTTATCTTAAAATTATGACTTAGCATGTCATATTTCTGATTTTATCTAATAATGAGGACTTTTAAAATCATATTTTCAACATTTATCTTATAATTATGACTTAACATGTCATATTTCTGATTTTATCTAATAATGAGGACTTTTAAAATCATATTTATGACTTTTTATCTAATAATGAGGACTTTTAAAATCATATTTTCAACATTTTATCTTAAAATTATGACTTAGCATGTCATATTTCTGATTTTATCTAATAATGAGGACTTTTAAAATCATATTTATGACTTTTTATCTAATAATGAGGACTTTTAAAATCATATTTTCAACATTTTATCTTATAATTATGACTTAGCATGTCATATTTCTGATTTTATCTAATAATGAGGACTTTTAAAATCATATTTATGACTTTTTATCTAATAATGAGGACTTTTAAAATCATATTTATGACTTTTTATCTAATAATGAGGACTTTTAAAATCATATTTATGACTTTTTATCTAATAATGAGGACTTTTAAAATCATATTTATGACTTTTTATCTAATGAGGACTTTTAAAATCATATTTTCAACATTTATCTTATAATTATGACTTAACATGTCATATTTCTGATTTTATCTAATAATGAGGACTTTTAAAATCATATTTATGACTTTTTATCTAATAATGAGGACTTTTAAAATCATATTTTCAACATTTTATCTTAAAATTATGACTTAGCATGTCCTATTTCTGATTTTATCTAATAATGAGGACTTTTAAAATCATATTTATGACTTTTTATCTAATGAGGACTTTTAAAATCATATTTTCAACATTTTATCTTAAAATTATGACTTAGCATGTCCTATTTCTGATTTTATCTAATAATGAGGACTTTTAAAATCATATTTATGACTTTTTATCTAATGAGGACTTTTAAAATCATATTTTCAACATTTATCTTATAATTATGACTTAGCATGTCATATTTCTGATTTTATCTAATAATGAGGACTTTTAAAATCATATTTATGACTTTTTATCTAATAATGAGGACTTTTAAAATCATATTTATGACTTTTTATCTAATAATGAGGACTTTTAAAATCATATTTATGACTTTTTATCTAATAATGAGGACTTTTAAAATCATATTTATGACTTTTTATCTAATGAGGACTTTTAAAATCATATTTTCAACATTTATCTTATAATTATGACTTAACATGTCATATTTCTGATTTTATCTAATAATGAGGACTTTTAAAATCATATTTATGACTTTTTATCTAATAATGAGGACTTTTAAAATCATATTTTCAACATTTTATCTTAAAATTATGACTTAGCATGTCCTATTTCTGATTTTATCTAATAATGAGGACTTTTAAAATCATATTTATGACTTTTTATCTAATGAGGACTTTTAAAATCATATTTTCAACATTTATCTTATAATTATGACTTAACATGTCATATTTCTGATTTTATCTAATAATGAGGACTTTTAAAATCATATTTATGACTTTTTATCTAATAATGAGGACTTTTAAAATCATATTTTCAACATTTTATCTTAAAATTATGACTTAGCATGTCCTATTTCTGATTTTATCTAATAATGAGGACTTTTAAAATCATATTTATGACTTTTTATCTAATGAGGACTTTTAAAATCATATTTTCAACATTTTATCTTAAAATTATGACTTAGCATGTCATATTTCTGATTTTATCTAATAATGAGGACTTTTAAAATCATATTTTCAACATTTATCTTATAATTATGACTTAACATGTCATATTTCTGATTTTATCTAATAATGAGGACTTTTAAAATCATATTTATGACTTTTTATCTAATAATGAGGACTTTTAAAATCATATTTTCAACATTTTATCTTAAAATTATGACTTAGCATGTCATATTTCTGATTTTATCTAATAATGAGGACTTTTAAAATCATATTTATGACTTTTTATCTAATAATGAGGACTTTTAAAATCATATTTTCAACATTTTATCTTATAATTATGACTTAGCATGTCATATTTCTGATTTTATCTAATAATGAGGACTTTTAAAATCATATTTATGACTTTTTATCTAATAATGAGGACTTTTAAAATCATATTTATGACTTTTTATCTAATAATGAGGACTTTTAAAATCATATTTATGACTTTTTATCTAATAATGAGGACTTTTAAAATCATATTTATGACTTTTTATCTAATGAGGACTTTTAAAATCATATTTTCAACATTTATCTTATAATTATGACTTAACATGTCATATTTCTGATTTTATCTAATAATGAGGACTTTTAAAATCATATTTATGACTTTTTATCTAATAATGAGGACTTTTAAAATCATATTTTCAACATTTTATCTTAAAATTATGACTTAGCATGTCCTATTTCTGATTTTATCTAATAATGAGGACTTTTAAAATCATATTTATGACTTTTTATCTAATGAGGACTTTTAAAATCATATTTTCAACATTTTATCTTAAAATTATGACTTAGCATGTCCTATTTCTGATTTTATCTAATAATGAGGACTTTTAAAATCATATTTATGACTTTTTATCTAATGAGGACTTTTAAAATCATATTTTCAACATTTATCTTATAATTATGACTTAGCATGTCATATTTCTGATTTTATCTAATAATGAGGACTTTTAAAATCATATTTATGACTTTTTATCTAATAATGAGGACTTTTAAAATCATATTTATGACTTTTTATCTAATAATGAGGACTTTTAAAATCATATTTATGACTTTTTATCTAATAATGAGGACTTTTAAAATCATATTTATGACTTTTTATCTAATGAGGACTTTTAAAATCATATTTTCAACATTTATCTTATAATTATGACTTAACATGTCATATTTCTGATTTTATCTAATAATGAGGACTTTTAAAATCATATTTATGACTTTTTATCTAATAATGAGGACTTTTAAAATCATATTTTCAACATTTTATCTTAAAATTATGACTTAGCATGTCCTATTTCTGATTTTATCTAATAATGAGGACTTTTAAAATCATATTTATGACTTTTTATCTAATGAGGACTTTTAAAATCATATTTTCAACATTTATCTTATAATTATGACTTAACATGTCATATTTCTGATTTTATCTAATAATGAGGACTTTTAAAATCATATTTATGACTTTTTATCTAATAATGAGGACTTTTAAAATCATATTTTCAACATTTTATCTTAAAATTATGACTTAGCATGTCCTATTTCTGATTTTATCTAATAATGAGGACTTTTAAAATCATATTTATGACTTTTTATCTAATGAGGACTTTTAAAATCATATTTTCAACATTTTATCTTAAAATTATGACTTAGCATGTCCTATTTCTGATTTTATCTAATAATGAGGACTTTTAAAATCATATTTATGACTTTTTATCTAATGAGGACTTTTAAAATCATATTTTCAACATTTATCTTATAATTATGACTTAACATGTCATATTTCTGATTTTATCTAATAATGAGGACTTTTAAAATCATATTTATGACTTTTTATCTAATAATGAGGACTTTTAAAATCATATTTTCAACATTTTATCTTAAAATTATGACTTAGCATGTCCTATTTCTGATTTTATCTAATAATGAGGACTTTTAAAATCATATTTATGACTTTTTATCTAATGAGGACTTTTAAAATCATATTTTCAACATTTTATCTTAAAATTATGACTTAGCATGTCCTATTTCTGATTTTATCTAATAATGAGGACTTTTAAAATCATATTTATGACTTTTTATCTAATGAGGACTTTTAAAATCATATTTTCAACATTTATCTTATAATTATGACTTAGCATGTCATATTTCTGATTTTATCTAATAATGAGGACTTTTAAAATCATATTTTTGATTGGATATTATTTAGTTTCACATGAGTGTGCGCGCTTTTGTCCTCGGGGTTCCCCCCACACATCAGGATTTCTGATCGTAAATATTCAACATGATTGGCGATCGGGACGGCTCCGACGTTGTTCCGAGCAGGTTCGGGCACTCTTAACACACTTCACACCACAGGAAAATCTGATAAGATCATCTTTCGAACCATCAAGATAATCGGGACATAGCTAGGATTATCGGAAGGGGGCAAATCGGCCCAAAAATCAGCCTGAATATCTTTTGGTGTGTACCCAGCATAACACACACTGATGCTGCGAGACGGGTTATGGTTCTGCTGTGATCTTTGTTTGGAATCATTTTCGCTGCTGAAATCGAATAAAAACAGTGAATATTGCACCTAAAATGTAAGTGACTTAATTGTTTATGGAACTGTCATGTGAAATCAGCCGTGATGGTGTTCAGGAAAACAGCAGCATTAGTCTTCTCCTTTTCTCCAGATTACTATAACAGGATTTTTGCTTGTATTTTTCAGCGGTATTGCCGGTGGAGGTCAAACCCCCAGAGCTGTCCACACTCACTCCGGTGTTTCTGAGTTTCACGGCTTGGATCGAGGCTCTTCAGTCGGTCTGACAGCATGTACGCACCCCCGGGAACGGCCCAGCCTGGCAACCGGAGGAGGAGAGGTGGCACAGCTCTACCCAAACAGCCGGAGAGGAGTCTGGCGTCTGCGCTACCCGGGGCGCTCTCCATCACGGCGCTCTGTACGGCCCTGGCAGAACCGGCCTGGCTCCGCGTCCACGGAGGAACCTGCCCCAGACAGGAGATCGGCGTCGCAGATGTGCTGGGATATACAGACGACAAACTCATTCAGGGTTGGTATCCCAAACGTGCTGCGTAACACGAGAATGAACCTCATTGGTTCTTGAGAAGCTCAAACGTCCCTTTAACTATGACTTTAGCTCTTAAAGATGTGTAAATGAACCAATGCATTCAACTAGACTGGAGGTGTTGATCTTCTGCTTGTGTTGTTGATTCTCTCCCACAGATAACTGTTTAAACTCTCAGTCCATCCTGCTCTTGCGGGTCATTGCTGCTTTCTGCTTTTTGGGCATTCTGTGCAGCCTGACGGCATTTCTGCTGGACGTCTTTGGACCCAAACACCCAGCCCTCAAGATCACACGCAGATACGCTTTCGCTCACATCCTCACGGGTACGGATTCACGCAGGATTGAGTTCTTAAAGGAACACGCCACTGTTTTTCGACTCATTCTCCGACTCCTCTAGAGTTGAACAGTTGAGCGTTTTCAGTCAGCCGATCTCCGGGTCTGGCGCACTGTTAGCATAGCTTAGCATAGATCATTGAATCTGAATAATATTTTTTACTTTTTGCCATCTGTGCACTGCAAAAAAAAAGCCTTGTTTCTAGTATAAATGTATCTAAAAATCAAGATGCAGTCACTAGATAAGTTAATTGACATGAGAGATGTTTTTTCTTGTTTTCTGGATTTTTTTTTGTTGCTTAAAACAAACAAAATGATCTGCCAATGCGGTGAGAAAAATAATCTTGTTTCTTTTTTAAATCTTGTTTCAGTCCCAAACAGAAACAATATTATTTTTCTCACCCCATTGGCAGATCATTTTGTTTGTTTTAAGCAAAAACTCACATCATTTGGATTTTTTTCCCCAGAAATCAAGAAAAATTATTGTCATTTTACTTAGTAAATGTAAAAAAAGCATCTTGATTTAAGAGTTTTAGATATTTGGAAAACACTAAGACAGAAAAGCATTTTTGCGGCGTGGTTTTACCTGTAGTGATCTAAATAGAGCACTTAAATAAGAACAGAGTTCTAACTCACTAATAACATTTAAATTGCACCCATTAAAACTTTTTGGTTTATGAACGTTTTACAGATATTGTTAAATAGCTAAAAATTTACATCTGTGTCCCATCACAAGCTACTGTCAGCTCAAGCTTTTGACAAATCTGTCCTGTTTCCAAGAAACAAAACATATATATATAAAAGGAACCGGTCCCCGGGTGTGTCCACAACATCGAATCTGGCCCCCTTTTAACCCTCTGGGGTTCTTAATTTATGGTTCACACTCAGGACCTTCGGGTCAAAAATGACCCCCATAGGAAATGAATGGGAAATTGGCAAAAATATGAAAATACAGAGTTTTTTTGTGCATACAATCTACAAATCAGCCAGGATGCAGAAAAAAGAGTCAAGAGTGCAAAACAGGCAAAAAAAACACACACACACAAAAACACAATTCGCTTTTGGAATGGCAAAAGCGATTTGTGTGTCATTTGTGCGTGCTTGTGTTTTTGTGTGTGTGTGTGAGTTTTTTTGTCTGTTTTGATCTCTTGGTGTTTTAGAGATTCATCCCTTCACTGTTGAGTCCTTTTTTTCTGCATCCTGGCTGATTTGTAGATTGTATGCACAAAGAAACTCTGTATTTTCATATTTTTGCCAATTTCCCATTCATTTCCTATGGGGGTCATCATCGACCCGAAGGTCCTGAGTGTGACAATTTTTTTTACGACCACTTAGACTTTTCAAATCCTGTCCCCAATTTTTTGGGGTGTTCATATACCAAGTACCAATAAAGTCACCAAGTTTCTGATCATTCCGAGGAAGCTACGATTTAAAAAAATAAAAAAATAAATAAAACGCTTCGGTACCCCAGAGGATTAAAAAAGTTTGGACACCCCTGATCTATGCTAAGCTATGCTAAAAGTGCTAGCGCCAGACCCGGAGATCGGCTGAAATAAAACGGTCAAACTCAACTGTTCAACTCTAGAGGAGTCAGAGAATGAGCTTCCAAGCAAGCACTTGGACGTCATGGTCCCCATCGTCGGACAAACGTTGCATTGTGGTTGAAAATGAAAATCGGGTAGACGTCAGAACCCAACGTCATATTCTCTAACATTGGAGATTGACGTCAATATGACGTTGGCTCAACGTTGTATTTTGGTTACTTTACAACACAACCTAAAAACAACAACATCTAATGGGGACACTAAATTTTTCAACTAAATATCCAAATAAATCTAATTATTAAACTAAATTAACCATATAAACTAAATTACTGATCTAAAGCCCACACTGCCACTGTATGATAATTGAAATGAACTGATGACATCACCGTTTTCTCCAGAACAGCTGAATAAAATTGTTGCATTATTTTCCTGTTTAACTCTGTAAAGCTGCTGTGAAACAATCTGCATTGTTTAAAGCGCTATATAAATAAAGTTGACTTGACTTAATGATGTTGTGATGTGACGTTGTGTGGGCGTTCCCATTGTGACGTTAAGGAGACGTTGGGTTTTGCTCACTAAACCTCACGACTAAATGTCAGTATCGGACGTCATTACGACGTTGACTCAACCTAAAAACAACGAAACATCTGACGTCGTGTGCCTGCTGGTCTATTTTCACGAAGTGTGGCGTGTTGGTTTAACACTAATACGGTTATTTCTCACTGAATGTGTGTGTTCCAGTGCTCCAGTGCGCCACAGTGATCGGCTTCTGCTACTGGGCCTCGGAGCTGATTCTGTCCCTGCAGCAGCAGCACAAGAAGTACCACGGCTCGCTCATCTACGTCACCTTTGCCATCAGCTTCTACCTGGTGGCCGGTGCGGGCGGAGCCTCCATCTTAGCCACCGCGGCCAATCTGCTCCGCCACTACCCCACCGAGGAGGAGGAGCAAGCCCTGGAGCTGCTGTCAGAGATGGAGGAGAGCAGTGAATCATACCCTGCCGACTACGACATTACCAACCAGTTCCAGCCTCCACCAGCCTACACGCCCTGATGGTGTTCCTCGCCCATGTGCCACCTTCGGCCTTCAGACACACAAATGATGCTCAGATTCCAGGTGCCCCATCAGATATGAATATATACTGTATATTCAGCGTTCCAGATCATGCAGGATGCCCAGTTTGCGGAGCTGAGTGCATGGAAGAATCAAAGAGAGTAATATGGCATTGCTTGTTGAATTCATCTTGCATTAGTGTGCATGAACCTGGCAGTTAAAACAAACGTTTAGTTTTTTTGGCACGCTTTTATTACCGATTAAAGACTTGAAGGACATCGACGTCATGCTATAATCGCCCATCGACGTCTGATTTCTGCTTCATCATGTTTTCCAAATGTTGCGCTGCACTTTTTATTCCTGTTTTTTAAGTGCTCATTTAAAGACACTTAATAATTTTAATTTTTTTTTAATCATGCTAGGTATCCTTTTTATTTATTTCACACACTTTCTGCTTTCACCCCATCACGTTTTTAAAGATAATTTCAATTTGCTTTAAATCAGTTATTGTTAACGCACATACACCCAAGATGGATGGACAAAATATTTATTTATGACCTGGTTTGACTCACTAGAGAGCAAATATTTTATGTACCTGTAATCATGTTTGCCAACATCCCATCGTGAGTTTCTTCTGTATTCATTGGATTTTATAATTTGTTTGTTTTATTAGTGACTGTGTTTGGTGTATTTTGATAGTGTGAGGATGTTCTGATGAAAGAGTCTTAACACATTTGATCATGATTGTATCCACAATTGTCTAGCTTTTGCTCTGGTCTGATTATTATTGTTTTGATAAAATCACTGCATGATATTTGTGTTGCATAAATGGATTCACAGGTTTTTTTATTTAGTAATCTGGTGGTTTTGTGTTCAAGATTATTTTACATTTCCTTTTTTTTGTGTTTCATTTAAAAATACGTTTACTTACATGGAAAATAAAGACAAAAAATGTATTGAAAATAACGTGTGTGTGCATGTTTGTTTGCTCAATGCGTGTGCACGTCAAGCGCGCCGCCGCTGCCCATGGCAACGTTTGATTCACCCGGGACGCCGGCATTTCACCTGAAACCACACAAATGACCTTGATTTGAAGAAATACTCGTTTAAATGCTCTTAATTTGGTTACTTATTCATATAGACGCGCTGGTGAATGATGGCTGATGGGATATCGCTGATGAGGTATGTTGTATGTAAATGAGGGAGACAACATTTTAGGAAAAAGGAAGCTGTAAAGTTAAATATTTTATTAGCTCTTACGCAAAGCTTCCGCGAAGAAAAACAGTCCCAAACTGCTTTAAGCCTTTATCCATTGCTGAAAATAATAGTTTTTACTGTATGTGTTGAAATTAATGCTGAAGTCTTCCATTGTAACCCATGGTGGTAGTTTTTTCAGTCACAAGATGGCGCCAGGCACTCAACGACAGCGGACTGCGGAGGGACACGCATATAAGTAGTCCCCGGATGAGCGGTGTGTTATTCACTTTGGCGGTTGTTATCTGGGATTATTATTATCTGATTGGTCAATCACGCATTCCAGCGGTATCAACCGCCAAAATGAATAACACACCGCGGGTACTACGAGTTATCTTGACCAGAACTACTTATATGCTTAACGTGTCACTCCGCTGTCGGGCGCCATCTTGTGACTGAAAAACACCACCGCGGGTTACAGTGGAAGCCGGAACTTTACTTTATAAAGTTTTCAATATGGATATTTTTCATACACAAACGCATCGATTCGCTTCAGAAGGCCTTTATTAACCCCCCAGAGCCGTGTGGAGCACGTTATTTGACTGACAGATGCGTTTTTATGTACTTCAAAAACAGCTACAACGACTGCTATTATAAAGCTTGGATTAGCCTGGACTTTTATTAACTCCAATTTTATTCGTCTAAAAGAAGAATGTCATTGAGGGTGAGTAAACCATGGGCTAATTTTCATTTTTGCGTGAACTATCCCTTTCAGTTTCAGCATTAATTTCCATATATACGGTAAAAACTAATATTTTCAGCAAAAGGCTTAAAGCAGTTTGGGACTGTTTTTCTTCGCGGAAGGTTTGCGTAAGAGCTAATAAAATATTAAGACAATATTTTGTGTCTAATTTACTTGAGACAAGTAGCTGTGTAATAAGCGGGATAATGTACATCCAGCCGGTTATCGCAGAATAAACCCCTTCAGGGATGGATGTACATTATCCCTTACATGCGCTGGAATGCGCTATTGACCAATCAGAATCAAGTATTCCACAGAGCCATGTAATAACTATTAATATAATATTCTAGTACCATCATGTCCACCAGTAATCTGCCACCCCTGCGAAACCTGCCCAGCTGGTCCAGGGTTCGAGATCTGGACAGGGTGAGATACCCCAGACTTCTCTCTAGTGACCATATGGTCAGATCTCCACCTGTGGACATCAGGAGCCCAAAAGCAGCGGCTCAGGCCAGGACAGGTGCCCAGGACACGCGCATCGCCTCTCTGGAGAAAGACATCCTGTTCCTCCAACAACAGCACAGAGACACACTGGAGAGGCTGCACGCAGAGATGGACGGTCTGAAGCGTGCTAATAAAGGTGAAGTCACGATACGCATCACCATACTGAAGTCACGATACGATACGCATCACGATACTGAAGTCACGATACGCATCACCATACTGAAGTCACGATACGATACGCATCACGATACTGAAGTCACGATACGCATCACCATACTGAAGTCACGATACGATACGCATCACCATACTGAAGTCACGATACGATACGCATCACCATACTGAAGTCACGATACGATACGCATCACGATACTGAAGTCACGATATGATACGCATCACGATACTGAAGTCACGATACGATACGCATCACGATACTGAAGGCACGATACACATCACCATACTGAAGTCACGATACGATACGCATCACCATACTGAAGTCACGATACGATACACATCACCATACTGAAGTCACGATACACATCACCATACTGAAGTCACGATACTGAAGTCACAATACACATCACCATACTGAAGTCACGATACACATCACCATACTGAAGTCACGATACTGAAGTCACGATACACATCACCATACTGAAGTCACGATACACATCACCATACTGAAGTCACGATACTGAAGTCACGATACACATCACCATACTGAAGTCACGATACACATCACCATACTGAAGTCACGATACACATCACCATACTGAAGTCACGATACTGAAGTCACGATACACATCACCATACTGAAGTCACGATACTGAAGTCACGATACGCATCACGATACTGAAGTCACGATACGCATCACCATACTGAAGTCACGATACTGAAGTCACGATACTGAAGTCACGATACACATCACCATACTGAAGTCACGATACTGAAGTCACGATACGCATCACGATACTGAAGTCACGATACGCATCACCATACTGAAGTCACGATACTGAAGTCACGATACGCATCACCATACTGAAGTCACGATACTGAAGTCACGATACGCATCACCATACTGAAGTCACGATACGCATCACCATACTGAAGTCACGATACGATACGCATCACGATACTGAAGTCACGATATGATACGCATCACGATACTGAAGTCACGATACGATACGCATCACGATACTGAAGGCACGATACACATCACCATACTGAAGTCACGATACGATACGCATCACCATACTGAAGTCACGATACGATACACATCACCATACTGAAGTCACGATACACATCACCATACTGAAGTCACGATACTGAAGTCACGATACACATCACCATACTGAAGTCACGATACACATCACCATACTGAAGTCACGATACTGAAGTCACGATACACATCACCATACTGAAGTCACGATACACATCACCATACTGAAGTCACGATACACATCACCATACTGAAGTCACGATACTGAAGTCACGATACACATCACCATACTGAAGTCACGATACTGAAGTCACGATACGCATCACGATACTGAAGTCACGATACGCATCACCATACTGAAGTCACGATACTGAAGTCACGATACTGAAGTCACGATACACATCACCATACTGAAGTCACGATACTGAAGTCACGATACGCATCACGATACTGAAGTCACGATACGCATCACCATACTGAAGTCACGATACTGAAGTCACGATACGCATCACCATACTGAAGTCACGATACTGAAGTCACGATACGCATCACCATACTGAAGTCACGATACGCATCACCATACTGAAGTCACGATACTGAAGTCACGATACGCATCACGATACTGAAGTCACGATACGCATCACCATACTGAAGTCACGATACTGAAGTCACGATACGCATCACCATACTGAAGTCACGATACTGAAGTCACGATACGCATCACCATACTGAAGTCACGATACTGAAGTCACGATACACATCACCATACTGAAGTCACGATACTGAAGTCACGATACGCATCACGATACTGAAGTCACGATACTGAAGTCACGATACGCATCACGATACTGAAGTCACGATACTGAAGTCACGATACACATCACCATACTGAAGTCACGATACTGAAGTCACGATACGCATCACGATACTGAAGTCACGATACTGAAGTCACGATACGCATCACGATACTGAAGTCACGATACTGAAGTCACGATACTGAAGTCACGATACGCATCACGATACTGAAGTCACAATACTGAAGTCACGATACGCATCACCATACTGAATTCACGATACTGAAGTCACGATACACATCACCATACTGAAGTCACGATACTGAAGTCACGATACTGAAGTCACGATACGCATCACGATACTGAAGTCACGATACTGAAGTCACGATACGCATCACGATACTGAAGTCACGATACTGAAGTCACGATACGCATCACCATACTGAAGTCACGATACGCATCACCATACTGAAGTCACGATACTGAAGTCACGATACGCATCACCATACTGAAGTCACGATACGATACGCATCACGATACTGAAGTCACGATACTGAAGTCACAATACGCATCACCATACTGAAGTCACGATACGATACGCATCACCATACTGAAGTCACGATACGATACGCATCACGATACTGAAGTCACGATACTGAAGTCACAATACGCATCACCATACTGAAGTCACGATACGATACTGAAATCACGATACTGAAGTCACGATACACATCACCATACTGAAGTCACGATAAGCATCACGATACTGAAGTCACGATACGCATCACCATACTGAAGTCACGATACTGAAGTCACGATACACATCACCATACTGAAGTCACGATAAGCATCACGATACTGAAGTCACGATACACATCACCATACTGAAGTCACGATAAGCATCACGATACTGAAGTCACGATACGCATCACCATACTGAAGTCACGATACTGAAGTCACGATACACATCACCATACTGAAGTCACGATAAGCATCACGATACTGAAGTCACGATACGCATCACCATACTGAAGTCACGATACTGAAGTCACGATACGCATCACGATACTGAAGTCACGATACTGAAGTCACGATACGCATCACCATACTGAAGTCACGATACTGAAGTCACGATACGCATCACCATACTGAAGTCACGATACGATACGCATCACGATACTGAAGTCACGATACTGAAGTCACGATACGCATCACGATACTGAAATCACGATACTGAAGTCACGATACACATCACCATACTGAAGTCACGATACGCATCACGATACTGAAGTCACGATACTGAAGTCACGATACGCATCACCATACTGAAGTCACGATACTGAAGTCACGATACGCATCACCATACTGAAGTCACGATACGATACGCATCACCATACTGAAGTCACGATACTGAAGTCACGATACGCATCACCATACTGAAGTCACGATACGATACACATCACCATACTGAAGTCACGATACGCATCACGATACTGAAGTCACGATACTGAAGTCACGATACGCATCACGATACTGAAGTCACGATACTGAAGTCACGATACGCATCACCATACTGAAGTCACGATACTGAAGTCACGATACACATCACGATACTGAAGTCACGATACTGAAGTCACGATACGCATCACCATACTGAAGTCACGATACTGAAGTCACGATACGCATCACCATACTGAAGTCACGATACGCATCACGATACTGAAGTCACGATACTGAAGTCACGATACGCATCAAGATACTGAAATTACCATACTGAAGTCACGATACGCATCACGATACTGAAATCACGATACTGAAATCACGATACGATACACATCACGATACTGAAGTCACGATACGCATCACGATACTGAAGTCACGATACTGAAGTCACGATACGCATCACCATACTGAAGTCACGATACTGAAGTCACGATACGATACGCATCACCATACTGAAGTCACGATACGCATCACGATACTGAAGTCACGATACTGAAGTCACGATACGATACACATCACGATACTGAAGTCCCGATACGATACACATCACCATACTGAAGTCACGATACGCATCACCATACTGAAGTCACGATACGATACGCATCACCATACTGAAGTCACGATACGATACGCATCACCATACTGAAGTCACGATACGATACGCATCACCATACTGAAGTCACGATACGCATCACCATACTGAAGTCAAGATACGATACGCATCACGATACTGAAGTCCCGATACGATACGCATCACCATACTGAAGTCACGATACGCATCACGATACTGAAGTCACGATACGCATCACGATACTGAAGTCACGATACGATACGCATCACGATACTGAAGTCACGATACGCATCACGATACTGAAGTCACGATACGATACACATCACGATACTGAAGTCACGATACGATACACATCACGATACTGAAGTCCCGATTCGCATTGCCATACTAAAGTCACGATACGCATCACGATACTGAAGTCACGATACGCATCATGATACTGAAGTCACAATACGATTCGCATCACCATACTGAAGTCACGATACGCATCACGATACTGAAGTCCCGATACGATACACATCACCATACTGAAATCCCGATACGATACGCATCACCATACTGAAGTCACGATACGCATCACGATACTGAAGTCACGATACGCATCACGATACTGAAGTCACGATACGATACGCATCACGATACTGAAGTCACGATACGATACACATCACGATACTGAAGTCCCGATACGCATCGCCATACTAAAGTCACGATACGCATCACGATACTGAAGTCACGATACGCTTCGCCATACTGAAGTCACAATACGATACGCATCACGATACTGAAGTCACGATACGCATCACCATACTGAAGTCACGATACGATACGCATCATGATACTGAAGTCACGATACCCATCACCATACTGAAGTCACGATACGATACGCATCACGATACTGAAGTCACAATACGATACGCATCACGATACTGAAGTCACGATACGCATCACGATACTGAAGTCACGATATGATACGCATCACGATACTGAAGTCACAATACGATACCCATCACCATACTGAAGTCACGATACGATACGCATCATGATACTGAAGTCACGATATGATACGCATCACCATACTGAAGTCACGATATGATACGCATCACCATACTGAAGTCACGATACGATACGCATCATGATACTGAAGTCACGATACGATACGCATCACCATACTGAAGTCACGATATGATACGCATCACCATACTGAAGTCACAATACGATACGCATCACCATACTGAAGTCACGATACGATACGCATCACCATACTGAAGTCACGATACGATACGCATCACCATACTGAAGTCACGATATGATACGCATCACCATACTGAAGTCACGATACGATACGCATCATGATACTGAAGTCACGATACGATACGCATCACGATACTGAAGTCACGATACGATACGCATCATGATACTGAAGTATCAGGGACCGGACAGCCCTCAGCAAAGGACCCCGGACCCCATATTCCCAGAGCACCCTCCACAGGACGCCGCGAGGGACACAGTCGAATGCCTTCTCCAAATCCACAAAACAAATGTGGACTGGTTGGGCAAACTCCCATGAACCCTCCAGCACCCTGTAGAGGGTATAGAGCTGATCCAGTGTTCCACGACCAGGACGAAAACCACACTGTTCCTCCTGAATCCGAGGTTCCACTATCGGCTGAATTCTCCTCTCCAGTACCCTGGCATAGACTTTCCCGGAGAGGCTGAGAAGTGTGATCCCCCTATAGTTGGAACACACCCTCCGGTCCCCCTTCTTAAAAAGAGGGACCACCACCCCGGTCTGCCATCCCAGAGGCACTGTCCCCGACCGCCACGCAATGCTGCAGAGGCGTGTTAGCCAAGACAGCCCCACAACATCCAGAGACTTGAGGTACTCAGGGCGGATCTCATCCACCCCCGGTGCCTTGCCACCGAGGAGTTTCTTGACCACCTCGGTGACTTCAGCTTGGGTGATGGACGAGTCCTCCTCTGAGCCCCCAGCCTCTGCTTCCTCAATGGAAGACGTGACGGCGGGATTGAGGAGATCCTCAAAGTATTCCTTCCACTGTCCGACAACATCCCCAGTTGAGGTCAACAGCCGCCCATCGCCACTGTAAACAGCGTTGGTAGAGCACTGCTCCCCCTCCTGAGGCGCCGGACGGTTTGCCAGAATCTCTTCGAGGCCAGCCGATAGTCTGGGCTGCAGTCCGTTTAGCCTCAGGAGTCCCACAAGCCAGCCAGGCCTGATAGGACTCCTTCTTCAGCTTGACGGCATCCCTTACTTCCGGTGTCCACCACCGGGTTCGTGGATTGCCGCCTCGACATGAACCGGAGACCTTGCGTCCACAGCTACGAGCGGCCGCTTTGACAATGGAGGTGGAGAACATGGTCCACTCGGACTCAATATCTCCAGCCTCCCTCGGGATCCGGTTGAAGCTCTGCCGGAGGCAGGAGTTGAAGATCTCTCTGACAGGAGACTCGGCCAAACGTTCCCAGCAGACCCTCACAGTACGTTTGGGTCTACCGAGTCTATCCAGCTTCCTCCCCCGCCATCGGATCCAACTCACCACCAGGTGGTGATCAGTTGACAGCTCCGCCCCTCTCTTCACCCGAGTGTCCAAGATATACGGCCGCAGGTCCGATGAAACGACCACAAAGTCGATCATTGACCTACGACCTAGGGTGTCCTGGTGCCATGTGCACTGATGGACACCCTTATGCTTGAACATGGTGTTCGTTATGGACAAACTGTAACTAGCACAGAAGTCCAATAACTGAACACCACTCGGGTTCAGATCAGGGGGGCCGTTCCTCCCAATCACGCCCCTCCAGGTTTCACTGTCATTGCCCACATGGGCGTTGAAGTCCCCCAGTAGAACTACGGAGTCCCCAGTCGGAGCACTTTCCAGCACCCCTCCCAGGGACACCAAGAAGGTCTGGTACTCTGCACTGCTGTTCGACCCGTAGGCACACACAACAGTGAGAGACCTATCCCCGAGCCGAAGGCGCAGGGAAACGACCCTCTCGTTCACCGGGGTAAACTCCAACACATGGCGGCAGAGCTGGGGGGCTATAAGCAAACCCACACCAGCCCGCCGCCTCTCACCATGGGCAACTCCAGAGTGGTGAAGAGTCCATCCTCTCTCGAGGAGTGTGGTTCCAGAGCCCAAGCCGTGCGTGGAGGTGATTCCGACTATCTCTAGTCGGAACCTCTCAACCTCACGCACAATCTCAGGCTCTTTCCCCGCCAGCGAGGTGACATTCCATGTTCCAAGAGCCAGTTTCCGTGTCCAGGGATCGGGTCGTCTAGGCCCCTGCCTTCGACTGCTGCCCGATTCACTTTGCACCGGCCCCTTACGGTCCCTCCCGTGAGTGGTGGGCCCACGGGAAGGTGTCCCCACGTCGCTCCTTCAGGGTTTTTCCTGGGTCAAAAATGGTCTTCGGTGGTGGCTGACAGACATGGTCATCCATATACACACACACACACGCACAGTAAAAAAGGACCCTACCCACGTGATCTGCAAGCGCAATAGGCCTACTCCTGACAATACATTTTAAATAAATTCAAAGAAAGTTTGTAATTTTTGCTCATCTTGTTTTTGTTCCTAATTTTTACACTATTTTCAGATAATTGTTTTGATATATTATCATATCAATATTAAAAGTAGTATTAAAAAAAATGAACAAATAGCCTACTTTTCTGCCATATACAATTTCATAAAATTATCAGCTAACAACTTTGTTCTGGGTTCACCTCACTCCAGTCTAAACTAAATGATTTATAGGCTATTTATTTTACTACACATTGTCAACAGAAATAAGCTGAAAGGCTGTGGATAATTAAAACTAACTCTTACACCCACTCTTGCTAAATTGGGTAAGCACACTTGTGTTCTCATTTCAGATGCGTTCTGAGTAACTTAAATGATTAAACTGATTCGTGAGTTCAGTGTTGGACAGATCAGTTGTTCTAACCAGTCGTTAAAATGATTCGGTTCAAAGGAGTCATTAGGTCGCGAATCGGACATTAGCAGACGCGTTGTGTGCGAATCCCATCTGTTAAAACATCGCGAAAGATTTGTCAACACACAGAAAACACTTCATAACCGGATAGGATTTGTTTCCCGTTTATTCAAGGTATGGTTTATGTCAGCTGGTCAGAGAAGAGTCGACGTTTTTTGAGCGCAAATCACACCCGGCGGTAATTAAAGGAAAACATCGTCTGATAGCGTCACGTGCAACATGGATTCGGTCTTCTGACATTTTGATTTTGATTAACGTAATATGTGAAATATTAGAAAGCTAAGAATGCTTATTTTGAAGACAGAGCGTGCGAGCGGGGGAGGAGCTCTCTGATCGTTCTCTCTGACACTCAATCATAAATCACAATAACTGATCAAATAAGGCTTTGGCGGGACAAAAATTTGTTTTGGCGGCCGCCAAAAAATTTTCAATGTAGGAAAAACCCTGTCCTTTGGGGCCCCGTGGGGGAAGGCCCGGCCACCAGGAGCTCACATACGAGCCCCAACCCCAGGCCTGGCTCCAGGGTGGGGCCGCGCCGTACCGGGCGACGTCACGGTCCTTGTTTTTTTATTTTGTGCATAAGGGGTTTTTGAATTGCTCTTAGTCTGACCCTTCACCTAGGACCTGTTTGCCTTGGGAGACCCTACTAGGGGCATATAGCCCCGGACAACGTAGCTCCTAGGGTCATTCGGGTACTCAAACCCCTCCACCACGTTAAGGTGGCAGTTCATGGAGGATATTAATATACATTACATTTTAATTTACATTTAGTCATTTAGCAGACGCTTTTATCCAAAGCGACTTACAAATGAAAGCAATAGAAGCAGCTAGAACAGTCAAGGGCAACAGTATGTAAGTGCTGTAACAAGTCTCAGTTAATCTAGCACAGAACACACAGGACAGAACTTTTTTTAATTTATTATTATTATTTTTTTATAAATTAGACAGACAGAAAATGAATAGAATGTTAAGTGCTATTCTTGATTGGTCAGGTGCTGCTGGAAGAGATGTGTCTTTAGCTGGTTTTTGAAAATGGCTACACACTCGGCTGCTCGAATTGAGATAGGCAGGTCGTTCCACCAGGTGGGGGCGGTCCAGGAAAAGGTCCGTGAGAGTGATTTCATGCCTCTTTGGGATGGCACCACAAGGCGTCGTTCACTGGCAGAACGTAAGCTCCTGGAGGGTGTGTAAGTCTGAACAAGTGAGTTTAGGTATATTGGTGCAGAGCCAGTGGTTGTTTTGAAGGCGAGCACCAGTGTCTTGAATTTGATGCGAGCTGCTATTGGGAGCCAGTGGAGACTGATGAAGAGAGGCGTGACGTGTGCTCTCTTCGGCTCGTTAAAGACCACCCTTGCCGCTGCATTCTGGATCAGCTGCAAGGGTTTGATAGTGCATGCTGGAAGGAACGCTAGAAGAGCATTACAGTAGTTCAGTCTGGAGAGAACAAGAGCTTGGACCAGGAGTTGTGTGTATAACGCAAATCTGCAGGACCGGGTTGTCGCAGTAATGTGGTCAGTGAATTTTAGCTGATCATCAATCACAACTCCAAGATTCCTGGCTGTCCTGGACGGAGTTATGGTTGATGGTGATGATGGGTCAGAGAAATAAACAGATGAAAACAAGCAAAACACAAAAGTGGACAAAGTAGAAGGAAAGCTATACTCAAGTGCCTTGTCGGTGTCCTTGCTCGAGTGGAGTCGCGCAGAGTAGAGTCGATGTCTTTCTCAGACTCGGTCTTCACACGAGGAGGCTGAACGGTTAACGAGCGTATTAAACAGATGCTAATCACTACAGTCAGAACAGGTGAGGACGCTTTTGTAATTCGCCCAAACAATCAAGGGAACAGCCTATCAATGGTTCAGCTCAAAAGCAAAACTAGGACTCACTAGTAGTGCAAATATCCAGCAATAGCAATAACAATTGAGTGCGGAACGGCGGCAAAAACAGCCCTTGTTATAATTCAAATACAATTATCTTAACCAGTAAAATTATAAATAGAAAAATAACTACAGAATCGAAATGTATCCACTTGTTAGCGTGTAATACGCTGAGCAAATCCAGCAAACTGAGTAATCAGAAAAACACTTACATACGGCTTCAATGCGCTTCTTCACTGAAAAGATTAATGTCAATAATGTAAAGTCTAGGTATAATGTGTCTTCTTAAATTTGACTTAACTAATTAAAATGTAATGAAGATGCAAATTGGCCGACTTTCTGATTAAAAGCAAAACTTTTACCTTAAAAAAGTATTTTAAGGTATGTTTTATTTTAACATCCCACCCAAAACAGACCTGACTGGAATCACTTATTTTCAGACGGGAATATTACGGCTTTCTTTTACAGAATTACAGTATCAGATGGTTATGGAACAGGAACATTCTTCAAAAGGTAGGATGTGTTTTATCAAGCCTATTTTTCATAATCATATTCATAATACATACTTGATTCTAATGATACAGAATTTTCTTTATTAACCCTCTGGTGCTCTTCATGACCGGACACCTAAAAATTAAACTTCCTCCACCCCAGTAAAACCAAAGCAATTTATTTTTCTTCGATAATATTTTTTCTTTATAATTTTGTATTTTGAGATGATTTGATGGTATTTTTTTTAATATTTATGCAATAATTATGGTCTATTTTTGCCATTGAAAATTATAAAAAAATTTAAAAAATGTTTATTATTGCAGTATTTCAGGTTAATATGGAGACTAGGCCTTCAGAATAAAAAAAATGTGAAGGCAGATTAGCCCCTCTTTAGGAATGATTTAAGAAATCATGCAACCATGTGTGTGACCACTAGAGGTCTCTATGGAGAGGCTTGAGAATTCTCTAGTTCTCTTTTGAACACATTTAATCTTTTTTTTGATGGATTTGAATATATATTAAACAAATCTCAAAGACTATTTATTATAAAGTTTTGATATTTTTTTGTTGTTGTTAGAAGTATAGATTTCTTCTGTGAATTTGTGTTTTTGCAGATTTCCCATTAATTTCCTATGGGGTCATTTTTGACTGAAGAGCACAAGAGAGAGTATTTTTTTACGACCCCTTAGCATGCTCGAATCATGCCCTGTGTTTACATCCCTAATGCTAGAAAAGTCACCAAGTTTCATATCATCCTGATGAAGCTGTGATTTAAAAAAATTCAAAACAGAAAATGTTCCGGTCAGAAATGACCGAAGAGCACCAGAGGGTTAATGTGTGCATAAATTAGGGTCCAATTCTCACTATTAACTACGACTTTTGCCTCAATAAACTCCTAATTATGGCTTATTAATAGTTAGTAAGGTAGTTGTTGAGTTTAGGATTATGGATGTAGAATATGATCATGCATTAATATGTGCTTTATATAATAAACAGACAATTTCCTAGTGATAATAAGACACTATTAATAGTGAGAATTGGACTGTAAACTAAAGTGTTATTTCTTAACCTGTATTGTTTCCGTGTGATCCACACAGAGTCCATATGGTCCAACAGTCATTCCTCGAAATCCTGCAGTGACGGTTCAGCCGAGGAGAATTCCCACTGTGGATTAATCAGGTAATTATTACTGAAGCATGTCTGATCATCTGACCTGGCTTACCCAAATAAACCCCCCATCCTCCTCCTGTGCCCGCTGCAGCTCAGAGGAGGCGGGAGGAGGAGTCACATCGCTGCCGCCTCTCAGGATCACCTGCAGTCCGTCCCAGCATCCCCGGACCCCCACGCTGAAGGAGTGTGAGGTCATCATCCGGCAGCTCCATCACGCCAACGCCTCGCAGGGTCAGGAGGTCAGGAGCGCTTCATCATGTCTGCTCTGTTCTCATTCACGCGTTCATACCTGACGCTCGTGTTCCCTCTCTCAGCTGCTGCGGATCAAGATGCTCCTCGGAGACATCGCCTCCAAAAGCAAATCTTCCGCTGAGGTTTTGTCCCTCGTAAGGGCCGGTGACATCAGCAGGTGCAGGTCTTTCTCACGAAAACATATCCTGCTCATATTTCAACCCAACTCTACAGAAGGAAATAAGAAACTATATTTTGCACACACACAAATATATATATTAGTGCTGTCAAATCGATTAATCGCATCTAACATAATGTGTGTGTGTGTGTGTGTGTGTTTGTGTATATACAGGTGCTGGTCATATAATTAGAATATCATCAAAAAGTTGATTTAATTCACTAATTCCATTCAAAAAGTGAAACTTGTATATTACAGTGAGGAAAATAAGTATTTGAACACCTGCTATTTTGCAAGTTCTCCCACTTAGAAATCATGGAGGGTCTGAAATTGTCATCGTAGGTGCATGCCCACTGTGAGAGACATAATCTAAAAAAAAATATGAAAGTAATCTAATATTTAAAAAAATCCAGAAATCACAATGTATGATTTTTTAAAGTATTTATTTGTATGATGCAGCTGCAAATAAGTATTTGAACACCTGAGAAAATCAATGTTAATATTTGGTACAGTAGCCTTTGTTTGCAATTCCAGAGGTCAAAGGTTTCCTGTAGTTGTTCAGCAGGTTTGCACTGCAGGAGGGATTTTGGCCCACTCCTCCACACAGATCTTCTCTAGATCAGTTAGGTTTCTGGCCTGTCGCTGAGAAACACGGAGTTTGAGCTCCTCCAAAGATTCTCTATTGGGTTTAGGTCTGGAGACTGGCTAGGCCACGCCAGAACCTTGATATGCTTCTTACAGAGCCACTCCTTGGTTATCCTGGCTGTGTGCTTCGGGTCATTGTCATGTTGGAAGACCCAGCCTCGACCCATCTTCAATCCTCTAACTGAGGGAAGGAGGTTGTTCCCCAAAATCTGGCAATACATGGCCCCGGTCATCCTCTCCTTAATACAGTGCAGTCGCCCTGTCCCATGTGCAGAAAAACACCCCCAAAGCATGATGCTACCCCCCCCCCCCCCCCCCATGCTTCACAGTAGGGATGGTGTTCTTGGGATGGTACTCATCATTCTTCTTCCTCCAAACACGTTTAGTGGAATTATGAGCAAAAAGTTCTATTTTGGTCTCATCTGACCACATGACTTTCTCCCATGACTCCTCTGGATCATCCAAATGGTCATTGGCAAACTTAAGACGGGCCTTGACATGTGCTGGTTTAAGCAGGGGAGCCTTCCGTGCCATGCATGATTTCAAACCATGACGTCTTAGTGTATTACCAACAGTAACCTTGGAAACGGTGGTCCCAGCTCTTTTCAGGTCATTGACCAGCTCCTCCCGTGTAGTTCTGGGCTGATTTCTCACCTTTCTTAGGATCATTGAGACCCCACGAGGTGAGATCTTGCATGGAGCCCCAGTCCGAGGGAGATTGACAGTCATGTTTAGCTTCTTCCATTTTCTAATGATTGCTCCAACAGTGGAGCTTTTTTCACCAAGCTGCTTGGCAATTTACCCGGAGCCATTTCCAGCCTTGTGGAGGTGTACAATTTTGTCTCTAGTGTCTTTGGACAGCTCTTTGGTCTTGGCCATGTTACTAGTTGGATTCTTACTGATTGTATGGGGTGGACAGGTGTCTTTATGCAGCTAACGACCTCAAACAGGTGCATCTAATTTAGGATAATAAATGGAGTGGAGGTGGACATTTTAAAGGCAGACTTACAGGTCTTTGAGGGTCAGAATTCCAGCTGATAGACAGGTGTTCAAATACTTATTTGCAGCTGTATCATACAAATAAATAGTTAAAAAAAGCATACATTGTGATTTCTGGATTTTTTTTTTAGATTATGTCTCTCACAGTGGACATGCACCTACGATGACAATTCCAAGGTCCAAGATCAACGCAGCCGTACACCAGGAAGTTTTCCTGCTGCTGACCAACTTTATGGAGATGCAGATTTCATTTTCCAACAGGACTGGGCACCTGCACAGAGAGCCAAAGCAACCAGTGCCCGGTTTAAGGACCATGGTATCCCTGTTCCTGATTGGCCAGCAAACTCGCCTGACCTTAACCCCATAGAAAATCTCTGCCAGACCCAACAATGCAGAAGAGCTGAAGGCCACTATCAGAGCTGGGCTCTCAGAACACCTGAGCAGAGCCACAGACTGATGGACTCATGCCACGCCGCATCACTGCAGTAATTCAGGCAAAACCAGCCCCAGCTAAAGCATTGAGTGCTGCACATGCTCACACTCTTCAGTTGGCCAACATCTCAATCTAAGATTTCTGTGTATTGGTCTTAAGCAATATTCTAATTTTCTGAGATCCTGAATTTGGGATTTTCCTGAGTTGTCAGTTATAATAATCAAAATTAAAAGAAAGAAACATTTGAAATATATCAGTCTGTGTGTAATGAATGAATGTAATATACAAGTTTCACTTTTTGAATGGAATTAGTGAAATAAATCAACTTTTTGATGATATTCTAATTATATGACCAGCACCTGTATATCCACACACACAGACATATATATATATACACAGATATTACGTAAACAAAAGCTTACATCGCTAATCGATTTTACATCACTAATATACACCCATCAGGCATAACACACTGACAGGTGAAGTGAATAACACTGATGATCTCTGTTAGTGGGTGGGGTATATTAGGCAGCAAGTGAACATGTTGTCCTCAGAGTTGATGTGTTAGAAGCAGGAGAAATGGGCAAGCGTGAGGATTTGAGTGAGTTTGACAAGGGCCAGATTGTGACGGCTAGACGACTGGGTCAGAGCATCTCCAGAACTGCAGCTCTTGTGGGGTGTTCCCGGTCTGCAGTGGTCAGTCTCTATCAAAAGTGCTCAGAGGAAGGACCAGTGGAGAACCGGCCACAGGGTCATGGGCGGCACAATGAGTTTGAGGCGTTGACTTGGCCTCCAAATTCCCCAGATCTCAATCCAATCGAGCATCTGTGGGATGAGCTGAACAAACAAGTCCGATCCATGGAGGCCCCATCTCGCAACTTACAGGACTTAAAGGATCTGCTGCTAACATCTTGGTGCCAGATCCCACAGCACAGCTTCAGGGGTCTAGAGGAGGCCATGCCTCAACGGGTCAGCAACACAATATTAGGAATGATGTTACGCCTGATCGGTGTATAAGCACAGTTGGTAGTATACATAATGAATAATAAATAATACATACTATGACTAACTAGATAAAAAAGTTGGTCGAGATAAACTTTAAGTTGGCTTGAGAAAGCCGGACCAGAAAGTTTGAAAAAGTTTTAAAAGCTTAAAGTTTAAAGAAGTCTATCGATTTACCACGATTTACCATGTTCTAGCATGATTTACTAGATAGATAGATAGATAGATAGATAGATAGATAGATAGATAGATAGATAGATAGATAGATAGATAGATAGATAGATAGATAGATAGATAGATAGATAGATAGATAGATAGATAGATAGATAGATAGATGACGGACAGACGGATGGACCGGCAGATAGATAGATAGATAGATAGATAG
Organism: Romanogobio albipinnatus; assembly: GCA_023566225.1. NCBI lineage: Eukaryota > Metazoa > Chordata > Actinopteri > Cypriniformes > Gobionidae > Romanogobio > Romanogobio albipinnatus. Next base: position 53,559,633 of record CM042253.1, on the reverse strand, counting down.
ATAGATAGATAGATAGATAGATAGATAGATAGATAGATAGATAGATAGATAGATAGATAGATAGATAGATAGATAGATAGATAGATAGATAGATGACGGACAGACGGATGGACCGGCAGATAGATAGATAGATAGATAGATAGATAGATAGATAGATAGATAGATAGATAGATAGATAGATAGATAGATAGATAGATAGATAGATAGATAGATAGATAGATAGATAGATAGATAGATGACGGACAGACGGATGGACCGGCAGATAGATAGATAGATAGATAGATAGATAGATAGATAGATAGATAGATAGATAGATAGATAGATAGATAGATAGATAGATAGATAGATAGATAGATAGATAGATAGATAGATAGATAGATAGATAGATAGATGACGGACAGACGGATGGACCGGCAGATAGATAGATAGATAGATAGATAGATAGATAGATAGATAGATAGATAGATAGATAGATAGATAGATAGATAGATAGATAGATAGATAGATAGATAGATAGATAGATAGATAGATAGATAGATAGATAGATAGATAGATAGATAGATAGATAGATAGATAGATAGATAGATAGATAGATAGATAGATAGATAGATAGATAGATAGATAGATAGATAGATAGATAGATAGATAGATAGATAGGAAGTTTAAGTGAGTCTCAGTGGTTTAGAAATAGTTCCTGGAATGGCAGTCAATGGAGTCTGATGAGCCTCTTTGAAGAGTTTGAACTGTCTTGGCTCAACTAAACATTCCGTCAATGAAAGTCAATGGGATTTTTCCGAGTTTTGAGGGTCATTTTTAGGAAAACCGTGAGTCCGATCAGTTAGAAAAGATATAGCACACCGAGTCAGACTAGTCTGAAGCTCTGAGCCGAGTTTGGAGTTTGTAGAGTTAAAGCTCTAGGAGGAGATAGAGTCAGAAATCATGGTAAACTATGGTAAATCATGGTTAACTATGGTAAATCATCTGTATTGACTTCAAAACTGTCAAACTTAAAATTTTTAAACTACTTTAAACTTCAAAACTTTAAACCTTCAAACTGAAATCTTTAAATGAACTTTTTCAAACTTTCTGGTCTATACTTTTTCAAGCCAACTTCAAAGTTTGTTTACAGACTTTACTCCTCGAGTAATAAGTTTAATAGCAATACTCGCTCAAGCCAACTTAATCATTCAAATCATTGTTTCTGAAGTGAATTCTTTAGATTTTTGGGTGAAATTACACCTGGACATGTTCTTGTAGGATTCACCGTGTTATTTAATTACATCATATAATCAATCTGTCAAATAATTTGACTTTATTTCTCTTGTAGCGGTGACGTCTTCGAGCATTTCCCCAAACTCCCTCTGAGACGTCTGCCAAAGAAACCGTAGGTCGACTTTAATATTCATATCATTCACCCCTGATCATTCAAAACCATCTGACAGGCTTTCTCCCGTCCCCTTAGGCTCCCGAGTCCAGCCGGTGAAGGACAAGCTGTGATTCTACCAGCCATCAAACGCACTGTGAGCGAGAGGCAGAGGCGAGCGCACGACGTGCACAGGACGCGCCTCAGACGGGCGGTGAACTCCTGATGTGACCTACACTTCCCTGGTCAGGTGTTGTTCACTCAGACACATACAGCAGTGCTCGCTCTCATATCAGTCCACACATGAGGAGCGAGTGAGCGATCACGTTTGATTCCCTAATGAATCTTTCCAGAGGGGCAGCCAAATGTCAAAGACGAGGCGAGTGCTAAGCCGCCCGTCTTTCCACAGGATGATCCGTAAACTCAATATATACATCAAAGCTTTACATCCAATCCCTTATAATTACTTTTAGTGTGAATAAATGCGGCAGAAACTCATTTTTGTACAGTTCTTGTTCCTAAAATAAATCTGAGGGTGTTCGCACTAGAGGTCAGAGAGTTTGCACCTGTTCCTGTTTCATGTCTGCGTGCGCTGCAGGTTTTATAGTGTGCCCTATAGGATCGGTCACAACTGCCCATTGGACCAGTGCCCGGATCCCAGCAGACACCAAACAGCATTACTGTCTTTAAGAGTCTTATTAAGTAATGGGTTTTAGAGATCTTCATCGCTCTGATGTCTCAAACGCTGCTCTAATTGAACTGACACAAACGCTTCATTGTGCAATAAACACTAATGTTACTCTTTTACACGATGATGCTGCAAATGCATTAATGATAAACACTGTTCATAAATATAAGCTGGCCACTTATTATATAGGGTGATTGGGACACTTTTTGAAATTGAGATGACTGAATTCACCCCTATATAAAAATCTGAGTCTAAAACGTCTCGGTTACGGATGTTACCCTCGTTCCCTGAGGAGGGAACGGAGACGTACGTTAGTGACTAATGAATGGGGGTTTCGCCTAGAAGCCTATCATCTTCGAGCATAGAGAAAACGCCCAATGGCGTGCCAATGCCATGGGGCATGCGGAATTTGCATACGTAACTCCGCCTTACCACGCGAGTAAGGAAGTACGTGGCAATATCGCATTATGTTACCTGCTTGAGGAGCCAAGACTGAACTCCTGCGTTCCAGGTAGCACAGCTGAAGTGGCAACGGAACGTACGTCTCCGTTCCCTCCTCAGGGAACGAGGGTTACATCCGTAACCGAGACGTTCCCTTTCGTTCAGTCACTACGACGTACGTTAGTGACTAACGAATGGGGGTTCAATATAATCTCGCCACTCAGCTGTCTTCCAGTGCCCTGCGTAAGTGTGAGTACCCTGTCGTAAGACTAGTACGGACGAAGGACTCCCACTTATCACAGGAATACCAAGGTACACTGGGAAGCATATCCCAGTGAGGGAATGCCAAGATGCCTGCCCGTGGGGAGGACTTAAGAAAACACATATGACCCGCTAAGGGCTGCATATGGAAGATCTCTAGGGTACCAGCCGAAGGTGGATTTTTAACCCTAGGGGTGGCAGGGGCTTGCCAAGGGAAAGACACCTGCTCGCAAGGGAGGCTAACGGTGGAAATACTCGTGTGGGGGTCGCCGGAGGGGAACCATGCACACGGGGCACCTGGCCGGACACGAGGGTCTGGGCTCGTGAGAGGGCAGACACACAGGTATCGGCGTAAGCGGTGCTGGAGGAACTCAGGGCTCTCGGGGAAACTCACCTGAGGAAATATCGCACGTATCCAGTCCGTGGAGTGGAATGGCGAGCAAGCGATGACACCTGAGCCTGGCCCATTACCGGTCCCTCGGGGGGGCGAGTACATAGCTGGACACTGGCTCCACTCGGAGATAGTAGAAACTGGCGAATGTGTTTGGTGTCGCCCAGCCTGCAGCTCTGCAGATGTCTGTTAGCGAGGCGCCATGCGCTAAAGCCCAAGAAGAGGCCACACTCCGAGTGGAGTGTGCCCTGACCCCAAGGGGACATGGTCGACCTTGCTGCTGGTAAGCCAAAACAATGGTGTCCACTATCCAGTGAGACAGCCTTTGCTTTGAGAGAGCTCTTCCCTTCCGCTCTCCACCATAACAGACAAAGAGCTGGTCTGAGGTCCTGAAACACTGCGTGCTGTCTACATAGGCGCGAAGGGCGCGTACTGGACAGAGCAATGCCAAGGCTGGGTCTGCCTCCTCCAAAGGCAGCGCTTGCAGGTTCACCACCTGGTCTTTGAACGGAGTGGTGGGAACCTTGGGCACATATCCAGGCCGGGGTCTCAGGATCACGTGAGAGTTAGCCGGCCCGAATTCCAGGCACGCTTCGTCAACCGAAAAAGCCTGCAGGTCCCGACCCTCTTGATCGAGGCCAATGCGGTCAGCAGAGCCGTCACATCGACAGAACTTAATATCAACCGACCGCAAAGGCTCAAAGGGAGGCCTCTGCAGAGCACCTAGAACTACTGCGAGGTCCCAAGAGGGAACGAGAGGAGGGCGAGGAGGATTCAGTCTCCTCGCTCCCCTCAGGAACCTGATGATCAGGTCGTGCTGACTTACCTTTTTGTCCCCCAAGAGATTGTGGTAGGCAGATATTGCGGCCACATAAACTTTAAGGTGGAGGGAGACAGCCTTCGCTCTAACCCCCTCTTGGAGGAACGATAGCACAGACCCGATCGGGCATTTCCAGGGGTCTTCTTGGCGGGAAGAGCACCAGGTGACGAAGAGGTTCCACCTCAACGCATAGGCATGCCAAGTGGACTCTGCCCAGCGGAAGTGATGGTGGCGACCACCGGAGGTGGCAGGCCACTCAAACCTGCCGCGTCCCATCCAGGAGCCACACGTGGAGGCTCCAAGATCGGGACACGGGTGCCATAGGGTGCCCAGTCTCGGAGTTTCTCAGAGGAATAGGCCAGGGAGGGGCTGTCGCAAGGAGTAAGAGTTCGGGGAACCAGGTCCGGCCGTACCAGTACGGGGCGACCAGAAGGACCTGCTCCTTGTCCTCCCTGATCTTGCACAGGAGCTGTGCGAGTAGGCTCACTGGGGGGGAACGCAATTTGCGTCGGCCCCGCGGCCAGCTGTGCGCCAGTGCATCCGTGCCGAGCGTGCCCTCGGTCAGGGAATAGAACAGGCTGCAGTGGGAAGAGTCGTGGGAGGCAAACAGGTCTACCTGCGCGTCCCGAACTGTTCCCAATCAGCTGGCCGTCAGGGGATGGAGTCACCATTCTCCCGGGAGTGGCTGAAACCGTGAGCTCGACGGCTGCACGGTTCAGGGCTCCTGGAATATGGACAGCACGAAGGGACCTCAGGCGCTTCTGACTCCATAAAAAAAGAGGTGGCGGGCGAGTTGAGACATACGGCGGGAGCGTAGACCGCCCTGGTGGTTGATGTACACTACTATGGCCGTGTTGTCTGTCCTGACAAGCACATGTTGACCCCTCAGCAACGCCCGGAGGCGGTGCAGGGCGAACCGTACTGCCAGTAACTCGAGGCAATTGACATGCAGAAGGCGCTGGGGTCCTGATTCCAGGAGCCAGCGGCTGCTTGTCCATTGCATATGGCACCCCAACCCGTGGCAGAGGCATCCGTCGATACGACAACATGCCTGGAAACTCGTTCTAAGGGCACACCGGCCCGTAGAAAACTGAGGTTCGACCACGGGGTGAGTGTCTGAAGGCAGGCCCGAGTCACTTGTACCCGGAGCGTGCCAGACTGCCATGCCCACCTCGAGACTCGATCGCGAAGCCAATGCTGAAGCGGTCTCATATGAAGCAATCCGAGCGGCGTCACCGCTGCTGCAGATGCCATATGCCCCAGGAGCCTCTGAAAAAGTTCAGTGTAACCGCACTCTTGCCCTCGATTTGACGGAGGCAAGTCAGCAGAGACTGCGTGCGCACTCGCTGGTAAGCAGCACGCACCTGGCGACCGAGTCGGAAACCATACTGAGAAAAGAGATCCTCTGCACGGGGCAGAGTCGCTCTTCTCCCAGTCGACCTGAAGGCCCAGACGGGCTAAGTGCCGGAGCACTTGGACTCTGTGTCCGCAGACCTGCTTACGAGAGTGACCCAGTATGAGCCAGTCATCGAAGTAGTTCAGGATGCGAACCCCGTGATGCCTGAGTGGCGCAAGGGCTGCCTCGATAGACTACGTAGAGTCACGAGGGGACAGAGCTGCCCGAATGGGGGGACTGCATACTGAATGTCCGCCCCTCGAGGCAAACCGTAGGAACGGTCCGCATCGAGGAAGGAGACATGAAAGTAAGCGTGCTTCAGGTCGATCGCTGCAACCAATCTACCGGACGAACGCGTCCGAGGAGGCGTTCACTACCGACATCCTGAATGGAAGCCTGTGAAGGGATCGGTTCAGGACGGGCAGGTCCAGGACTGGCCGTAACCCACCGGTTTCCAAGGGTACAATGAAGTAAGGGCTAAGGAAGCCCGACTTCATTTCACCTGGAGGGACAGGCTCGATTGCACCCTTCGCCAGTAGGGTGGCAACCTCCGCACGTGTGACGGGGGCGTTGGCCCCGATCACGGTACAGCGAACTCCCCAGAGCGGGGAGGAGCCTGCGCGAACTGAATCGCATAGCCGAGCCTGATGGCCTTCACGACCCAGCGGACAGCCACTGAAGCTGAAGCCAGGCTCCAGGAACTGACCAACGGGGTCGCTCGGACCACAGACGTACCCAGGGTGGGGCAGCGAGGCAGCGTTACCGGCCCGGACATGGGAGGCGTAGCGTCCCGGCGTGGGGGCACGGTTAACGGCTGCATCCTGACAGAGGAGACCAGGGAAGGACGCACGTTCCACTGGGGTCTGCTCTGAGAGGAGGCTGGCGACAGAGAGGGACGAGAGCGGCGCGGCCCGGGGGGCGGCACACACTGCCATCACCGGTCTCTGTGACCTCAGAGATGGGACACCAGTTCTTTCCAAGTGCTGCCGGCCCGGGGGCCAGCAGCAAAAGGATTTTCCCCCGGCCCTCCACCGGGGGAAGGAGAGGCCCTGCTACCATCCCCTGGAAAGAACTGGGACCCATCTCTGGGTTGTCCGCCTCCAGCCCGGCGTTTTAACCAGGCTGGGGAGCGGACTGGGCGACATCCTGCAACCACCTCCACGGCACGGCCCGGAAGAGGCTGCTGCTGGGGCCGGACGGGAGGAGGGAGGGCGCCCTCGGCAGCGAGCGGACTGAGGCGACTGGGCCGGCAGCTGGTGCAGCAGCTAGCCGCCGGGGCAGTACGTGTTACAGCCTCAGTCTGCTCTGGGGCGGCCGAGAACCGTTGGGCGCAGTTCTCAACCGCGCCGCCGAAGAGGCCAGCCTGGGATATGGGCGAGTTGAGGAGGCGGGCTCACTCAGCCCCCCCATATCAGCAGGTAAGGCCAGGAAATTCTCCCGGACCACAGCTGTGGACATCGCCCGACCGAGGGAGCGTGTGGCCACCTTCACCACCCAGAGGGCGGGATCAGTGGCGGCACGCAGCTCATGGAAGAGCCCTGGGTCGGCTCCACCTTTGTGCATGTGCAAAGGGGCGGCGGCCTGTCCCGTAGCTCTGCAGGACCACGCCACCGAAGTAGATGAGCCCACAGGCTTAGGGAGGGTGCTTAGGACAGCCACACCACGTCAAAGCCCTCTGTGGACACCGTAGTGCGCAACAGAGAGTTCAACAGTGGGGGGGCCCCCAGTGTACCCTAGGCCGCGGCCCCATCAAGGGCAGAGAAGGCGGAGGAGGCCACCAAACGGTCACGGGAAGCACGGGGACTTCCGCGACCGCGTGATCTCCTCATGCACCTCGGGAGCGAACGGCATTGGTGGCGGGGCCCAACAGCTGTCGGGTGCCGCCCACAAAAAACGATCGCGCAACCACGAGCACTCGCGACTGGGCGGAGTTCCACACCAGCGCGAGGCTCGCGGCTGCCCGAGATAACATGGCTATCAACTCTAGGTCAGATCAGGCAGTGCTGACACACCCGGAGGCGGAGCACAACCTAATCGTCATCCCCAAAGGATCTAGCCCACCTTGGGATGCGGCGATCGACATCTCGCCGCTATCTGGAGTGTGAACGAAACGAACGAGGCGTCAGAGACGGGTCGCTGTTTCAGTCCAGCACTCGCGGGAAGCGATGTGCGAGAGGGGGGCGTGGCCCGAGGAATGATCGTCGGGGTTCTTATACCACGGCACCGCCCTCAGGTCACCCTGGCCACCAGCCAAAGTACCACCTCTCTCAGAGACGGTAGATTGGGGTGTGGCAGAGGGGACTCTCTCTCCTCGCGGAGATCACTGAGTCTTGACCGCGACATCGCGATGGTCACGTTCCCGCAGTGGGAACATGACACATCCACAATCACTGCCCGAACGTGCTGAAGCCCAAACACGTCGAGCAGTGAATGTGCCCATAGACAGCAACGGAGATCGATCGCACCCGGAAGTGCACGGGCGAACCGTCTTGAAAAAGATGTGCCACGCGCAAGCTCTTTTTGTGAGAGGAAACTTCGCAGTCGATGCCGAAGCGCCCAGGGAAACACACACCAGCTGTCTAGCAGACCACTGCGCAGATCAGCAGCAGGAAGCATGCGATCACTGGAACGCGCCGTCACACCAACACCGACTGGAAAGCTGCTCGTCTCGAAGAAGCTGACAGCGTCTCAGAAGGCTTGTGAGGAGTGAAGAGATAGGTACTCTTGGCTCCGAAAGCAGAAACATAATGCGATATTGCCACGCACTTCCTTATATACTCACGTGGTAAGGCGGAGTTACGTATGCAAATTCCGCATGCCCCATGGCATTGGCACGCCATTGGGCGTTTTCTCTATGCTCGAAGATGATAGGCTTCTAGGCGAAACCCCCATTCGCTAGTCACTAACGTACGTCGTAGTGACTGAACGAAAGGGAACTGAGACCACACGTGAAAGGTTTATGCACGCGCACACACACACACACACCCTAAACCTGCCCATCACACACACACACACACACACATACACACACTACCCCTAAACCTGCCCATCACATACGCACACACACACACACAACCCCTAAACCTGCCCATCACACACACACACACACACACACACACACAACCCCTAAACATGCCCATCACACACACACACACGCAACCCCTAAACCTGCCCATCACACACACACACACAACCTCTAAACCTGCCCATCACACACACACACACACACACACACACACTACCCCTAAACCTGCCCATCACATACGCATACGCACACACACACACAACCCCTAAACCTGCCCATCACACACACACACACACACACACACACACACACACACAACCCCTAAACATGCCCATCACATACGCATACGCACACACACACACAACCCCTAAACCTGCCCATCACACACACACACACACACACACACACACACACACACACACACAACCCCTAAACCTGCCCATCACATACGCATACGCACACACACACACAACCCCTAAACCTGCCCATCACACACACACACACACACACACACAACCCCTAAACATGCCCATCACACACACACACATACGCAACCCCTAAACCTGCCCATCACACACACACACACACACAACCCCTAAACATGCCCATCACACACACACACATACGCAACCCCTAAACATGCCCATCACACACACACACATACGCAACCCCTAAACCTGCCCATCACACACACACACACACACACAACCCCTAAACCTGCCCATCACACACACACACACACACACACACACACACACAACCCCTAAACCTGCCCATCACACACACACACACATACACACACTACCCCTAAACCCGTCACAGAAAACCTTCTGCATGTTTACTCTTCACTTAGTCTTGATTTCCTCACGGGGACCAAAAGTGACTGGCATTATTGGTTCTGTGGGGACATTTGGGACACGAGCTCAAGACTAGACATCTAATCAGCGCGAGCATTAGCATTAGCACCTGTGGCCAGTGAGGCGGTTCAGGAGGTAAAGGCAGGTAAACGCTGTAGCCCCAGCAGAGCATCAACAGTGTTGACCAGATGACTTAACATAATAAGATAATTGAGGAAGGTATTATGAGATAAGCGATGAAGAAAGGAAAAGGGTTCTTATCTTCTCAGAAGCGTAGCTTACAGAGTGACATCACACAGGCCACATCAGTATAAAGAGCCGGCCAATCGGACGCTCTGAGCTCAGTCTGCACAGCTCTCAGTCGCTCGGGTCTGGACACTCACTGATCATCTGATCATGCTGGCATCACGGGCACTCCTCGCCAAGCAGGCAGCAGCGATGCTGACGCGCCAACCCGCCTGCCTGATGCATCATGGGGGAGACTGGGGCAACTGGGGCAACACCAACATCGCTGTGGTAAGCATACACACGCACACGGTATCGCTGTGGTAAGCATACACACGCACACGGTATCGCTGTGGTGAGCATACACACGCACACGGTATTTGGTCTTGAGGTTCTTGTTGGCTAAGATGAAGTCTCTGCTTGAAGGTTTTCTCCGGCTGCGGTTGGTGGGATGGAACTGACGTCCATGAGGCCGCGTAGTAAGTGTACACTTCTAAAACACACACACACACACACACACACACACACACACACACACACACACACACACACACACACACACACACACACACACACACGCTTCAGCTTCAAACTGATGACAGGACATGAGTTTAGTTTCAGATGAAAAGATAAAGTCAGTTTTTGATTTGATTCATTTCTGTTGTAAAAACTGATTTCAAAATGTAAAAAATTATATTGCAGAAAATGAAAACAATAATGTAAATATGATTATTATAAGTGTGAATCAAAAAAATTTAAAGCGCTTTAAAAAAAAATAACAAGCATGATTTCATCTCTTAAATGTCTTGGTGTGTTTTGCTCATAATTTAGACTTTTTTAAATCTCATTTCAGCTTTTTATCTAATAACGAGGACTTTTAAAATCATATTTTCAACATTTTATCTTATAATTATGACTTAGCATGTCATATTTGTGACTTTATCTAATAACGAGGACTTTTAAAATCATATTTTCAACATTTTATCTTATAATTATGACTTAGCATGTCATATTTCTGACTTTTATCTAATAACGAGGACTTTTAAAATCATATTTTCAACATTTTATCTTATAATTATGACTCAGCATGTCATATTTCTGACTTTTATCTAATAACGAGGACTTTTAAAATCATATTTTCAACATTTTATCTTATAATTATGACTCAGCATGTCATATTTCTGACTTTTATCTAATAACGAGGACTTTTAAAATCATATTTTCAACATTTTATCTTATAATTATGACTTAGCATGTCATATTTCTGACTTTTATCTAATAACGAGGACTTTTAAAATCATATTTTCAACATTTTATCTTATAATTATGACTCAGCATGTCATATTTGTGACTTTATCTAATAACGAGGACTTTTAAAATCATATTTTCAACATTTTATCTTATAATTATGACTCAGCATGTCATATTTGTGACTTTATCTAATAACGAGGACTTTAAAATCATATTTTTGACTTTTTATCTAATAACGAGGACTTTTAAAATCATATTTTCAACATTTTATCTTATAATTATGACTTAGCATGTCATATTTCTGACTTTTATCTAATAACGAGGACTTTTAAAATCATATTTTCAACATTTTATCTTATAATTATGACTCAGCATGTCATATTTGTGACTTTATCTAATAACGAGGACTTTTAAAATCATATTTTCAACATTTTATCTTATAATTATGACTTAGCATGTCATATTTCTGACTTTTATCTAATAACGAGGACTTTTAAAATCATATTTTCAACATTTTATCTTATAATTATGACTCAGCATGTCATATTTTTGACTTTTTATCTTATAATTATGACTTAGCATGTCATATTTTTGACTTTATCTAATAACAAGGACTTTTAAAATCATATTTTCAACATTTTATCTTATAATTATGACTTAGCATGTCATATTTTTTACTTTATCTAATAACGAGGACTTTTAAAATCATATTTTTGACTTTTTATCTAATAACGAGGACTTTTAAAATCATATTTTTAACATTTTATCTTATGGTTATGGCTTAGCATGTCATATTTTTGACTTTATCTAATAACGAGGACTTTTAAAATCATATTTTCAACATTTTATCTTATAATTATGACTCAGCATGTCATATTTTTGACTTTATCTAATAACGAGGACTTTTAAAATCATATTTTCAACATTTTATCTTATAATTATGACTTAGCATGTCATATTTTTTACTTTATCTAATAACGAGGACTTTTAAAATCATATTTTTGACTTTTTATCTAATAACGAGGACTTTTAAAATCATATTTTTAACATTTTATCTTATGGTTATGGCTTAGCATGTCATATTTTTGACTTTATCTAATAACGAGGACTTTTAAAATCATATTTTCAACATTTTATCTTATAATTATGACTCAGCATGTCATATTTTTGACTTTATCTAATAACGAGGACTTTTAAAATCATATTTTCAACATTTTATCTTATAATTATGACTCAGCATGTCATATTTTTGACTTTATCTAATAACGAGGACTTTTAAAATCATATTTTCAACATTTTATCTTATAATTATGACTCAGCATGTCATATTTGTGACTTTATCTAATAACGAGGACTTTTAAAATCATATTTTCAACATTTTATCTTATAATTATGACTTAGCATGTCATATTTTTTACTTTATCTAATAACGAGGACTTTTAAAATCATATTTTTGACTTTTTATCTAATAACGAGGACTTTTAAAATCATATTTTCAACATTTTATCTTATAATTATGACTCAGCATGTCATATTTGTGACTTTATCTAATAACGAGGACTTTTAAAATCATATTTTCAACATTTTATCTTATAATTATGACTCAGCATGTCATATTTGTGACTTTATCTAATAACGAGGACTTTTAAAATCATATTTTCAACATTTTATCTTATAATTATGACTCAGCATGTCATATTTTTGACTTTATCTAATAACGAGGACTTTTAAAATCATATTTTCAACATTTTATCTTATAATTATGACTCAGCATGTCATATTTGTGACTTTATCTAATAACGAGGACTTTTAAAATCATATTTTCAACATTTTATCTTATAATTATGACTCAGCATGTCATATTTGTGACTATCTAATAACGAGGACTTTTAAAATCATATTTTTGACTTTTTATCTAATAACGAGGACTTTTAAAATCATGTTTTTGACTTTATCTAATAATGAGGACTTTTAAAATCATATTTTCAACATTTTATCATATAATTATGACTCAGCATGTCATATTTGTGACTTTTATCTAATAACGAGGACTTTTAAAATCATATTTTTGACTTTTTATCTAATAACGAGGACTTTTAAAATCATATTTTTGACTTTATCTAATAACGAGGACTTTTAAAATCATGTTTTCAACATTTCATCAGCCTCCAGTATTCTTGAGAGATGTAATGCATAGGGAATGTTTCATGTACTCACCATAGTAATAACTGTAAATGATGCATAATTACATGCAACAACAAACCCTAACCCTGTAGTAAGCGCATGTAGTTCATCAATATTACTTAAATGTATAATTACACAGTAACCCAAGCATAAATGTTGCTGTCTCTTTAAAGCACCATGTACCACCTGAGCCGTAATGGAGCCCGTTTTCAGATCTTTGCTCCCAACCAGCAGCAGATGCACGTCATGGACCACCTGAAGATGCAGCCCTCTTCAGGAGACAACAGGTACACATCACCTTTCATATTAGCATGTTTTGTAGGATGTGTCCTGTGGGATTCTCTGAAGTAGCATTTCAATATGAGCATAAAACCTTTCCCCTCTCTGCAGGAACATGATGATGGAGTCGGCTCGATTCAGCCACGGGCAGGGCATGATGCACATGAACGATCTGTCCAAACTGGACGCCAACAGCTTTGATGCCGTCATCTTCCCTGGAGGCCATGGGATAGTCAAGAACCTGTGAGAGAGACTTACACTAATGCAGACATTGATGCAAATGTCCAGACAGGACAGTCAGAGTTCATTTGCACACACTTAACCTTTGATGACCTTCAGAATAAATGTGGATTGGCTATTCCACAGATCCATCACTATTCCTGGAGAGACAATCCTCTTATCATGTTTCACTGTTAGCAAACAAATGATTAAGTCTAAGTGGAAATACAGGCGGTGGATGAGGCTAATCCACGTCTGTCTACACTTCAGAAGCTTTATATACTCAAGACTTGAGATAATATTCAAACACAGGCCAATAGAAGAGGGAGACGTGTGCTCTGTGGTGTAGGGCAGTGTTCATTTCGTTTCCTCATCGACCTTCTTTCACTGACGAAAACGAGACGATAACTAAATAAAAAACTGTTTTTTGATGATAAAAACTATGAGGAAAGTCATTTTCATCAGCGAGAGACAGATGTTAGCGAGGGTCGATTCGGGAAGAGATCCAGTCAGAACTGATGTCCTGTGTAACCGGGGTTGCCGGATGCCCGCAGACCAAAACTTCGCCAAAAACCGCCCAAATTGTTTTTGGCTTGTTTCTCGTTTAAATACATTGAAGTCATTAACAAGCTTTAAAATGACCCATTTATCGACTAGCCTATCCGATTCCAGAAACAACATTCAATGCAACCATCCGTGTACTTTTGCGTCCATTCCTTTTTCGTTTTTAACCATGGAAACAAAAACTAAAATGGAATGGTTGTTGAATAACAAAATTTAAATCAAAACGTAGGCTATACAAAAATTCCATGCGCACAAAATAAAATAACTTAATTACGTTTTGTATTTTTATAAACTAAAAACAGATTCATATAAAAAAATTAGGGCTGTCAAAAGATTAATCACGATTAATCACATCCAAAATAAAAGTTTGTGTTTACATAATATATTTGTGTGAACTGTGTATAATTATTATGTTTATATAAATATTTGCATGTATATACTGTATACATTTATATAATTTATATTATATATAAATATAATACATTTTTCTTAAATATATACATGCTTGTGTGTGTTTTTATATATAAATAATAATTATACACAGTTCACACACATATATTATGTAAACACAAACTTTTATTTTGGATGTGATTAATCTTTTGACAGCCCTAAAAAAAATGTCAATTTACAAATGTTCTTTGGTAAAATTATTTCCAGGTAAAGATAGGATCAGTCAAATGAAACACAATAAACGTAGAAATAATGATTACAAATTAAAAAACGATCGGAAATGTCGTCCATTTTTCTAATATTATTATTTGATGACAACAATACATTTGGAAAACAAAATACAGCCATTTCTGCTTTTATTATTTAAACAAAAAACTAAGCCTCACCCTTTCTTAAATTTCATCTTTCATTCCGAAAGAGAATAATGAATGAATAAAAAAGTACACGGACCTTCTATCCCTCGGTCCGTGAACATGCTATTGATCCCAGAAGAAAACAAGTTTTAAATCATATGATTTTTAATAAAATAATAATAAGGTATTAGTTAAATTAGCTTGTATCTGCTAATTCTATTAATCCGTGTTCAAATAAAAAAAGAAGAAGAAATCGCATTTCCATATTTCATTTCTGGTTTCAAAAAGGGAAACGGAATGGATGCAAAAGTGTCCTCAGTCTGACTATTATACTATTAAACTATAAGCTTATGTTACGGAAAGTAATGCGATCAATGAGTCTGTTTATTGTCAATAAAAGTCGCTTGGAACAAAAGCATTCGCCTAAGATGAAAACATTGAGTGGATATATGGACACACAAAATAACCCACTTTAACATTTCAATTATTTCAAATAGCCACATGAAACATGCATGAATAACATTACATGGAAATCACGTTAACATATTATTTATAGAACATTTATAGAATGCGCTCTTTGCAGAAGCAGAACGTTCATGCATGGCGGGCCATCTCTACACAAAAAAATATTTTCATACGATTAAATATAATAGCAAACTTGAGTTTAACACTGTGATTTTGAACAATTAGGCCTAATATCATAAAGTTATAGCCTATATTCCACGAGCCGGGCAGTTCGGCCTAGAGTTTTAATGAGACTGCTGCTGCTGATCTGAAGTGCCGGTGTTTCAGCTACAAAACACCCGCCGAACTGATCCAGAACCAGCCCAATTTTTATCCACCCGCCCAAACCCATTTTTGCCCGCAAAATAGATTGCGAAACCACCCAATATGGCAACCCTGACAAGCAGACATTTCAAAATAAGAGTCCCGGTGTATTTCCAGCTTGTTTATAATTAAAAGTCACGCATTATATATACGTTTAGACAATAAACTGTATTTGATTTAATTCATAGTCAGGAGGAAAGTCTAAGAACAGTATTTGACACATTATTCAATAAAGTATCATCAGAGAGTTCACTAAAACCATTAAAACATATTATTAAAACTTATTTGAAGCTTTAGCTTAACCTGATATACTGACTAAAACAGAAATACAACATTATAAAAACTATATAGATGTTTTAAAAAACAAACAATAAAAGTGAATTGAGCTCTTTTGTGTATGTTTGCGCTACACAAACGGACAAAAACACAATTATGTCAGTTTTGACATGTATTCAGTGACTCTTAAATGCTCAATTAATGCAGTACAATGAACTAAACTGACTAAAACTAGACTGAAAGCAGTTCAGGAGACTAAAATATGACAAATTAAATCAACATTTGCTGTCAAAATTAACACGTTCTAGTGTTAATCAAAGAAAACCTTTGGATGACCATGACATGACAATAAAAAGCCTTTATCATCAGACACACACATTGCCCATGCCTTCCTCAGGGAGCGCAGCAGAAGAAGCTGATCTGATTAGTTAACAGTTGTCATCTCTTCACAGCATTCACCAATATAATATTTGATATAATATGCTCAGTTGAACATGTTTGCTGGATATGAGCTGGGATTGTTCTCTTTCTCCAATATGTCCTGATCAATAATCTCTTCTGGCTTCCACAGGTCCACCTTCAGCAAAGACGGTAAAGACTGCAAACTGAATAATGACGTGGAAAGAGTTCTGAAGGACTTCCACCGCGCCCGCAAGCCCATTGGGTACCCGACCTTAAACATTACAGGATGAGTTCACTTCAGAATGAGCATTTCCTCTCCCCGTCTCATCCCAGATGCTCATGTGTTTCTTTCTTCAGTTTTTTGAGGATCACTCCAGGATTGTTCTGCTCATAATGGACTTCAATGGGAACCAACGGCTGAAGGTCCAGATCACTGCAGTTTCAGAGGAAGGGCTTCAGAGGCTCTGACCGATCCCAGAGGAATAGAGTCTGATCTAGACAAACCATCGCCACATTTACAACACACACACACACACACACACACACACACTTATACACTTAAACGCTCATCTTGAGCTGCTCTGAGACGCCACGGATTGAGCAATCACGCCAGAAAGGTCACACTAGACTCCATCTCCAACTTCAAAATTGTTTAACCTCTTTTTGCTAAAGGATGTTTGTATTAGTCTCCACACGTTCTCTTGGGGCGGGACTTCTGCGTGACCTTTCTGGCGTGATTGCTCAATCCGTGGCGTCTCAGAGCAGCTCGAGATGAGCGTTTAAGTGTATAAATGTGTGTGTGTGTGTGTGTGTGTGTGTGTTCCAAATGTGGCGATGGTTTGTCTAGATCAGACTCTATTCCTCTGGGATCGGTCAGAGCCTCTGAAGCCCTTCCTCTGAAACTGCAGTGATCTGGACCTTCAGCCGTTGGTTCCCATTGAAGTCCATTATGAGCAGAACAATCCTGGAGTGATCCTCAAAAAACTGAAGAAACAAACACATGAACATCTGGGATGAGACGGGGGAGAGGAGATGTTCATTATTGTTCTTTATTGGTACTTGGTATATGAACACCCAAAAAAATTGGGGACATTTTTGTGCATAGAATCTACAAATCAGCTAGCCTGACGTCGTCATACTCAACTCTAGTCAGAATATGAGTCTGATCTGCTCCGTTGGGCTGTGATTATGGGGTGTGTTTCAACCGAACCAGGAAAGACCTCAATTGGATAGACCTACAACCAATCGCATAACGTTAGTTGTCAAATGTCAACAGAACTCAACTGCACTGTGTTGCCAAGCCCGCGGGTTGAAGCGACCCCAATTATGTGATATACAGACCCAGGAATGCGAATTTTAGCAGCCGTGCCAAAATAACACATATTTTACCCCAAAATGCCCTTTTTCCTGGAGAACCCCCCCACCTGGAAAGCTATTGGGCTTGTTTTTGGTTAGTTTTGAGTAGCAGTTGGGCGAGTTTTGCTGTAAAAACTTGGCAACCCTGTCTGCACGCTGGAATAAGTCACGTTAGAAGAAGAAGATGAGTGTAAACGATCTTTGCCGGTGTTGTAAAAAAGAATGTAAGGACACACAGAGTACTGACCAACAGCATCATCACCTCTGAGAGAAATAGTGCAGGTGAACGCATATACGAACAAGTTCTCCGTTTAGGATTAGAACAAATTCAACCCAAGCGCCTTTGATGACGTGATGATGACGTTACTGTTGATCATCTGTCCATCATCATCTAAAGCCCACCCTGACAATTTCATTGGTCCGAACAGTTTCTGTTCGGGCATAATTACTTCTCTATGGATCAAGTCCAGACCGAACTGCCCGTGCAAAAAAAATTGTGGGCGGGGCTAAGTTCGTCTGGCATCCAGGCTACAAATCAGCCAGGATGCAGAAAAAAGGACTCAACAGTGAAGGGATGAATCTCTAAAACACCAAGAGTGCAAAACAGACAAAAAAACTCACACACACACACACAAATGAACGCGTGCCATTCCAAAAGCTAATTGTGTGTGTGTGTGTGTGTGTGTGTGTGTGTGTGAGAGTTTGTCTGTTTTGCACTCTTGGTGTTTTAGAGATTCACCCCTTCACTGTTGAGTCCTTTTTTCTGCATCCTGGCTGATTTGTAGATTCTATGCACAAAAAAACTCTGTATTTTCATATTTTTGCCAATTTCCCATTCATTTCCTATGGGGGTCATCATCGACCCGAAGGTCCTGAGTGTGATTTTTTTTTTTTTATGACCACTTAGACTTTTCAAATCCTGTCCCCAATTTTTTTGGGTGTTCATAAACCAAGTACCAATGAAGTCACCAAGTTTCGGACCAGTTTCTGATGAAGCTACAATTTTAAACATTTAAAAAATAATTGGGGTCAGAAATGACCAAAGAGCCCCAGAGGGTTAAAAACATCCAGTTATGCAGATTATTATATTAATATTATATATAGGGTATGATTTTACCCCAAAATTCAACATACTGACACTAAACGATAACTGCAAGCCTGGAGTCCGGTTGTTTCGGTGAATTGTGGCGATCCATTTGCTTCTCCTTTCTGTAGCTTTCGCCAGTCGGTGATACACACCTCAGATCTTGCCCGCCATTGGACAGGGTCAGATGTCCTCGCTTCATCTACAGTTTTCAATCAGAAAGTTATGACATAGTGGTGTCCACTGTACATGTGAATATGACCTGAATCCGGCTCTCTTCCGCTCAGTCTGTCCAGCATGGCTCCTCTCCTGGCGTGCCGAGTTCTGCCGAGTCTGGAGGTCACCATGGGGTATGAACGGGACGAGACCAGCCGCTGGGGTCGCTGGCCCAACACCAGCATGGTGCAGGCGGTCAAGAGCATGGGCGCCCGCCACAACACCCGCGAACCTTACATATCCTTTCACTGAGATGAGCATTTTAAACTGTGTTATTTATGTGTGCCTTTAAACTCGAGACACATTCCCCTTAACTCCCCGTCTCACGAGGCCTATGTGGACGAGAAAAACAAGGTGATCAGCACTCCAACCTTCATGTGGGAGACCGACTACCACTACCATTACATCTTCGATGGCATCGGGAACATGGTCAAGCACGTCATGCGTATGACTGCCAAGTGATTCTCATGGTACGCCAGACACCAGAAGGCTTTCACACTTAACTTTGGGTTGACCTGAATCCGCTATTATGTGGACATACAGAGAGTAAACTAATAAAAGCGTGCAATGCAACTCCTGCGTTGGTATATCCTTATCTAGCCCCGCCCCTTTTCAGCATGAAGGGACGAACTCTAGTCATGTCATGCAGTTCAAATGCTCATGATAACTTCATAAGTAAATCCATGGACATGAAGAGGAAAAGATGTTTTAGATATTTTATTTTACAAATCATACAAAAATGAGTGACAACATTTATAAAAGACAAATATAAGAACGGATAGAAAACTTCTTTTTGTTGCAAAACTTCAAAATTATTCTCAAAAGAGTTTTAAAAAAACACTTAAAATGTATTACATTTTACATTTACATTTTACATTTATGCATTTGGCAGACGCTTTTATCCAAAGCGACTTACATTGCATTCAAGGTACACAGTATTACAAAAATGTACAGCAGCATCTTAAATATAAGATAAATCAAGTTCTCTCAAAACATTCATGAACATTTGTACAAAACCCCTTATTTACATCACTGAGCACAGACTAAGAGTGATACAGTTTCAGTTTCAGCCATTTTAAACATCCATGAACGTAAAACACACATAAAAGTGAGCAGCTGCAATGTTTCTGTTTGAGATCATTACAGTAACGAGGAGAGTTTGAGAGTTAAAGTGTCTCAATGAGGAATTTCTGCTTCAAATTATAATGACAATGAATGGTGCACAAATATACACATGGTAAACAAACACAGCAGCATTATACCCATAATGCAATGGACACTGAACCAAACTATAAACCACACTTTAGCTGAGCTCAAAGATCTATGTGCACAAAGGCCTATTTCTCTCCAATATTGTTCACAGTCTAAATCTGTGTTAGTGAGCACTTCTCCACAGGTGTGCCTTAAAGGAACACGACAACTTTTTGGGGACTTTAGCTTATTCACTGTATCCCCCAGAGTTAGATAAGTCCATACACACCATTCTCATCTCCGTGCATCCCATAACTCTGTCTGACGCACCCACCGTTAGCCTAGCTTAGCACAAAGACTGGAGGTATATGGCTCCAGCTAGCCTACTGCTCAATAAGTGACAAAATAACACCAACATTTTCCTATTTACACGTTGTGATGTGTATAGTCACAGTGTGTACAAATAACAAGGTAACATGAGACAGCCATATTATAAACGTGTACACACTGGGGACTATATTCTATAGGCGCAGCACTGCTCTACTTCTGCGGAGTGATTCGCTCGCAGGACCGGAGAAGCCCAGAGGTGAAGAGGAGAGAGTTTGCTCAGAGTTGCAGTAATTACTAGATTGTATTGTAAAGAACTGCGACAATAAGCAGGAGAGACCAGGTAATACAAGGATATTTCATATTCCAATTCAAAACGCTGACCTGATGAATCAATGGCTGCTTGCTCTGGATATAGATCCAAACACACCTGTAGTCATCATCCAGCACCATCGCGTTTACATTTCACAGAGGACGACTATTTAGAGAAAATGGAATTTGCCACACAGATCATGAAATGTGTGCTGAAGGATGCGGCCATCCCATCGGTAGTGCAGACGGGACAGCGGATCGCCCGCATCAGACTTTCTGGTTTATTTATTTTTCCAAACCTTTTCCAGGCCTGCTCATGACCGTACGAACCCTGACTGACTTCAGCAGCTCCAGGCGCGTGAACTAAAGTGCTGATCTCATTGGTCGGACAGTTTTTAACGTGGCGCGAGTCATGGCACGGAGATGAGAATGGTGTGTATGGACTTATCTAACTCTGGGGAATACAGCTAATAAGTCCCAAAAAGTTGGCGTGTTCCTTTAAGGCTTGTTCACACCGGGACAATTTTCACACGCGTTTATCGCCGACGTTTAACACCTCGTGACTAAACAAAGGGCGCCAATGTGAGTGTGCACACCGATGTGCGAAACGCCAGGCGGGTCATTTAACCCTCTGGTCCTCTTCGGTCAAAAATGACTGAAAACTTTTACGTTTTGAAATGTTTCATTTTTTTGCCTTATCGGAATGGGATGACACTTGGTGACTTTTGTTGCATTAGCTATGTGAACACACACAAATCAAGGAGATGA
Source organism: Romanogobio albipinnatus (assembly GCA_023566225.1). NCBI lineage: Eukaryota > Metazoa > Chordata > Actinopteri > Cypriniformes > Gobionidae > Romanogobio > Romanogobio albipinnatus. The sequence continues at coordinate 53,538,106 of CM042253.1, read as the reverse complement.
CTCGGATGTGTTAAAGGGTCGTAAAAAAAATAGTCACACTTGTCTCCTTTGCGGTCAAAAATACATAGGACATGAATGGGAAATACGCACAAATATGAAAACTCAGAAACTTTTGGTGGTACAAACTACAAATCAGCCACTGTGCAGAAAAAAGTGCACAGCAATGAAGGGGTGACACTAAAATGTAAAGAGTGGAAATTAGACACCCACGCACACACACACACACACACATAGAAATGAACAGGTAAGACTGCAACAGCAAATTTTGAGAATATGCTAAATAAAATCAATACATGAAAAAAAAAAAAAAATACAAAAGTGACTCTCGCTCAAATGCGCACACACACACACACACACACACACACACAAAGAGAGAGACAGAAATGAACAGGCAAGACTGCATTTATTGAGAAAAAAATCTCAATGTGAAATGTTGCAGTTCTGGGAATTTTTTTTAAAATTAATTATTAATTCTAATGGAAAACATTTCTCAGTAAAATTGTATAATTATTGCATAGTACCATAGAATCCCTTCAAAATTCTAAATAATAATAAAAAAATATTATAGAACAGAAATATATTACATTGGTTTTCCTGAAGAAAATTTGAGGCTTCGGTCATTTTTGACCGCGAAGGAGACAAGTGTGACCCCTAAACGAAGAGGACCAGAGGGTTAAAAAAAAAAAATGCCTTGGGTTCGTGGTGCGTTCAGAAATGTCCTACCAATGAGATTGCGCTTTTGTTCCCGTGCCTGGAGCTGCTGAGGGTTCGTACGCTCATGAGAGGAACCAGGAAAAGTCATTGAAGTAGCAATTTCCAGGCCTGGAAAAGTTGTGGAAAAATAAATAAACCAGAAAGTTGTGGAAAAGTCATGGAAATTTGTATAAAGGTCCCATTTTTCTATTATTTTATAATGTTTCCTGAGGTGTACTTATATTGTTAGTATGATTTTTACATCATAAAATGTCATAATTTAGAAATAGAAGACATTTTTTCTCTCCTGATGTTTGCCTCTGGCTGAATGCTCTGTTTCAAGGGGCGTGTCTGCTGTGAGGCTTCAGTAAAAACACCCACTGTTGTGATTGGCTGACATCTTTGCATTTGAAATGAGTATTAGATCTTGTAGCGGAGGGGGCGTGGTTTAACGAGGTCTACGAGGCACGAGCCTGCCAGAGAAGCGGATGGAGCCGAGTTCACTTCTCATCAGGTCTCTCAGCACGTCTCAGTTCAGGGAACTGTTTTAGTTACGAGCATAAACTTCAGGTTATTCGTTTATTTCTAGTCGGAGGGGCTGTCACTCACTTTAGTAAATGATGGATCAGCGCTGACGAGACGCCAACCGTTTCGAACGATTCAGTCCGAATTGGTGAACTGGTTCGATCGGTTCACTAAAAAGAACCGGTTCATAAGAACGATTCGTTCGCGCACCGGACATCACTAGAGACAGAGCGATTGTGAGAACGCTGTGAGTTTAGTGTGTTTGTATCAGAGTTCTGAATACACACGAGTCCCAGTCACGACGAGCCCGTCTTCATCATTATTCTACCATTGCTAGCCTAGCCGGATACCCTCGCGCTTACCCCTCGTCTGCTTAATCACAAGATAGAAAACACTGTTCTGTCGGGAGAGAGAGAAGCCTACACATCAGAAATCACTGATCACAGATCAGAAGGAACTGATAAAAGACTTCGGTTTTCATTTGTACATCCACACACTGAGAAACTGCACTCGTTCACAAGCCATGATCTCTCCAGGAAAAACAAATATTGGGCGGAGGAAAGGGAGGTAACCGTTCCTGTTATGATGTCATAACAGGAAAATTCCAGATCAGCTCGTCTGCGCTCTCATTTTCTCAAAGGCAGAGAGAGACAGCCAGAACTCGGCATTTCTAGCCACTCGGGGACAATCTTCCGGCTGGGGGAACTCGTATTAATGTTGAAAAACCTCATCAAATGAACATTTCATGCCATGGGACCTTCATGGGAAAAATGTATGTAACATAATATATATGTTTAAGTGATAATATTGGTTAAACTTGGCAAACATACCTCATTCCTTCAATCCACCCGACTGCTGCACTCCACCAGCATTGAGCATTATGACCAATCACACACGCTTCTGTCGAGCGTGATGGCCAATCAGAGGCGTTCAGATTAGTTTTGTTCAGTGCGCACACTCTCTGACTGAAACTCGTGAATTATCATCATAAACAACAGTGCAGATGTAAGAGATTGATTTGGCAGTGTCGTCAGAGAGTCTGAAGAGGAGTGTGCTAATCTACAGGAGCTAAAACTGGATCATGGCCGTTCTGCTCTTACTTTCCAATGTCCGTGGGAGAGTTTGAGGAGCTCCTCCAGACACACACACACACACACACTTCAGGAACTGATCGATCCGGAGACGGAAACACACTCACTTTCTATAGTTCTACAATTACATTCTCCGAGTTTTAACTCAAAGGTGATGTTATCGCTGTGGGCAAACATCTGCATCTGCACAGCTGTAAACACAACTACAGCTGTGATCTCATGAGGAATGCCTTCATAGAGAGGAAATAATAATAATAATGATATTATATGATATACATGATTACTGTATTGTAATCTACAACAAAATTGCAGTCTTCGCACCGGTAATGATGTTATTGTGATGTAGTGGAGATTGTAATTACTATTATTGTTATTATAAAACTGTGATTTAACAAAATAATCCGATGTGGGTATATTGTATTACATGATTATTATAAATACCGATATTATAAATATTGAGATGGTCATAATGTAATTGGGTATTTTGTATATAAAATATTATAATATCACACAAATGATTAGTAATTTAACTCAATGACCGCAGCTTTATGGTGTAATATAAATTAATTGGGGTGGAAGTAAATAAGTTCTATTTCTTTCCACTTCTTCTCGAGCAAGTATGTGTGTATATATGGGATATAAGCTATTATATTTTTCTATGTATATTGTATATATAATTATATATATTTATTTTATTTTTTGTTGCTCGAAATAAACGTCAATCAAATCAAATCAGAAGGAATGCCATACCTGACAAAGGTTAATGTTGATTGAATAGCTAATGACATCAACTGGACATTTCGTCACCTTTGTTTCCTTGTGTGTGATTGGTTGAAGCCTTTTCTGTCGCTGTGAGAGTTTAAAAAAAATAAAATAAACATTGTTTTTTTCGCCACAGCACATTCGCGTTCGGTGTGGAAGCACTCGTTACACAAACAGCTGATCGAAAAATAAAACCATTGCGGGAATTATTTGCGCGTTAAAATCGCGTCCAGTGTGAAAGGGCCTTAAAATGTGCAGTTTTACTGTAATGAGAGGGGGGGGGGGGACCAGTCAGTATCTGCCTCACGCAGTGAACACATCTTCACATAGAGTTGATCAGGTTGTTGATTGTGGCACATTTTATTGAGTCCAGCCTAAGCCACACCTGTGAGGTGGACAGATCATCTGGGAAAAGGAGAAGTGCTCACTAACACAGATTTAGACTGTGAACAATATTGGAGAGAAATAGGCCTTTGTGCACATAGATCTTTGAGCTCAGCTCATGAACAACAAAAGTGTGGTTTATAGTTTTGTTCAGTGTACAATATAACAACATTATACATTTCAGTTGCTTGAAATATACGTTTCCTTGACTGCAGTATCTGATTGTCAAAGCAGACGTTATGCTATACTGTTGTTTTGGTTCGGCTGAATGGAGAATAACAAAACCCTTTGAAACTAGACTTATATTTCCAGATCTATTTTACAGACAGAAGTGCAATCTGGGATTGATGAAAAGTGAACGAAAAACAGCGATGCAAAAACGACATCCCATATAGTGTACATATTTCAAGTTTGGAAACCCAGTAGGAACTGAACGCACCTTTACAGCATCACCACAACAACACACACATCAAAGCTGGACAGTGATATTCACGTCTGGATCCTTGGCTTTCTCAGGATGTGTTAGGTTTGTGCTCAGCGCCATTTTGTCTTCTTCCTTGGGATGCTCTGGGAAATAGAAATACAGGGATTATAGTTAGTCGGACCAAATAAAACTTTGGGTTTAATAAGGCATTTGATCAAATGTGGCCAGCATAATCCTGTTCTTGAGGCCAAATGTTAATATAACACAGAATGTTGTACTGTCGAACAAAGGCAAACATCAGTGCTGTGGACATTTGTCCCTACAAAGGGAAATATTTAACCCTTAATCACCCCTTGGGGTCCAGCTTACCCCACTGGACTATTACTTCAGTTTTAAAAAGTGTTCCCTTCATCTCAGGGGTCTGAGACTCTGTGACTTTTCCTAAATAATCGAATCTAAACATGAACACAAAATCTGGGCTTGATTTGGTTGTTCTAAAGGTGTGTCAAAAAAAAAAAAAAAAAACATTTAAGGTCCTCGGGGTCAGATTGACCCCACATTGAATTTTTTTTTCTTTTTTTCGATTTGTCACAAAAATAAAACAATCCAATATAAATTTGAAAATTTCTACATTTAAATCAAGGTCTGGTCCTAGAGCATAAACACAAAGTGGAACAAACTTTCTATCTCACACACACACACGTACACACACACACACACACACACACGTGTGTGACTGCAACAGAGCACATTTGTATAGAAATTGGCAAATAAAATCAACAAAACTGGCATAAATCTGAGAAATTGCCATACATAAATGAAGGACTAATACTAGAGCACAAATGCAACACACACACACACACACACACACACACACACACACACACACACAGGTGACTGGGGGATTTTTTAGATTTTGGTAATGAATGGAAAAATGTTTAAAAAAATAATTTGTCAATTTTTTTTTTAAATCCAGTATAATTCTGACAAATTCTACATTTAAATCAAGGTCTGGTCCTAGGGCATAAACACAAAGTGGAGCAAACTTTCTATCTCACACGCACGCGCACACACACACACACACACACACACACACACACACACACACACACACACACACACACACACACACACGTGTGTGTGACTGCAACAGAGAGCATTTTTTATAGAAATTGGCAAATACAATCAACAATTCAACTACAATCAACTAATACTAGAGCACAAATGCAACATGCATGTTCACACACACACACACGTACACACACACACACACACGTGTGTGACTGCAACAGAGCACATTTGTATAGAAATTGGCAAATAAAATCAACAAAACTGGCATAAATCTGAGAAATTGCCATACATAAATGAAGGACTAATACTAGAGCACAAATGCAACACACACACACACACACAGGTGACTGGGGCATTTTTTAGATTTCGGTAATGAATGGAAAAATGTAAAAAAAAATTGTCAAATTTTTTTTTTAATCCAGTATAATTCTGACAATTTCTACTGGTCCTAGGGCATAAACACAAAGTGGAGCAAACTTTTTCATACACACAAACACACACGTGTGTGACTGCAACAGAGAGCATTTTTATAGAAATTGGCAAATACAATCAACAATTCAACTACAATCAACTAATACTAGAGCACAAATGCAACATGCATGTTCACACACACACACACACACACACACACACACACACACACACACACACACACACACACACACACACACACACAAACATATATTCACAAAATATATATCATAAAGTTATGAGAAGTTGAAGCATCAAGAAAAAATGAAGTCCCTATGGCCCTCTGCTGGATATGTGTGGTCATTGCACTTTCTTTCTTTAACTCTAATTCCTAAAGTTTTTCCACAAACCTACAGATGGCAGTATTCTATCCCGAACACATAGAGCAATGTCCAAAAACAATTTAGATTTAATTAAGATCATCATTTAAGTGATTTTGTCATAAAAAAAATATTTTTTAATGAGCCAATTTATGGCCTAGTTAAGTAATTGTGCAGGAAATAGGTAAAAAAAAACTACCAAATATCCACAGAAACACAGCATAAATGTAAAGTTGAGAAGTAAATAAAAAAAATGATATAGTTTTCCATGTAAAAAATGTATATTTCCTTATGCAATCGCTCTGTAAATGTCTGACCCCAAGAATCAAAACCCTACTTGAGGCGTGATTAAGGGTTAAAGTTAAAAACCTAAACAATAGGGATTAAAAGGAGGGAACGGACCAGGGTGAGGTTCTCAGAGCAATGCGGAGCTGGAGTCAGAGTCTGGGTCAGGAGGGGTGGAGGGGTCTCGGGGGAAGGATTCCTGGGCTCTTCGGTACTCCTGGAACTCCTGTCTCAGGGCATTGAAGCGCGCCTCACTGAGGGAACGACCATACCGCTGCTGAGGAGGCTGGGAAACTAAGGGAGGGCTGATGGAGTACAGGCCTGAGAGGAGGACGGGTAAAGTTCAAGGGAAACTTCATATGGCATTATATTTGGTGTGGGGAACAAACAGACAAGCTCAAGTGTTCTTACGTTTACTCGGGAAGTCCTGGAGGCCAGCGGTGGAGCGGGGGCGTTCTTGCCTAAATTCCCTGCCTCGCCCGAAGCCGGCATGCGGCCGCTCCATCTTCATGGCCTCCAGGATGTCCGGATCCACAGAGTATTCCACAGCATCCCATTCATAACTCTCATCTACTGAGGTATTTCTTCTACACACACATGCAACAATACACAGTGAGATGTGTAGAAAATAACAGGGATGTAAATCATACAACCCAGGGCTCGACATTAACGCTGGTCCGGGACAAGTGGATTTTTTGAAGGGGCGAGTGAAAGAGAATTTACTTGATAAAACGTCATTAACAAAAAATAACTAGTGAATCCTCAAAATGCAAGAATGATTCTGCATTCATTAGTGTAAGAGGATAATAATATATAATGAACTGACGGTTACTATAACGCTCGCGCTGTTGACGCTCACACAGAAGCTCAGCTCACACACTGCAGTAAACATGGAGAAATGTGGATTTATATTGATAACATATGATACAGTTGCAGCACCACATGAGCAGGAGTGCTGTTTTCCTGAACACCATCACGACTGATGTCATGTGACCGTTCCACAAACCATTATTAACATCAACTCACTTACATTTTAGATGCAATATTGAGTGTTTTTGTCCGATTTCAGCAGCGAAAATAGTTCCAAACAAAGATCACAGCAGAACCATAACACACCTCACAGCATCAGTGTGTGTTACTGAGTGATTCAGTGTTTGAATGAATCGGTTGAATAAAAGATTCAATGACGCATTCATAAACGACTGCCTCATTCCTGAACGAATCAGCCGTTTGAACGAATCGGTTGAATGAATCTGTTGAATAAAAGATTCAATGAACTATTCATAAACGACCGCCTCATTCCTGAACGAATCAGCCGTTTGAATGAATCGGTTGAATGAATCGGTTGAATAAAAGATTCAATGAACTATTCATAAACGACTGCCTCATTCCTGAACGAATCAGCTGTTTGAATGAATCGGTTGAATGAATCGGTTGAATAAAAGATTCAATGAACTATTCATAAACGACTGCCTCATTCCTGAACGAATCAGCTGTTTGAATGAATCGGTTGAATGAATCGGTTGAATAAAAGATTCAATGAACTATTCATAAACGACTGCCTCATTCCTGAACGAATCAGCTGTTTGAATGAATCGGTTGAATGAATCGGTTGAATAAAAGATTCAATGAACTATTCATAAACGACTGCCTCATTCCTGAACGAATCAGCTGTTTGAATGAATCGGTTGAATAAAAGATTCAATGAACTATTCATAAACGACTGCCTCATTCCTGAACGAATCAGCCGTTTGAATGAATTGTTTGAATGAATCGATTGAATAAAAGATTCAATGAACTATTCATAAACGACTGCCTCATTCCTGAACGAATCAGCTGTTTGAATGAATCGGTTGAATAAAAGATTCAATGAACTATTCATAAACGACTGCCTCATTCCTGAACGAATCAGCTGTTTGAATGAATCGGTTGAATGAATCGGTTGAATAAAAGATTCAATGAACTATTCATAAACGACTGCCTCATTCCTGAACGAATCAGCTGTTTGAATGAATCGGTTGAATAAAAGATTCAATGAACTATTCATAAACGACTGCCTCATTCCTGAACGAATCAGCCGTTTGAATGAATTGTTTGAATGAATCGGTTGAATAAAAGATTCAATGAACTATTCATAAACGACTGCCTCATTCCTGAACGAATCAGCCGTTTGAATGAATTGTTTGAATGAATCGGTTGAATAAAAGATTCAATGAACTATTCATAAACGACTGCCTCATTCCTGAACGAATCAGCTGTTTGAATGAATCGGTTGAATAAAAGATTCAATGAACTATTCATAAACGACTGCCTCATTCCTGAACGAATCAGCTGTTTGAATGAATCGGTTGAATAAAAGATTCAATGAACTATTCATAAACGACTGCCTCATTCCTGAATGAATCAGCCGTTTGAACGAATCGGTTGAATGAATCGGTTGAATAAAAGATTCAATGAACTATTCATAAACGACTGCCTCATTCCTGAACGAATCAGCTGTTTGAATGAATCGGTTGAATAAAAGATTCAATGAACTATTCATAAACGACTGCCTCATTCCTGAACGAATCAGCTGTTTGAATGAATCGGTTGAATAAAAGATTCAATGAACTATTCATAAACGACTGCCTCATTCCTGAACGAATCAGCCGTTTGAATGAATTGTTTGAATGAATCGGTTGAATAAAAGATTCAATGAACTATTCATAAACGACTGCCTCATTCCTGAACGAATCAGCCGTTTGAATGAATTGTTTGAATGAATCGGTTGAATAAAAGATTCAATGAACTATTCATAAACGACTGCCTCATTCCTGAACGAATCAGCTGTTTGAATGAATCGGTTGAATAAAAGATTCAATGAACTATTCATAAACGACTGCCTCATTCCTGAACGAATCAGCTGTTTGAATGAATCGGTTGAATAAAAGATTCAATGAACTATTCATAAACGACTGCCTCATTCCTGAATGAATCAGCCGTTTGAACGAATCGGTTGAATGAATCGGTTGAATAAAAGATTCAATGAACTATTCATAAACGACTGCCTCATTCCTGAACGAATCAGCTGTTTGAATGAATCGGTTGAATAAAAGATTCAATGAACTATTCATAAACGACTGCCTCATTCCTGAACGAATCAGCCGTTTGAACGAATCGGTTGAATGAATCGGTTGAATAAAAGATTCAATGAACTATTCATAAACGACTGCCTCATTCCTGAACGAATCAGCTGTTTGAATGAATCGGTTGAATAAAAGATTCAATGAACTAATTCATAAACGACCACCTCATTCCTGAATGAATCAGCCGTTTGAACGAATCGACTCAGACTCGCTCATTCAGACGGTCACCTGCCGCCACCTACTGGCGTTTTAGTTTCATGTTTAAACATTCTTTCCAACTTTTCTTATTTGTATATTTAAAAAAACAATCTCATAACATTATTTAATGCAGTTGTAATTTGTTAGTGTAAATTATTTAATTTGATTGGTAACAGCCCTATAGTGTCTTCTTCTAATTTAATTTATAGATCGAATTTAAGAATATAAAAGCAAAGCTGAAGCATATCCTATATTTAATAAGATTAGGGGGAAAATGCCCTTTATAAAAGGTAAAAATATCACAAATATGCAGATTTAAATATGTCAAAGCAGATTGAACACTGGTGAGAATATTGCTTCAGAATAAATTAAATTTAACACACAAAAAAAAAAAAAAATTCCGGACAAGCGAACGACAGATTTACTTCCCGAAGGACAAGCACGTGAACAAGCTTAATGTCGAGCCCTGCAACTATTGGGAACTATTCTAGTTTGCGGAGGCTTTGCCTCATGTATATGTGCATCAGCTTCACCTTTTGGACCTGCGTTCTCTCAGGTCTTTATCTGCCCTGTGCCTCTCGCTCTCTTCAGTGGTCTCTGGCGAGCTGAGTAAGGTTGGGGTTATAGAGAGAGACTGGCGCAGGTGTCCATACGGTCCCACACTACCCCTTCCACTGCTCTGGCTGGCGTAACTGGCTCTGCCCCCATCACCTCTTATATCCCGGCCTTCTGGCTCCGTACAACCCCTAACTGCACCCATCCCTTTGTCCACCTCTCTCGGAAAGTCTTGCTCTCGTAGGGGGAAGGACGTATGATACGGTGAGGGCCAGCTGTAACCTCTGGGGAGGAAAGGCCTTGGTGGACACCTCCGGAGTTCTGCAGGATGCAGGTACTCCACCCTGGCCACTGATCTGGTTGGAGCAAAGGGTCGAGGAGGTTCTTGTGGGATATACTTATGCTGAACTGACCTGAGTGTTTCCTGATAAGACAGAGGCCACCTAGAGGTATCCGGGAAGACTGCTGCTTGTCGACGGGGATCTGACTCCCGCCGGGAGGAAAGCGACGATTCCATGTGTCGCGGTGGATCTGGGACCGAGGGAACCGGTGTGTGGTAGGGAGGCGTCATGTCAGATCTCTCAAGTCTGTAGTTGGTCGGAGGTTGAAAGGGCACTGACCCTCGCCATGATGGGCCAGACATGGGATAGTATCGGGCAGGGGTACGGCCAAGACTGTATGACTTGAGCCTTACATCTGGGTGGGGAAATTTATCTCTGTAACAACTCTCAGGGATATAAGTTCTTGGGTTTTCAAAATGTTCCCATCTAGAACCTAAACTAACAGACTTCTTAAGGAATGGACGCGGTTGCCCGACTCCAGAGAGGGTCCTACAGGGACCAATGCTGACTGATTTCTTCATGAAAGGACCCGGATAGATCCGTGAGGGCATTTTTGTTCGGTCACCCTGAGATCTTTGATATTGCTCGGATAAAGAGTCAGGACATTTGGAGCTTTTAGCCGTGTTAATTAACGTCTGTGCTGGACCATGCTGTGTAAATTCTTGTTTTTGATGCCCGGACGGCTCAGAAATCTTTTCCTTTTCTTTGGATGTTGAGAAACCTTTATTGATTGAGGTGCCTGATTTTAAACATAGATCTTGTGCCTCTAAAGGTTCAGAAATTGGAATACTTCCGGGTTTATGGAGTCCCACTGGTGCTTTCAGGGTGCTGTGGTCATGAACAGCCCCATCGTGATGACTGATATTATGCTCCTGACCATGTTTTTCCCAAATTTTAGGTACAACGTCAGGCTCCTCTCTTAACAATGTCCTACTGTCTGGCTCGACATTGGGTTCAGCAGATTCCGAAGGCTCAGTCACTTCTACAGGATCATCTACACTCATTTCAATGAAACCCGGAAGACTAAGGTATTCCAGGATAGTGCTGGTCTGCAGTGGGGACATTCGGGCTGGTTGGGGAGCAAGCTTAGCTTTCATTGATTCTGACATTCTCGATAAATTTGACTGATCACTTTCTGCCTCGTTTTCCAACAGGGTCAGGGGGGATATTCGACTAGGGCTTTCACTGAAGGCACATTTGTCACTCTTTCGGGATCGAGTCCTGGTACCCTCTTTCTCTTGCTCACTGTAAGGCAATACGTAGCTAGAATCGCCACTCACTAGCACTTTCCCCTTCGCTCCTGCTTTCGGATGGTCATAGGGCAATGTAGAGCAAGCTGATGGATTACGACTCAGTTTGTCTTTTTGAACAGCCCTTACTTCCTCCGTGTCTGTGACACTTTGAGTCTTGGGATCAAGGAAATGTGGGTTTGGATCTCTTCCTGCTACCACTTGGTGCAGTTCAGATGGTTGAGGACTCAAGCGAGCAGGGGATGTTGATCTAAATGCCTCCATTTTTCTTTCTTGCAACCAACTTTCCCGAACTAAAGTCTTGTTGGGCAGCACCTCTTCCAGGTGACTTTCCGGGTGTGCCCCACTCAGGTTGGTTTTACTGGGAGAGGGTATGTCCCTGGTAGGAGAAAAAAGTGAGAGAGAGGTATATTGTGTGGCTGGGGAACGAGAGACGTCTGTTGCCAATGAATATTCTAGTGTGTGAGGGTGGAGGGAATGAGGCGTGTTCCCTTCAGAAAGGCTCTGCGCTGGCACCAGGCTGGTGGGAGATGTCACAGGGCTTATGTCCCAATGGATGTATGAGGAAGATGAAGAGGGAAGTCTTTCCATGGGACTGCTGGTGTTGCCGAAATAACAGCCCCTCCTATATTCCGATACACGCTGGGCCAGACTCCTGGGTCTGTTTTTTTGTCGTAAATGGATGTCTTGGGGCTTCCAAATGGGGTCTTCAGACTCAACACCTGTCCATTTCCTTAAGGGACTTGCAGACTTGGCCCGTCTCTGATCTCGCTCATGCGCCTGTACCCTTCGGCTGGCCGTATAGTGCTCTAGCTCCCTCTCCATTTGCTCACGTTCCTTCACCAGTGTCAAACATTTGCTTAAGTTGTCCCTCTCTCCTTCACCGTCCAGTTGAGTTACCATAGTGCTGTCCTCTGTCAGCTGGCTGTCTCCATTAATGGGCTGGTAATGTCTCTCCAAAGCTCGGGCTCTCCTGCTTAAGCTGGGGAATATGTCCTCCCTATGACTGGCACTTCGCCATTTTTTTAGCGAGTCACTCGCCCTCTTTTCACTGGAGTCTGAATAAAAGCTGGCCTTCTCCAGCAAGGTCTCAGAGCAGCCCTGCTCATCATCAGAGTAGAAACATCCGTGACGTGAAAAGTTCCTGGCCATTGCCTTCACCCTGCCAGGGGAGTGATGGGGTCTCTCTGGGTCTGGAGGGTCAACCGTCAATGCTGACGTATTCTCTCTCTGTCCATCCCTCTCTGAACTTGCAGGATTTGATTTGGTGGACTCTTTAAAAGATCCAGTGTTACTCACTCTACCAGGCGATTGTGGTAACTCTTTTTTGAGGTTCTTTTTGATGTGGGTTGGTATGGAGTTTTCCAGGTCAGGTTGGATAACGAATCGGCCATCGGGACTTCTGGATATGGACTCAATAGCAGATGTGGGTGAGGGAGATCCACCAAAGTGGCTCTCACACAGGGTGTAGCGTGGAGGTGGAGAAGACGAGGACAGGAGCTGCTTTCTCTGATCCTGGTACTCACTGCGGCTGCCTTTATCAAAGGAGGAACGGTCGGAGCGATCAGAGGACGATGAGTTGGGGAAGAAGTTTAAAGGAGGGCACAGTTTTAACTTCAGCACACTGTCTGGACTGTCAGAAGGCGAGTGAGCTCTGAGGAGAAAGACAACAAGTGAACATTTAGGGCAGGAAGAACTAGAGAGATCACATCTTCAGATTGTCAAACCCATTGTAGTACCGTGACAAAGATGGAGAAGCATAGGAATGATACATGCATAGCAAGGAAGGACACTTACTGTGGAGACGAACTCTTCTGGAAGGCAGAGGGGATATCTGAAATGGTGGGGAGGGTGCAAAGTTCATATCATGCCACAGATAATGAGCCATAAAATGACAGAGACAAAAACAAAAGCAGTCTTAACGGAAACAGATATGCCATGCATCACAACACCACTGATGGCTGAGAACAAATACAATTCAAGTGTGTCAGGCATTAGATGTCTATATGGTCATAGCGATTGATAATGCATTAAAGGCCTTAAGGAATGGACTTAACATTTGTTTATCTAAGGCTTAGGGTGCGTTCACACTTGTCATGTTTGGTTGGATTAAAGCGACCCCTGGTGCGATTGCTGGGTTAGTGCAGTTCATCTGAACACATGTGAACGCTGCCATCCGAACCCTGGAGCGCACCAAACAAGCGTGGCGAGACGCTAAAGAGACGGGTCTCGTCCGCTTCCAAACCATCTCTGGTGCGGTTCCACTGATATATGAACGCAACATGGACCAAAGACATGTAAACGGACCAAAAACAGGACGTGATGTCACAAGATGCTACGCTACAAGTCAGCGGATTTGACGACGCGGAGAGATCGGTGTATCCGAAATGAGTAGAGGGCAAACGTGGAGCAGCGAGGAGGTAAAGTGCCTCATCAATATAAGCCGATCTGCGTTTCTGCACACCGGAGGAAATCCTGCTGCTGTTCTGAATGTGTTGAGCATTTGATGAGCTCTTTGTGAGTTCTCAGCTGGTAAAGATAATCCCATATGTACACGCATGAGATGATGGCGTTTAGTCCAGCACGCAGCATTGTTCTGAATGTTCAGTGAGCAGCTCCGTTGAGAAATACACATCATAAAAGCCGACCAATCAGGTAGTGAGCGTATCCCTGTGCCTTTGGTTCGGTAACTTTAGGTTCGCTGTTAAAAATGGCAGTATGTGAACGCTAAGCGGACCAGGACTATATGTTTTGTTTTTGTTTTTTGGTCCGGACCAAACGAACCGAACTACAAGTGTGAACGCACCCTAAAGCACACAACACATTTATCTGAATGTTGAAGCCCCAAATGACTTCAAGGCATGCATAACGATTTCAACATAGTGGTGTACTTCGCTCAACACAAATGTCTTAAACTGTAACAATGACTCCATCTTTACCATCTCTCCTTTTCCTTCGCCGTTGTCCCCTTCTATTGTTCATAACACAGGCGGTCACCAGAGAAAGGATGATGGCCACAAACAGGAAACACACCCCGCCAATCACACCAGCCAGCAGGGGCTCAGGAACAAAGGCCAGGAGACTGGGTGCTGCCGGATACATCTCCATACCTTAAGGACACACATTACATGTTACCTTCTAATAATATAATAAATCAATAATAACCAATGTGCAGTCACACCTGGATGATGCGATGGCAGCCATATTGCGCCAGAACGCCCAACACACACACCAGCTGATTGGTGGAGAGGAGGCCATGATGGACAGGGGCCAATGGGCAAATTTGGCCATAATGCCGGGGTTACACCCCTACTCTTTATCGAAGGACATCCTGGGATTTTTAATGACCACAGAGAGTCAGGTTTAACGTCTCATTTGAAGGACGTGCTCTTTGACAGTATAGTGTCCCCATCACTACACTGGGGTGTTATGACCGCACAGACCACAGGGTGAGCGCCCCCTACTGACCTCACTAACACCTCCTCCAGCAGAAACCTAGTTTTCCCAGGAGGTCTCCCATCCCGGTACTGACCAGACTCAACCCTGCTTAGCTTAGCTTGGCTTACAGGGTCATATGGCTGCTGGCAACAATGCCTCAAACATTCAGGTCAAAATATTGATTTGTGGTTTAGCCTCACCTTCAGTAGAGATGGCAACCGAGTCACTGGGCACACTGACCAATTGGTCTCTGCGAGACAGAAGACGCAGCTCATAGTTGGAGTCCTGTGGACATAAATAAAGAGTGACATTGAATAGGGACATTCAACACCAAGCTGCTATTCTCCCAATATTTCACACGTTTTACCTTAACAAGTCCCTGTACTATCAACTCGGTCATGTTGACACCAATCTCTCTGTCTATAGTGACCCACTCCCCCTTTCCCCGCTTCGCTTGAAGTACAAAGGAAGTTAACGGCGGAGACTCTTCTAGAGGTGGCATCCATTGCAGCAAAACCCCCAGTGACGTACGATTGGCTGAAAGCAAGGTCGGAGGAGGCAACACTACGATGGTGGTTACCATAGTGGGAGCTTCTGTTGGAGGTGCTGCAATGAAAAAAAACATAAGGATTTAGCCTAGCATGCTACATCCAGGGTTTGAAATTAACACCCACCAAATGAGGGGGAAAATCCACTGTGGAGGGGAACGCTTATCAATACACCAATTTGACAGGTTATGATTCATAAATTATGTTCTATCACTTTGGATGGTTTCGCTATTAGAGCCCTTTCCCTAAAAGGAGCCTCAAACATTGACAAAACCACCCATAAAGACATTCAAACACATTGTTTTCTATAACTGTACACACATCGGTGGCGCCCAACTACAAGTACAGATGTTCAAAATCATAATTACTTAGTTGCCAAATTGGCTGGTGAGTGAATCTCAGCAGGCGCATGACATCATAAGGCCTTGATATTTGGTTGCGACGTCAGGTGACCGAAATTCAATGTCAGCTCAACGTCTAATGCCAACGTTAACTTGACGTCCAAAACCGACGTCAGCTGACGTTGATATTTAGTTGTTTTTAGGTTGTGTTGTAAAGTAACCAAAATACAACGTTGAGCCAACGTCTCAAGCCAACGTCGTAATGACGTCAGATACTGACATTTAGTCGTGAGGTGTAGTGACCAAAACCCAACATCTCCTTAACGTCACAATGGGAACGTCCACACAACGTCACATTATAACATCATTAGACGTTGATCTTTTGTTGGTTTTAGGTTGTGTTGTAAACTAAACAAAATCCAACGTTGAGCCAACGTCATATTGACGTCAATCTCCAACATTGGACAAAGGTTGACATCAATATGGCGTTGGGTTCTGACGTCAACCCGATTTTCATTTTCAACCACAATGCAACATCTGTCCAACGTTGGGGACCAACATCAATCTGATGTCATATTAACGTCCAGTGGATGCTGGGACTCTGGCTACATCATCTGGGATCATAGGTGTGGAATAACTTTAAAGTCCACCAGGGAATGCTTAGGGAATACAGATCTGTTAAAGTAACTATAGACCAGGGGTGGCGAACTCCGGTCCTGGAGGGCCACTGTCCTGCAGAGTTCAGCTCCAACCCTGATAAAACTCACCTGCCTTTAGCTTTCTAGTAACCCTTCAGACCATGATTAGCTTGTTCAGGTGTGTTTGATTAGGGTTGAAGCAAAACTATGCAGGACAGTGGCCCTCCAGGACCGGAGTTTGCCACCCCTGCTATAGACAGTCTAAACCAGGGGTCTCAAACTCGCGGCCTGCAGGAGGATATTTTTTGGCCCTTCTTGACATCAAAGTTTAGTGTTAGTGCGGCCCGCGCGTTGCTCTGAAAAGCACCTTTTTGCTGAGTCGTTGCGTGAGCAGCGCTTGCTGCCTCCTTTGTGTGTGTGTGTGTGTGTGTGTGTGTGTGTGTGTGTGTGTGCGAGAGAGAGAGAGAGTTGGCTCGCCCCTCCCTCGTGCAGTATAATTGGTTGACACCGCGTGACAGGAACAGACGAACGAAGCTGATCACACAGTTGAAACGAATGTGGTCTAACAGCGCTCATCAATGTCAAAATGATTGAGATGGCCAATCAAATCAAAGTAGGCGGGGTTTACGTTCTCTTATGGCTTGTGCACAGTCTTCACACACAGACGAGCGCGTCAATCTATCGCTTAATGCCGTTGCTGAGAGAGACTCTATTCTTTCCAGTGAAATCACAAAACAAAATGCAAAAGTGTCCATGCTCTTATTATACAGTCATTGATGAGCATCTTTGATGTTAATGAAGAAAAACTACACGAGAGCGGATCAGAACCCGCAACCTTTGACACGGTTGACAAAAACTCCACCAGACCTCAGGAGAATTCAATAGTCTTTTGCGGATCTATGTGTTTATTCACTCACTCATGTGAAGTATATCGGGACTAATAATATATTTGACAAATTAATGCAAATATTGTTTACAAATAGTCCCAAATAGATTATTTCCAGACTAGAATTAGACCTAGAATTTCGCTCACTGTTCTGTGTGACCTTGCTGTGAATTAGTCTATTATTTAAAATCATTCATTATTTCATTTTACATTTCTATAAGCAAGAGTAGGCAAGAGAAGCTCATGTTCTGAAGAAACATTCATGTTGAAGAACTGCTAATAATAAAGATTGAGAAGATTGGATCTGTTGTGCTTTTATGTGGAACACTTGATGCGGCCCAGCCTGCCCCAGAGTCTGCCTCCAGCGGCCCCCGGGTACAATGAGTTTGAGAGCCCTGGTCTAAACCTTACCATGCATGTCTGAATATGTAGAGCTAATTGGTGACCTCATGAAGTGCATGATTAGTTGTTATGTATATATATATATATATATATTAAAAAAGTGCTCACCCAGTGTCGTAATGGTGACAATCTCACTGAAGGGGCCAGAGCCCAACTTGTTTTGGGCCAGAACGCTGAACTGGTAACTAGTGAAAGCTTGCAGACTGGTCACCAGCAGGGACGTTTTGGATGTTGGCACAGGGATTGATGCCCATTCATGCTTGCCTCTCCCAGTGGGCTTTATCCTGATAAAGAGAGCAGAGGTGCACACCAATGACTCAACTCACGTGACAGCGTTCAGATGTAAATATACTGGTGTAAAACTGATGCACTCAGTTCTAGGTCACTTACCAAACAGTAAATCTCTGAGTGTATCCTCCATCAAAGCCTGGCTCCCAGGACACATTGGCCTGACTGATCCCTGGATCCACAGACACGGAGGTCACGGCATGGGGACTTGTGCCTGAAGAAACCAGAGCAGATCATATACACGAGTTCCAGAGGTTAATGTGGGCTATTTTTATTATCCGGCATCTCTTCGCTGCTCCGCTCACCCAGCACTAAAATCATGGTCGCCACACTGACAGTGGCCACACGGTTGGAGGCAAGACATTCCCACGCCCCCTGGTGGTCCTTACTGAGTGGACGCAGGGCCAGAGAGCCATTGGATAGGACTGCAAATGGAGAGCGAGGGGCAGGACCAACCTACAGCAGAGTGAAGCGGGTTACACCATCAGAGGCTTTTAGAGGAACACGCCACTATTAGTGAAAACAGGCTCATTCTCCGACTCCTCTAGAGTTAAACAGTTGAGTTTGAGCGTTTTCATTCAGCCGATCTCCGGGTCTGGCGCTAGCACCAGTGTTCATTTTGGCAGCAAATTTTGATTTAGTTTTAGTCATAGTCTTTTGACTAAAATGCCATTTAGTTTTAGCCATATTTTAGTCGCCTGAATTGTTTTTAGTTTTAGTCGACTAAATCTAATGAGTTTAGTTAAATTCTAATGCATTAAGCATTTCATAACCGACTGTCATCATTTTGTTTTTGACATTAAAAATACACGAAAGAGCTCAATTCACTTTTTTAAAAACATCTCTATAGTTTTTATAACTCTGTATTTCTGTTTTAGTCAGCCGGCCATATCAGGTTAAGCTAAAGCTTCAAATAAGTTTATTTATTTAATTTCAAGTAATGAAGATTTTTTTTTAATGGTTTTAGTGAACTATTATAGCCCTGATACTTTATTGAATGTGTCAAATACTGGTCTTTCCTCCTGACTATGAGTTAAATGGGAATGATTTAAATACAGTTTTTTGTGTAAGCAAATACGAATATATAATGCGTGACTTTTAATGATAAACCAGCTGGAAATACACCGGGACTCTTATTTTGAAATGCGCCTCTATTGCAGTTGCAGGAGCTCATTCAAGTTCAGATGAGGAGATAAACATGCATCGTTCCAACCGTCTAACACACATTACTATATAAACATCGTACAGATCAGTGAGTCGATTCAGCGGTTCAGAGCGTTATGAATCAGTGAGTCGATTCAGCGGTTCAGAGCGTTATGAATCAGTGAGTCGATTCAGTGAGTCGATTCAGCGGTTCAGAGCGTTATGAATCAGTGAGTCGATTCAGCGGTTCAGAGCGTTATGAATCAGTGAGTCGATTCAGCGGTTCAGAGCATTATGAATCAGTGAG
The DNA here is from genome assembly GCA_023566225.1 of Romanogobio albipinnatus. NCBI lineage: Eukaryota > Metazoa > Chordata > Actinopteri > Cypriniformes > Gobionidae > Romanogobio > Romanogobio albipinnatus. Next base: position 53,518,620 of record CM042253.1, on the reverse strand, counting down.
TCGATTCAGCGGTTCAGAGCGTTATGAATCAGTGAGTCGATTCAGCGGTTCAGAGCGTTATGAATCAGTGAGACGATTCAGCGGTTCAGAGCGTTATGAATCAGTGAGTCGATTCAGCGGTTCAGAGCGTTATGAGTCAGTGAGTCGATTCAGCGGTTCAGAGCGTTATGAATCAGTGAGTCGATTCAGCGGTTTGACACGCGATCCGAATCATGAATCGACTCACTGACTCATAGCATCATGATGAGTGTTTTGAAATCGGTCATCACTATATAAATTGTTATTTAGAGATGAGCGGAGTCTGACGGGTGTCCAGAGACATGATGGGATGTTATTAATGACAGAATTTACATTTTTGGATGAACTATCCCTTTAAGAGATTGCACTTTGTGCATTGGAAGCACTCAAATGTCTGTAAAACAGGAAGTTATTTCTTCATTTCTTCAGAAGTTGTAGCATATTCCTTTTGTAAAGCTGCAGAACTTGTTTGACTCAATGTTTTGTAAATGTGAGCCGTGTGTTTATTAAGGTCTTCAATAAAACAAGATGAGAACTTAAATATTCCAGCACTTTCTGTGATGTAGTGCTTTTATTCTCTCTTTCATCAAACCGCAGTTTTTGCAAGTTCCCGCAATTTCCATCGCATTTTTTAAGAAAACGTGCCGCATAATCAAGGATTTTTGCTGCAACAAGCACAAAAAAAGCCGCATTTTTCTGGAAGGACTGATTTATGCATATTTGGCAAATCTGAATGCTGTTGGGATTTGAAAAACGAACAAACAAACCGTACTTTAACCCATGTGATGTTGGGGGCGGGGTCTCCCTCACATTGGCAGGGTATCACCAGCTCCCGCCCCACTTCCTGAAGGTACTCGGCACGGGGCGAGACACGGAACGATGGAGGGTCCTACACACATCACCAGATTAAAAATAAGTTGTCGGTCATTAATAATGAATCCACTGTGTGGCGATGTCCCAGTGCTCACCTTCAGGATCACTTTGGTAGGTTCTGATTTGCCCATGGTCCCGTAACTGTTATAGGCCGTGCAGGTGTACACGCCCACCGCATCATCATTAGCTGCGGTTATGAACACTGAGCCCTCAGAGTTGACCATCCATCCTGGGTACTGACCAATCAAGAGGAAGAATATAACATGATGGGTCACGATTAAATAAGATGCTTGAGGATACACACACTCAAACAGTACCTGCTCCAGGTCCAAGGACGCGCCATCTTTGGTCCAATTAACGTACAGCACAGGGGGCTCGGCTTGAACAGGGCAGGGGATCTTCCCCCCCATTCCCACGGGAAGATACGTCTCACGGGGCATCCGAACCACGCGGGCAGGATCTTTAAGAAAAAGGGGATCCATTATGCCTTGCTTCTGTCTCTACTAGAGCAGGTTTTCCTGCGTGAATGTTGATTATTTCCTCATATTCTCCAGTGTTGCGGCCATAGAGCTGTCTACATAGATTCCCCATTAGCGACTGTTTCTATGGGCCGCTAAACGTTAGCCGTCCGCCATTTTCGAATGGTCAAAGCGTGAACGTGCTTTGTGAATATTCAAATGTTGCCTGTGCGTCTGCAACTATAGTTGTAGGAAATGAATATCTATACATCAATAGACTGAAGCAGATGAGTTAGGATTTCGTGTTTAATAAACATCAATACAGCCTATTTATTCAACCCATGTTGTAAGTAATCATCATAGGTATTATCTGAAAGCTTAAATTCTCAAAAAACATCATAAAATTAGAAACATCACAAATTTAAACAATTTTTAAGAACAGGGAAAATTATTAATTATGAGTCAAAATGATAAATTATTATGCACACTGCAAAAAATGCTTTTCTTAGTATTTTTGTCTTGTTTTCAGTCCAAATATCTAAAAAATCTTACATGAAGAAGCATTTACTAGAGTTTTTGTCTTGTTTTGGGGGAAAATAACTCAAAATTAAGGAAGTTTCTGCTTAAAATAAGCAAAATAATCTTGTTTTCTGTTTGAATTAAGATTTTTCTTACCACATTGGCAGATTATTTTGCTTATTTTAAGCAAAAACTTCCTTAATTTTGAGTTATTTTCCCCCAAAACAAGACAAAAACTCTAGTAAATGCTTCTTAATGTAAGATTTTTTAGATATTTGGACTGAAAACAAGACAAAAATACTAAGTAAGAAAAGCATTTTTTGCAGTGCATTTATTTCAAATATGAAAACACAAACCAGCACATTGTCACCTGTGTGAGGTGATCCAGTTTAATTTCCTCGGGGAGTGTAAATGCCGCTGGGCTTTACAGACGCTGTTGTTTTTATGCGAGTGATGATTGACAGCATCTGAAGTGTTGACCGTTCTAAAATGGCGGCGCGTCGATGTGCCTGGAGAGGTCGAATGGGGAATCTATGTATACATATCTATGGTTGCGGCTCCTCTCTTCCCAGTCTGCCAGTAACGCTCTGTTTACTTCCTGTCTCTGTGAAGCCCCTCCTTCTGAAAAGCACACTGTGCTCTGATTGGTCGGCTGGAGCAGTGTGCTGTGATTGCAAGGCTTGACCATAAAACCGAATTATTTAAATGAGGACCAATAAACCACTCACGTTTAACTCTGAGGTGGGCCGACGCAGAGGGCGGAGTCATCAGGCCGTTGGTGGGTGTGCAGGTGTAATTCCCAGAATCCTCAGGGATCAGACCTGAGATGAGGAGCGTCCCGTCCACTAGGACTTTCACCCGTGACTTCAGAAGTCTGTGAACACGAACATGCATCAGCAAACACACACACACACACACACACACACATATATGTTTAGAGTAGATAGAGTAAACGATTCTAAAGGATCTGAAGCACTTACTCGATGTGAAACACGTTTTGGTCTTGCTTCCACCACTCATACGTGAGGTTAGAAGGATACGCTTCTGCTTGGCACTGCAGAATTGCATCCTGGGACATGTTCATGGTGGTGTCCTCAGGGGGGATGATGATAATCGGAGGACCTGAAAGCAAAAGAATGCATAAGATGTGATCAGCTTTGATGGGCACTGGATCTGAGGAGCGTCTGTTCAGGGATCAGCCTTGCATTAAAGCACTCCACCAGGAGAGGGCAGCGGCTGCTCACTGTCTGCAGGAAAACTCACTCTAAGTTCTTGTCCAACGTTCATAAGATCATGCAATTGAGGAACTTAAAATTATGTATTTGATTTGCTTAGTGTTGATCATCTTTCATGGTGTACATCATACATCCTTAGGGCTGAAAATATTCCAAATCTGATTTAAAGAGGCTATTGCATAGTAGAGTTCATTCATATTTCCTCAGCAACAGCTCCTAAAGGGATAGATCACACAAAAATGAGAATCCCATGATTTACTCTCCCATCAAATCATCACAATCAGAGTTATATTAATAATGTCCTGACTTCTTTTTGATGGAAAGATGCACTTTTATAATGGAAAGATTAACTTTTATGATTGATACATGCACTTTTATAATGGAAAGATTAACTTTTATGATTGATAGATGCACTTTTATGATGGAAAGATGCACTTTTATAATGGAAAGATGCACTTTTATAATGGAAAGATGCACTTTTATAATGGAAAGATGCACTTTTATAATGGAAAGATTAACTTTTATGATTGATAGATGCACTTTTATGATGGAAAGATTAACTTTTATGATTGATAGATGCACTTTTATGATGGAAAGATTAACTTTTATGATTGATAGATGCACTTTTATGATGGAAAGATGCACTTTTATAATGGAAAGATGCACTTTTATAATGGAAAGATGCACTTTTATAATGGAAAGATGCACTTTTATAATGGAAAGATTAACTTTTATGATGGATAGATGCACTTTTATGATGGAAAGATTAACTTTTATGATTGATAGATGCACTTTTATGATGGAAAGATTAACTTTTATGATGGACAGATGCACTTTTATGATTGATAGATGCACTTTTATGATGAATAGATGCACTTTTATGATGGATGGATGCACTTTTATGATGGACAGATGCACTTTTATGATTGATAGATGCACTTTTATGATTGATAGATGCACTTTTATGATGGACGGATGCACTTTTATGATGGAAAGATTAACTTTTATGATGGACGGATGCACTTTTATGATGGACGGATGCACTTTTATGATGGACAGATGCACTTTTATGATTGATAGATGCACTTTTATGATGGACAGATGCACTTTTATGATGGAAAGATAAAATTTTATGATGGACGGATGCACGTTTATGATGGATGGATGCACTTTTATGGACTCATTCACTGCCATTATAAAGCTTGGAAGAGTCAGGACATTATTAATGTAACTCTGATTGTGTTCGTCTGAGAGAAGAGTGTCACACACTCCTATAGGATGAGCTGAGGGAGAGTAAATCATGGGATTCTCATTTTTGAGTGAACTGTCCCTTTAATGTGAACCAAGTCAATTGCAGACCATATGAAGCTGAGATTAAGGTTATTAACTGCATCAAACATGCCAATGTTCTCATACCAAACGCTGCTTAAGGTAAACGCTTAATACCCTGCAAGCCTATTTACATGCTGGCTTCCTTCGCCCACGTGGACAAGACGTGCCGTGTAACTGACCTTTGACCTGCAGCTGTGTGCTGTGGGTAAGGTTCCCTTCTGAATTGGATACGTGACACTTGTATATTCCTGCCGTTTCCCTGGTTACCTTGGTCAAAGACAAGGTTTCATTGAGTACCTGTTGGGGGAAATTAATGTTTATGTGGTCAAAGAGGAAAAATGTGAACTCTACACTCAAGTTGACGTGATCAAATGAGTAACAGGATATTCAGTGAGGGCGATGTAGAGATGAAGATGTGATACGCAACTGAATGCACAATAAAGATTAAAGACTAAAACATGTGTAAAGAAAAGCAAACAGGGTTGATCTTCATTAACCGTCGGTCATCAACCCCCTGAAAGCTCAGTGTACCTGAATCGCCTCCCGTTCTTTCCTCCAGATGACCGAGGGCTTTGGGTTCCCATGAGCATCACAGACGAGCGACAGAGAGTCGCCCAACATCACCTCCAGAAACGCCGGAGGAGTCTTGATGAGCACTGGAGGAGCTACAGCACACAAACACTCTTACATAAATACACAAAAACTAAAAATGTATTCATAAATAATTTTTTTTTTATTTTTTTTTTTTATATCACATACAAAAAAAAACAATTAAAAGTAAATAATAAAATATATTAAAATAAAGTAATATTAAAATAATTATTTATTTATTTAACCCTCTGGGGCTCTTCGGTCATTTCTGACCCAATTTTTTTTCCAAAAACAAAATGTTAAAAATCGTAGCTTCATCGGAATGGTCTGAAACTTATATATAGTTTATGAACACCCCCAAAAATTGGGGATAGGATTTGAAAAGTGGTCGTAAAAAAATAATAGTGACACTCAGGACCTTCGGGTCAAAAATGACCCCCATAGGAAATGAATGGGAAATTGGCACAAATATGAAAATACAGAGTTTTTTTGTGCATACAATCTACAAATCAGCCAGGATGCAGAAAAAAGGACAAAACAGACAAAAATAGTATTTATGTAAAGAGATATATTAAAATAAAAAGTGCGCAACTCTTCCTAAGTGGAAGGAAGCTACTTTTTACCCTCACGTGCAACCTGAGTCATTATTTGGGTTAGTAAAATAACGAAATTATATATATCCAAGTCAAGTCTAGGGTCAATCTCAGGTCAGTTGTTTGCGAGACCAAGTCAAGTCTAGAGTCAGTCTCAGGTCAGTTGTTTGCGAGTCCAAGTCAAGTCTAGAGTCAGTCTCGGGTCAGTTGTTTGCGAGTCCAAGTCAAGTCTAGAGTCAGTCTCAGGTCAGTTGTTTGCGAGACCAAGTCAAGTCTAGAGTCAGTCTCAGGTCAGTTGTTTGCGAGGCCAAGTCAAGTCTAGAGTCAGTCTCAGGTCAGTTGTTTGCGAGTCCAAGTCAAGTCTAGAGTCAGTCTCAGGTCAGTTGTTTGCGAGTCCAAGTCAAGTCTAGAGTCAGTCTCGGGTCAGTTGTTTGCGAGACCAAGTCAAGTCTAGAGTCAGTCTCGGGTCAGTTGTTTGCGAGACCAAGTCAAGTCTAGAGTCAGTCTCAGGTCAGTTGTTTGCGAGACCAAGTCAAGTCTAGGGTCAATCTCAGGTCAGTTGTTTGCGAGTCCAAGTCAAGTCTAGAGTCAGTCTCAGGTCAGTTGTTTGCGAGTCCAAGTCAAGTCTAGAGTCAGTCTCAGGTCAGTTGTTTGCGAGACCAAGTCAAGTCTAGAGTCAGTCTCAGGTCAGTTGTTTGCGAGGCCAAGTCAAGTCTAGAGTCAGTCTCAGGTCAGTTGTTTGCGAGTCCAAGTCAAGTCTAGAGTCAGTCTCAGGTCAGTTGTTTGCGAGATCAAGTCAAGTCTAGGGTCAGTCTCAGGTCAGTTGTTTGCGAGACTAAGTCAAGTCTAGGGTCAGTCTCAGGTCAGTTGTTTGCGAGTCCAAGTCAAGTCTAGAGTCAGTCTCAGGTCAGTTGTTTGCGAGTCCAAGTCAAGTCTAGAGTCAGTCTCGGGTCAGTTGTTTGCGAGACCAAGTCAAGTCTAGAGTCAGTCTCAGGTCAGTTGTTTGCGAGACCAAGTCAAGTCTAGAGTCAGTCTCAGGTCAGTTGTTTGCGAGTCCAAGTCAAGTCTAGGGTCAATCTCAGGTCAGTTGTTTGCGAGTCCAAGTCAAGTCTCGAGTCAGTCTCAGGTCAGTTGTTTGCGAGTCCAAGTCAAGTCTAGAGTCAGTCTCAGGTCAGTTGTTTGCGAGACCAAGTCAAGTCTAGAGTCAGTCTCAGGTCAGTTGTTTGCGAGTCCAAGTCAAGTCTAGAGTCAGTCTCGGGTCAGTTGTTTGCGAGACCAAGTCAAGTCTAGAGTCAGTCTCAGGTCAGTTGTTTGCGAGTCCAAGTCAAGTCTAGAGTCAGTCTCAGGTCAGTTGTTTGCGAGACTAAGTCAAGTCTAGGGTCAGTCTCAGGTCAGTTGTTTGCGAGACTAAGTCAAGTCTAGGGTCAGTCTCAGGTCAGTTGTTTGCGAGACCAAGTCAAGTCTCGAGTCAGTCTCAGGTCAGTTGTTTGCGAGACCAAGTCAAGTCTAGAGTCAGTCTCAGGTCAGTTGTTTGCGAGTCCAAGTCAAGTCTAGAGTCAGTCTCAGGTCAGTTGTTTGCGAGACCAAGTCAAGTCTCGAGTCAGTCTCAGGTCAGTTGTTTGCGAGACCAAGTCAAGTCTAGGGTCAGTCTCAGGTCAGTTGTTTGCGAGACCAAGTCAAGTCTAGAGTCAGTCTCAGGTCAGTTGTTTGCGAGACCAAGTCAAGTCTAGAGTCAGTCTCAGGTCAGTTGTTTGCGAGACTAAGTCAAGTCTAGGGTCAGTCTCAGGTCAGTTGTTTGCGAGACCAAGTCAAGTCTCGGGTCAGTCTCAGGTCAGTTGTTTGCGAGACCAAGTCAAGTCTCGAGTCAGTCTCAGGTCAGTTGTTTGCGAGACTAAGTCAAGTCTAGGGTCAGTCTCAGGTCAGTTGTTTGCGAGACCAAGTCAAGTCTAGGGTCAGTCTCAGGTCAGTTGTTTGCGAGACCAAGTCAAGTCTCGAGTCAGTCTCAGGTCAGTTGTTTGCGAGACCAAGTCAAGTCTCGAGTCAGTCTCAGGTCAGTTGTTTGCGAGACCAAGTCAAGTCTCGAGTCAGTCTCAGGTCAGTTGTTTGCGAGACCAAGTCAAGTCTCGAGTCAGTCTCAGGTCAGTTGTTTGCGAGACCAAGTCAAGTCTAGGGTCAGTCTCAGGTCAGTTGTTTGCGAGACCAAGTCAAGTCTAGGGTCAATCTCAGGTCAGTTGTTTGCGAGACCAAGTCAAGTCTAGAGTCAGTCTCAGGTCAGTTGTTTGCGAGACTAAGTCAAGTCTAGGGTCAGTCTCAGGTCAGTTGTTTGCGAGACTAAGTCAAGTCTAGGGTCAGTCTCAGGTCAGTTGTTTGCGAGACCAAGTCAAGTCTAGGGTCAGTCTCAGGTCAGTTGTTTGCGAGACTAAGTCAAGTCTAGGGTCAGTCTCAGGTCAGTTGTTTGCGAGACCAAGTCAAGTCTCGAGTCAGTCTCAGGTCAGTTGTTTGCGAGACCAAGTCAAGTCTAGAGTCAGTCTCAGGTCAGTTGTTTGCGAGACCAAGTCAAGTCTAGGGTCAGTCTCAGGTCAGTTGTTTGCGAGACCAAGTCAAGTCTAGGGTCAGTCTCAGGTCAGTTGTTTGCGAGACCAAGTCAAGTCTCGAGTCAGTCTCAGGTCAGTTGTTTGCGAGACTAAGTCAAGTCTAGGGTCAGTCTCAGGTCAGTTGTTTGCGAAATCAAGTCAAGTCTAGGGTCAGTCTCAGGTCAGTTGTTTGCGAGACCAAGTCAAGTCTCGAGTCAGTCTCAGGTCAGTTGTTTGCGAGACTAAGTCAAGTCTAGGGTCAGTCTCAGGTCAGTTGTTTGCGAGACCAAGTCAAGTCTAGAGTCAGTCTCAGGTCAGTTGTTTGCGAGACCAAGTCAAGTCTAGAGTCAGTCTCAGGTCAGTTGTTTGCGAGACCAAGTCAAGTCTAGAGTCAGTCTCAGGTCAGTTGTTTGCGAGACCAAGTCAAGTCTCGAGTCAGTCTCAGGTCAGTTGTTTGCGAGACCAAGTCAAGTCTCGAGTCAGTCTCAGGTCAGTTGTTTGCGAGACCAAGTCAAGTCTCGAGTCAGTCTCAGGTCAGTTGTTTGCGAGACTAAGTCAAGTCTAGGGTCAGTCTCAGGTCAGTTGTTTGCGAGACCAAGTCAAGTCTAGAGTCAGTCTCAGGTCAGTTGTTTGCGAGACCAAGTCAAGTCTAGAGTCAGTCTCAGGTCAGTTGTTTGCGAGACCAAGTCAAGTCTAGAGTCAGTCTCAGGTCAGTTGTTTGCGAGACCAAGTCAAGTCTCGAGTCAGTCTCAGGTCAGTTGTTTGCGAGACCAAGTCAAGTCTCGAGTCAGTCTCAGGTCAGTTGTTTGCGAGACCAAGTCAAGTCTCGAGTCAGTCTCAGGTCAGTTGTTTGCGAGACTAAGTCAAGTCACAAGTAATTTTTTTTGTAATACCCCTAGGTATATATTTCAATATTATGATGAACTATATGGCTGTTTCTAAAGATGCAGATTTTTAGAAGGCAGACTGAGATGGCGAACAGGAGCATGGTTTGTGTTACATTAGCAACACATTATTAGCTGTTATCAAGCAAAAGGCTAATCATATTAATCACTGTTATGTCTCCGACATTGAAAAGAGCGAGACCATTGTGCAGCGTTTACTACAGTAACTGGAGTAAAGTTGAGCGAGTGTCTCTGAGCTGGTGTGAGTGAGTGGAGGCGGGGCTCATTTGCATATTCATCCACATATACTAAATTGGTATTTGCGCCATTGTTTAACGCCCAAAAAAGCATGTCTTAAACCAGACGCTAACTGGTAGATTGTGTTGGTCATGTGTGTTGTTATTTGTGTGTCGTCAGTAGATCACGCGTTGAACTTTATACTCCCATTGGCGCTTTTTTGGAATTGCACTAACGCTAATTTACCCTGTTTAGTAAATCTGGCCATTACTTGGAACAGGAAACCTTAGAAAAGGAATAGTTCTGACATGCAGAGCCATTATGAACACCTGACCTGTGTAGAAGAAACAACATCAAACCATTGCTTATCTCACCTGAGATGGAAAGGAAGTTCCATGTGCCGTTCTGGAACTCATCTGAGGTTCTGTCCAGCAGGAGAATTCGACATTCAAACCAGCCCTCGTCCTCCAGAGTCAACTTCTCCACCAGGAGAGATGCACCACGGCTCAAAGACACACGACCTGCCGCGGAAATCACACAGACGAGCAATTATTCCTCAGCACTTCAGCGTGAGAACGCACACGGAACAGGAGAGCCAGCAGCCACGCCAAGCTCATGGGACTGATTCCCAGGGAATGCAATGCAAGTGCTTTTTTGTGGATAAAAGCATCTGGCTAATGCATTAACCCTCTGGTGCTATTCGGTCATTTCTGACCGGAACATTTTCTGTTTTGAAATTTTAAAAATCACTGCTTCATCGGAATGATATGAAACTTGGTGACTTTTCTAGCATTAGGTATGTGAACACACAAAAAAAATTGGGGTCATGGTTCGAGCATGCTAATTGGTTGTGCGTTCATTGTCTTCAGTCAAAAATGACCGACCACAGGAAATGAATGGGAAATCGGCCAAAACACAAAAATTCTCTGAATATTTGTGTGTACAATCTACAAATCGGCCATGATGCTGAAAAAAAGTACACAGCAGTGAAGGGGTGACACTCTCAAACATCAAGAGTGTGATATTGACACATCCACTCACACACACACACACACACACGTATACACGCACACTAATACACACACACACCTATGAAAAACTGGACCTATGAACCACATTTGGAATCTTTAAAAATCACAGCTTCATCAGAATGATATGAAACTTGGTGACTTTTCTAGCATTAGGTATATGAACAAAAATATTGAGGGCATAATTCGAGCATGCTAATTGGTCGTAAAAAAAAAAAATACTCCCACTTGTGCTCTTCGGTCAAAAATGACACCATAGGAAATGAATGGGAAAAATCTGCAAAAACACAAATTCACAGAAAAAAATCTATATTTCTAACATTATTGAAGAAAAATAAATTGCTTTGGTTTTACTGGGGTGGAGGAAGTTTCAGTTTTAGGTGTCCGGTCACTTCTGACCGGGAAGACGACCCAACCCCTAAACGAAGAGCACCAGAGGGTTATGCAAACGCTGCCCAACACAGAGCACAGAAGCAGATGAGATGGCCCCCGTTTAGTGCAAGACTAGATGTACAGTCTTAGATAAACATAAATTACTTTCCGGTAAAGATTAAGATCAAATAGTACAACTTCACTGGCATTAACTGAGACATTGCTTGTGGCATCCCCCAGGGGTCAATATTGGGTCCAAAATAGTTTTTGCTTTATATAAACGATACATGCAAACTATCTAAAACAGTCAAATTAGTTCTATACGCGGATGGTACCAATATTTATTGTTCTGGGGGGAATTTACAGGAGATTAGTACTTCAGAAATGTTTATAAAAACGTATAATTTTAACAAAATAAGAGGGATCTGGATCATAAAAATAGCATATATTACTATCCTGAATAAGCTATTTCACATAATAGATGTTTACATATACAAGACAAAACGACTGAATTTATACAAATCGCCACATTCACAAGTGTACCAACCCTTGAATCTGAACTGTCTTAATTGCAACTTTTTATCTCACAACTCTGACTTTATAAAATAAGCCATAATTGTGCAATAAAAAAGTCGCAATTACCTTTTTATTTTAATATTTATGGCCTGATTATTGTCCACCTACTTCATCTCCACCTGGTGAAAATGCCTAATCACTATTTTACATAAAGCAACAGTAATATTCACCTGAATAATGCAATATAGCCCCATCAGAACGGCTTCAGCTCAGTCAAGAGCACCAGCTGTTTGTGTTTATGGCACAGGCACGTGGGAACATGTGGACAGAGCAGCTCAACTCCGTGGGAGTCTGAACATCATGATGTAACACGGTCAGCTGTTTCCCTCAGAACTAAACCACAGCAGCTAAACACTTATTGAAATGTGATATGAAAGGAGACACACAAATCGCTTTCAAAGCACTATAGACACAGTTCTACTCCACCGGTGGAAACTCTTTGAAAGGCGATATGCGCGTCTGGTTAATGGAATCTGGTTTTTCAACCTCCAGCCATTTTGATTCTGCTTTTCTTTTCCAAACTCCAGGGCTGTGAATGATGACACTGATAACGCAGTGAGTGTGTGTTTCCGCTTCGCTGGCAAGCAGCCGCTGGAGTTTGAAAGTAAGCCAAGTTCCTCAGTGATGGGACGAAAATCATATCCTGACAATTTAAAGCAGAATCGTTATGATCCAAACACACCTGGAGTCTGACCTCCCGCTGACCCCGCCCAGTGTGCCGGTGTGCCGCCGTTAGATTCCTAATAAATGCAATATCGCTGTCATTTTACAGAAAACCCTGAAATCACATGAAACACTGCTGAAAGGGACACATATTATAGTACATGTTGTGTGTGATATAATAAACATACACTCTAAAAAATGCTGGGTTTAAAACAACCCAAGTTGGGTTGAAAATGGACTAACCCAGGGAATGGATTGTTTTAACCCAGAGATTGGGTTGTCTTAACCCAGCGAATGGGTTGTCTTAACCCAGGGAATGGGTTGTCTTAACCCAGGGAATGGGTTGTCTTAACCCAGCGAATGGGTTGTCTTAACCCAGCGAATGGGTTGTCTTAACCCAGAGAATGGGTTGTCTTAACCCAGAGAATGGGTTGTCTTAACCCAGAGATTGGGTTGTGTTAACCCAGGGAATGGGTTGTCTTAACCCAGGGAATGGGTTGTCTTAACCCAGCGAATGGGTTGTCTTAACCCAGCGAATGGGTTGTCTTAACCCAGCGAATGGGTTGTCTTAACCCAGGGAATGGGTTGTCTTAACCCAGCGAATGGGTTGTCTTAACCCAGCGAATGGGTTGTCTTAACCCAGCGAATGGGTTGTCTTAACCCAGAGAATGGGTTGTCTTAACCCAGAGAATGGGTTGTCTTAACCCAGAGATTGGGTTGTGTTAACCCAGAGATTGGGTTGTGTTAACCCAGGGAATGGGTTGTTTTAACCCAGGGAATGGGTTGTTTTAACCCAGGGAATGGGTTGTCTTAACCCAGCGAATGGGTTGTCTTAACCCAGCGAATGGGTTGTCTTAACCCAGCGAATGGGTTGTCTTAACCCAGCGAATGGGTTGTCTTAACCCAGCGAATGGGTTGTCTTAACCCAGAGAATGGGTTGTCTTAACCCAGAGAATGGGTTGTTTTAACCCAGAGAATGGGTTGTTTTAACCCAGAGATTGGGTTGTGTTAACCCAGAGATTGGGTTGTGTTAACCCAGGGAATGGGTTGTTTTAACCCAGGGAATGGGTTGTTTTAACCCAGGGAATGGGTTGTCTTAACCCAGCGAATGGGTTGTCTTAACCCAGCGAATGGGTTGTCTTAACCCAGAGAATGGGTTGTCTTAACCCAGAGAATGGGTTGTTTTAACCCAGAGAATGGGTTGTTTTAACCCAGAGATTGGGTTGTGTTAACCCAGAGATTGGGTTGTGTTAACCCAGGGAATGGGTTGTTTTAACCCAGGGAATGGGTTGTTTTAACCCAGGGAATGGGTTGTCTTAACCCAGCGAATGGGTTGTCTTAACCCAGCGAATGGGTTGTCTTAACCCAGCGAATGGGTTGTCTTAACCCAGCGAATGGGTTGTCTTAACCCAGAGAATGGGTTGTCTTAACCCAGCGAATGGGTTGTCTTAACCCAGCGAATGGGTTGTCTTAACCCAGAGAATGGGTTGTTTTAACCCAGAGAATGGGTTGTTTTAACCCAGAGATTGGGTTGTGTTAACCTAGGGAATGGGTTGTTTTAACCCAGAGATTGGGTTGTTTTAACCCAGGGAATGGGTTGTCTTAACCCAGCGAATGGGTTGTCTTAACCCAGCGAATGGGTTGTCTTAACCCAGAGAATGGGTTGTTTTAACCCAGAGAATGAGTTGTCTTAACCCAGAGAATGGGTTGTTTTAACCCAGAGAATGGGTTGTTTTAACCCAGAGATTGGGTTGTGTTAACCCAGGGAATTGGTTGTTTTAACCCAGCGAATGGGTTGTCTTAACCCAGAGAATGGGTTGTTTTAACCCAGAGAATGGGTTGTTTTAACCCAGAGATTGGGTTGTGTTAACCCAGGGAATTGGTTGTTTTAACCCAGAGATTGGGTTGTCTTAACCCAGCGAATGGGTTGTCTTAACCCAGCGAATGGGTTGTCTTAACCCAGGGAATAGGTTGTTTTAACCCAGGGAATGGGTTGTCTTAACCCAGGGAATGGGTTGTCTTAACCCAGGGAATGGGTTGTTTTAACCCAGGGAATGGGTTGTGTTTTAACCCAGGGAATGGGTTGTTTTAACCCAGCGATTGCGTTGTGTTTTAACCCAGGGAATGGGTTGTTTTAACCCAGGGAATGGGTTGTTTTAACCCAGGGAATGGGTTGTTTTAACCCAGGGAATGGGTTGTTTTAACCCAGCGATTGGGTTGTCTTAACCCAGGGAATGGGTTGTCTTAACCCAGGGAATGGGTTGTCTTAACCCAGGGAATGGGTTGTTTTAACCCAGCGATTGGGTTGTTTTAACCCAGGGAATGGGTTGTTTTAACCCAGGGAATGGGTTGTGTTTTAACCCAGCGATTGGGTTGTCTTAACCCAGGGAATGGGTTCTTTTAACACAGCGAATAGGTTGTCTTAACCCAGGGAATGGGTTGTTTTAAACCAGGGAATGGGTTGTGTTTTAACCCAGGGAATGGGTTGTTTTAACCCAGGGAATGGGTTGTTTTAACCCAGGGAATGGGTTGTGTTTTAACCCAGGGAATGGGTTGTTTTAACCCAGCGATTGGGTTGTCTTAACCCAGTGATTGGGTTGTTTTAACCCAGCAAATGGGTTGTCTTAACCCAGGGAATGGGTTGTGTTTTAACCCAGGGAATGGGTTGTTTTAACCGAGGGAATGGGTTCTTTTAACACAGCGAATGGGTTGTCTTAACCCAGGGAATGGGTTGTTTTAACCCAGGGAATGGGTTGTGTTTTAACCCAGGGAATGGGTTGTCTTAACCCAGGGAATGGGTTGTTTTAACCCAGCGATTGGGTTGTCTTAACCCAGGGAATGGGTTGTTTTAACCCAGGGAATGGGTGGTTTTAACCCAGGGAATGGGTGGTTTTAACCCAGGGAATGGGTTGTTTTAACCCAGGGAATGGGTTGTTTTAACCCAGCGATTGTGTTGTCTTAACCCAGCGATTGGGTTGTCTTAACCCAGGGATTGGGTTGTTTTAACCCAGGGAATGGGTTGTGTTTTAACCCAGGGAATGGGTTGTTTTAACCCAGGGAATGGGTTGTTTTAACCCAGCGATTGGGTTGTCTTAACCCAGGGA
Organism: Romanogobio albipinnatus; assembly: GCA_023566225.1. Lineage (NCBI taxonomy): Eukaryota > Metazoa > Chordata > Actinopteri > Cypriniformes > Gobionidae > Romanogobio > Romanogobio albipinnatus. Next base: position 53,503,564 of record CM042253.1, on the reverse strand, counting down.
ATGGGTTGTTTTAACCCAGGGAATGGGTGGTTTTAACCCAGGGAATGGGTTGTTTTAACCCAGGGAATGGGTTGTTTTAATGGGTTGTGTAACTCAGGCCCTGTGAGCTCTAGCACCCTGCAGACCGTTTGGGCTGTAAACAAAGAATTGTGTGACACTGGGATATTGCATTTACACCACTGTATATGGGTTTTTAAGCTTTTACATTTGGGTCGGACACATCCAGAGCACAAGAGGTTAAACCCTGTTGAACAGTAGTGTAACAGACTCCATTAAGTCCGTCCAAAAGAAGAGCAATCTCTGAGCAATAACAAAAGCAATCACAGGGTCATTTCCTCAGCAGGTGAAGGCTCCGCTGAACACCAACAGCTGAACAATCAATCCAACTCACAGCCTGAGGGGTTATTGTTCAAAACCAGCACACAGTATAAACAGCTAACCATGACTAGCTGTAATCTCAGAGCTGCTGCTGCGGGAGCGTCTGAGATTCTGCAGAGATAATAATTGAGTGATCTCATTCTTCAGAAGCGCAGCCGGCGTGTGTTTACTGTCATTAAAGGGTTCCTCTGATCCAGGGTCAGCGGGGGAGGGTGGACGGGGTAAAACCAAGCCCAGTTTCTCCTGAAGCCGATACTGAAGGGCCTTAAACTGCAGTTCATGGACTGGCCACTAGAGAGCGGCTCCAGAAGGAGCAGAATCTCATTGAGCTCATGTTAAAATGCCCAACTCTACAGCAGAAGAACACATGTTTACAGTCTGGGACAAACTGTGCTTTTGGGCTCTACGGCTAATGTTGCCCTTCATGACGACTGTGAGGGGGGGATGTTTTTATAACTCATTCCTTTACATTATATAAAGCCTTAAAGTTCTGCATAATTAAGGGCGTGGCCACTTTGAGTGACAGGTGGATTGCCGTTTGTCTGCTGTCTGTTAGTCATCACCTCAGCTGCGCATAATAGCACCAAATTAATAAAACACAATATATTTACTGCAGTGTTTTCTATCATCGCCGTGCACATTTCTGATGACGTAAGATGAACAAGTGCACAGGGTTCGATAGAATCACGTTGAGTGTGAGACGGGACCAGCGCTGACCAATGGCGTTTGGACATGACCCCAGCAAACGTGCCCAGTGTTAAAGCCCCTTAATGTGCATTAGAAGAAGCAACACCCTCTTTCCAAACTTGTAATGAGCAGCGTTTACAAACCTGTCGTCCAACAAAAGAGAAATTAATCGAGTGTTTGAAATCACCTACTTCTGTAATCTGACAGGCTTCACATCACAGAATGAGGCAGAAATGATATTATTTGATATATTCTGTAGTGCAGTGAGAGATCCGCGGTGTAGAGACGTGTACAGTACTTTTTTTTCTTTCTCAGTGAGTACATACGATAAAATAAGACATTACAGACACATATTTTATCATAATTTAATATTTTATTATAAAACCTTAGACCTTTCTTTAAAATATAATAATAATAATAATAATTGTTATTATTATTTTTATTCTTAAATATTTGTATTGTATAGCACTTTTTGCATTTTTCAGACGTTTTATACATGTGCTGCAATTCTGTGGGCTGTGCTACAAAACTCTCAGCCTCTGTAGCACCAGTGCTGTGTGCAAACAAAGTGAGCGTACCGCCCTGCTTGGAGCCATTGTGTGAGCTGTGTCTTTAATACCGTGTGTTTTATATGCTGCTGCTCACTGGGCTGACATTTTCTGACACACCCACCAAACGAGATAAAACACATCTCAAAGGGAAACATGACGTTCAACCGAAACGTTGCGCACCGGTTTGAGCTTTGAACCCAGTCTCTTTTCGTTAAATGCAAGTTTATGTTTGATCAATAATACAAAAGTATAAGTAAAAGATATAATACGCTCTACATGAAATAAAGCAAACAATTCAGTCAAACATTCACAGTCAGAGCTAGTCGACTACAACGCTAACGTAAAGTTAAATAGCCTAAAAATAAACAAGTAATGAAACTTCTCTTTGCCCTCAGACTAAATGATTCGCCAGGGAACAAATTATAGATCCATGAGAGCAAAGATGGGCCGTTAGATCCACACACACCAGATCACATGTTCAGCTCCACACACACCAGATCACATGTTCAGCTCCACACACACCAGATCACATGTTCAGCTCCACACACACCAGATCACATGTTCAACTCCACACACACCAGATCACATGTTCAGCTCCACACACACCAGATCACATGTTCAGCTCCACACACACCAGATCACATGTTCAGCTCCACACACACCAGATCACATGTTCAGCTCCACACACACCAGATCACAAGTTCAACTCCACACACACCAGATCACATGTTCAGCTCCACACACACCAGATCACATGTTCAGCTCCACACACACCAGATCACATGTTCAGCTCCACACACACCAGATCACATGTTCAGCTCCACACACACCAGATCACATGTTCAACTCCACACACACCAGATCACATGTTCAACTCCACACACACCAGATCACATGTTCAGCTCCACACACACCAGATCACATGTTCAACTCCACACACACCAGATCACATGTTCAGCTCCACACACACCAGATCACATGTTCAACTCCACACACACCAGATCACATGTTCAACTCCACACACACACCAGATCACATGTTCAGCTCCACACACACACACCAGATCACATGTTCAGCTCCACACACACCAGATCACATGTTCAGCTCCACACACACACCAGATCACATGTTCAGCTCCACACACACCAGATCACATGTTCAGCTCCACACACACCAGATCACATGTTCAGCTCCACACACACCAGATCACATGTTCAGCTCCACACACACCAGATCACAAGTTCAACTCCACACACACCAGATCACATGTTCAGCTCCACACACACCAGATCACATGTTCAACTCCACACACACCAGATCACATGTTCAACTCCACACACACCAGATCACATGTTCAACTCCACACACACCAGATCACATGTTCAGCTCCACACACACCAGATCACATGTTCAGCTCCACACACACCAGATCACAAGTTCAACTCCACACACACCAGATCACATGTTCAGCTCCACACACACCAGATCACCTGTTCAACTCCACACATACCAGATCACATGTTCAGCTCAACACACACCAGATCACATGTTCAACTCCACACACACCAGATCACATGTTCAGATCCACACACACCAGATCACATGTTCAACTCCACACACACAAGATCACATGTTCAGCTCCACACACACCAGATCACATGTTCAGCTCCACACACACCAGATCACATGTTCAGCTCCACACACACCAGATCACATGTTCAACTCCACACACACCAGATCACATGTTCAGCTCCACACACACACCAGATCACATGTTCAGCTCCACACACACCAGATCACATGTTCAACTCCACACACACACACACCAGATCACATGTTCAGCTCCACACACACACACACCAGATCACATGTTCAACTCCACACACACCAGATCACATGTTCAACTCCACACACACACACCAGATCACATGTTAAACTCCACACACACCAGATCACATGTTCAGCTCCCCACACACCAGATCACCTGTTCAACTCCACACATACAAGATCACATGTTCAGCTCAACACACACCAGATCACATGTTCAACTCCACACACACCAGATCACATGTTCAGATCCACACACACCAGATCACATGTTCAACTCCACACACACAAGATCACATGTTCAGCTCCACACACACCAGATCACATGTTCAGCTCCACACACACCAGATCACATGTTCAGCTCCACACACACCAGATCACATGTTCAACTCCACACACACCAGATCACATGTTCAGCTCCACACACACACCAGATCACATGTTCAGCTCCACACACACCAGATCACATGTTCAGCTCCACACACACCAGATCACATGTTCAGCTCCACACACACCAGATCACATGTTCAGCTCCACACACACCAGATCACAAGTTCAACTCCACACACACCAGATCACATGTTCAGCTCCACACACACCAGATCACATGTTCAACTCCACACACACCAGATCACATGTTCAACTCCACACACACCAGATCACATGTTCAACTCCACACACACACCAGATCACATGTTCAGCTCCACACACACCAGATCACATGTTCAGCTCCACACACACCAGATCACATGTTCAACTCCACACACACACACACCAGATCACATGTTCAGCTCCACACACACCAGATCACATGTTCAACTCCACACACACACACACCAGATCACATGTTCAACTCCACACACACCAGATCACATGTTCAACTCCACACACACCAGATCACATGTTCAGCTCCACACACACCAGATCACATGTTCAGCTCCACACACACCAGATCACATGTTCAGCTCCACACACACCAGATCACATGTTCAGCTCCACACACACCAGATCACATGTTCAACTCCACACACACCAGATCACATGTTCAGCTCCACACACACACCAGATCACATGTTCAGCTCCACACACACCAGATCACATGTTCAGCTCCACACACACCAGATCACATGTTCAGCTCCACACACACCAGATCACATGTTCAGCTCCACACACACCAGATCACAAGTTCAACTCCACACACACCAGATCACATGTTCAGCTCCACACACACCAGATCACATGTTCAACTCCACACACACCAGATCACATGTTCAACTCCACACACACCAGATCACATGTTCAGCTCCACACACACCAGATCACATGTTCAGCTCCACACACACCAGATCACATGTTCAGCTCCACACACACCAGATCACAAGTTCAACTCCACACACACCAGATCACATGTTCAGCTCCACACACACCAGATCACATGTTCAACTCCACACACATCAGATCACATGTTCAGATCCACACACACCAGATCACATGTTCAACTCCACACACACAAGATCACATGTTCAGCTCCACACACACCAGATCACATGTTCAGCTCCACACACACCAGATCACATGTTCAGCTCCACACACACCAGATCACATGTTCAACTCCACACACACCAGATCACATGTTCAGCTCCACACACACACCAGATCACATGTTCAGCTCCACACACACCAGATCACATGTTCAGCTCCACACACACCAGATCACATGTTCAGCTCCACACACACCAGATCACATGTTCAGCTCCACACACACCAGATCACAAGTTCAACTCCACACACACCAGATCACATGTTCAGCTCCACACACACCAGATCACATGTTCAACTCCACACACACCAGATCACATGTTCAACTCCACACACACCAGATCACATGTTCAACTCCACACACACACCAGATCACATGTTCAGCTCCACACACACCAGATCACATGTTCAGCTCCACACACACCAGATCACATGTTCAACTCCACACACACACACCAGATCACATGTTCAGCTCCACACACACCAGATCACATGTTCAACTCCACACACACACACACCAGATCACATGTTCAACTCCACACACACCAGATCACATGTTCAGCTCCACACACACCAGATCACATGTTCAGCTCCACACACACCAGATCACATGTTCAGCTCCACACACACCAGATCACATGTTCAGCTCCACACACACACCAGATCACATGTTCAGCTCCACACACACCAGATCACATGTTCAGCTCCACACACACCAGATCACATGTTCAGCTCCACACACACCAGATCACATGTTCAGCTCCACACACACCAGATCACAAGTTCAACTCCACACACACCAGATCACATGTTCAGCTCCACACACACCAGATCACATGTTCAACTCCACACACACCAGATCACATGTTCAACTCCACACACACCAGATCACATGTTCAGCTCCACACACACCAGATCACATGTTCAACTCCACACACACCAGATCACATGTTCAGCTCCACACACACCAGATCACATGTTCAGCTCCACACACACCAGATCACATGTTCAACTCCACACACACCAGATCACATGTTCAACTCCACACACACCAGATCACATGTTCAACTCCCCACACACACCAGATCACATGTTTAACTCCACACACACACCAGATCACATGTTCAGCTCCACACACACCAGATCACATGTTCAGCTCCACACACACCAGATCACATGTTCAGCTCCACACACACCAGATCACATGTTCAGCTCCACACACACCAGATCACATTAGGCTTGTTCGACTTCACCCAGCGATGCGCAGACCGATCGGCGGCTGACTTGAAGCAGTGCATGCCGGTTAGAAATTTTGTCCGACTTGAGGCAGCGCCGACGCCACGTGACAGTGACGTATGTCAACAAAGCCCCGCGAGAGCGACTCGAGAGCAGCCGCTGATACAGCCGGTGCAGTTTCTCCAGAGCAGCTGCAGGAGGCTACACGGACTCTGATGACGACACAGCTGTTCCTCGACTGGCTGGATTCTCCGCATGACAGCGATCACGTGTGTTTTGTGTTTATTCTAATGCGCACAAATCAGTTTTTTTATAACAGTAAAACCTCCTTTCATGTAGTCGCGATGTTATATTGTCATGTTCATCTAAATAAATAAGCTTATCTAAATAAGCTCCACACACACCAGATCACATGTTCAGCTCCACACACACCATCACGTTCAACTCCACACACACACCTGATCACATGTTCAGCTCCACACACACCATCACGTTCAACTCCACACACACACCAGATCACATGTTCAGCTCCACACACACCAGATCACATGTTCAGCTCCACACACACCAGATCACATGTTCAACTCCACACACACCAGATCACATGTTCAACTCCACACACACCAGATCACATGTTCAGCTCCACACACACCAGATCACATGTTCAGCTCCACACACACCAGATCACATGTTCAGCTCCACACACACACCAGATCACTTGTTCAGCTCCACACACACCAGATCACATGTTCAGCTCCACACACACACCAGATCACATGTTCAGCTCCACACACACCAGATCACATGTTCAGCTCCACACACACCAGATCACATGTTCAGCTCCACACACACCAGATCACATGTTCAGCTCCACACACACCAGATCACATGTTCAGCTCCACACACACCAGATCACATGTTCAGCTCCACACACACCAGATCACATGTTCAGCTCCACACACACACCAGATCACATGTTCAGCTCCACACACACCAGATTACATGTTCAACTCCACACACACCAGATCACATGTTCAACTCCACACACACATCACATGTTCAGCTCCACACACACCATGTTCAACTCCACACACACCAGATCACATGTTCAACTCCACACACACCAGATCACATGTTCAGCTCCACACACACCAGATCACATGTTCAGCTCCACACACACACCAGATCACTTGTTCAGCTCCACACACACCAGATCACATGTTCAGCTCCACACACACACCAGATCACATGTTCAGCTCCACACACACCAGATCACATGTTCAGCTCCACACACACCAGATCACATGTTCAGCTCCACACACACCAGATCACATGTTCAGCTCCACACACACCAGATCACATGTTCAGCTCCACACACACCAGATCACATGTTCAGCTCCACACACACCAGATCACATGTTCAGCTCCACACACACACCAGATCACATGTTCAGCTCCACACACACCAGATTACATGTTCAACTCCACACACACCAGATCACATGTTCAACTCCACACACACATCACATGTTCAGCTCCACACACACCATGTTCAACTCCACACACACCAGATCACATGTTCAACTCCACACACACCAGATCACATGTTCAGCTCCACACACACCAGATCACATGTTCAGCTCCACACACACACCAGATCACTTGTTCAGCTCCACACACACCAGATCACATGTTCAGCTCCACACACACACCAGATCACATGTTCAGCTCCACACACACCAGATCACATGTTCAGCTCCACACACACCAGATCACATGTTCAGCTCCACACACACCAGATCACATGTTCAGCTCCACACACACCAGATCACATGTTCAGCTCCACACACACCAGATCACATGTTCAGCTCCACACACACCAGATCACATGTTCAGCTCCACACACACACCAGATCACATGTTCAGCTCCACACACACACCAGATCACATGTTCAGCTCCACACACACCAGATTACATGTTCAACTCCACACACACCAGATCACATGTTCAACTCCACACACACATCACATGTTCAGCTCCACACACACCATGTTCAACTCCACACACACCAGATCACATGTTCAACTCCACACACACCAGATCACATGTTCAGCTCCACACACACCAGATAACATGTTTTGAGCTCTGTTGACATTTGCCAACTAACGTTATGCGTTGCTCTGATTGGTTGTAGGTCTATCCAATTGAGGTCTTTCCTGGTTCGGTTGAAACACGCCCCATAATCACAGCCCAACGGAGCAGATCAGACTCATATTCTGACTAGAGTTGAGTATGACGACGTCAGGCTACATATGTCGATCATAGAAATCAAAATTGTCTTGGGGGAGCAGGCCCTTGAACCCCCCTAACCACCTCACATGTGGGATCTCAGTGATTATAAACCTGCCTACATTGTGTGATTAAGGGATGTACAATGTGGTCATGCAGAATGAGGCATTAATATCAGCTTTATAAGTAATAATAAACAGCCAATGCCCTAATATGCATACTAATAATAGTGAGAATTGGACCCTAAACTAAAGTCTTAGCATACCCTCACTGGGGCTGAGCCTGCAGGTGTGACGGTCTCTCGCTCTCTCCAAAAAAAACTATCCTCCTACAATGTCCAGTTCCTTTGCATGAATATTGAACACTAAATGGACTTGCATACAGTCGATTAAACATTGAACAAATGAATATGCACACACACACACACACACACACAGATTGTGTGATTTTCAACGGTCAACCACACATGACGTGTAAGCAAAGTGGAACGCTCCTATTGGACACTGAACCCATTCCCGCCACGCAGTGTTTGTCCATCAATGAGAACAGAATGGAATGCCCCCCCTCTTAATTCTCTCAGGTTACCATGGCGATGAAACCATGGGGTGGGAGTTGGGATTTGAATTCAGTTGGGAAACCCAAAAACACAGGGAGGGAGGGAGGGCAGGTCACGGGAAAACGCTTGGCCAATGATTTTGAAAAATTACACGTGGGGGTTGGAGGGGGAAAAAAGACGAATGTTTTGATTTGAGTGGATAAAAGGGTCGAGAATGGGGTGAGACCGAATTACGGAAAGAGAGGGAGGGAAAAAAAAGTGTGTTTTTATTTGAACGGAGACAATAGCTCTGAGCGAGTGGCAGATGCAGGTCTGTCCGCACACACAGGCCTTTAAAAACATGCCCAAAATAATAAGTGCAATGATGTCATGGAGACACACACTACACATCTCTACAGGAATGGGCTCTTGATGACCCCACTGGGCCAGTTATTGATCCACACATATTGAATTACTGCTGCAAGTGCATAACATGAATTCCAAAGAAGGTCCTTCTGGATCAATGACGAACCTTCAACAGCCAATGAGCACTCGGTGACCCTTGACCCCCCCATAATTTTCCTCCAGACGCGTCCATCATCCCACACGGGTCAATACTGACATGTCTGCGGATTCCAGACATGCAAAACGCAGACGAGAGCTTCGTTCTCTTCCTGTCCTGGGTGTGTTTAACCCTATAGAGCAGGGTTCCCCAAACCACATTTGGACCGGCCCTCTGACCCAGAGTCCTGCACGGGCGGGTACCCGACGGGCGAATATTGCTGAAACGGGTGAAAAAAACATCCTAACGGTGTCGGATACGGGTGCGGGTCGGACAAGGGACAAACACGGGTCTAAACACGGGTTTAAACACGGGTCTAAACACGGGTCTAAACACGGGTCTAAACACGGGTCTAAACACGGGTCTAAACACGGGTCTAAACACGGGTCTAAACACGGGTCTAAACACGGGTCTAAACACGGGTCTAAACACGGGTCTAAACACGGGTTTTAAACAGTCACGTGCAAACAAATATATATATAAAAATATATGCATGTATATTGTAGATGTGTTCCTAAGAAAAGTATGCATATTTTTAGGAACATCTACAAAATTATGCCTTGCCTGTATTTCAAGTTGATAAAATAATTTCAAATCCATATGAGTTTATTTGTGGCCGTGCGGCGCGCGTGCCCTCCTAGGAGATTCACACCCGCGCGCGTCTGCCTGCACTGCAGTCGTCGAGATGATCCTGAGCAGTTGAAGAAAAGAGAGCCGCAAATGTGGAGCTTCATCGCTGAGGAAGCACGCAGATAACTGTGCTAACAAACCAAGCACACGCAGTTCTAGCGAACAGTATTCTTCAAAAGGGGACAGAACTGAAGGAGATGATAGAGATGATCAGGACACATAACCATGTGACAGCTCTGAAGTTGTCCGTGTGTTAATGCTCGTGTAATAACTTCTGTCTGCTGGCAATAAACACTTTTGAAAGTGTGTCTATAATGTTATGCTAAACATTAGATTTTTAGTTTGATGAATAGATTTAAAATCATAATAAAATCTCCACAATAATACTGGTAGTCACTCCGGCCCATGTCATTTGACCGACCCGGCCCTCCATTAAAGAAAGAAAAAATGATGTGGCCCTTACAGAAAAAAGTTTGGGGACCCCTGCTCTAGAGATTCCACACATCTCTAAATGATCACATCTGAGATGCATCCCTTCTATTGTCTGATTGAGAGTTTAAGGCCTTTTAGTGTCATTCTAAACACACACGCGGGTCCTTTTGGTCATATCAAGATTAGCATCTGCACGTTTTTGCTCAGTTTGGGCTTCTGGGTAAAACTGAGGTCCATATTTTCACTATATGAGCCATAGAAGACTGATGTGTTTTAATAAGGAGACCTCAGGAATATGAAACCAGAAGGGAAAATAATACGGTTTTGTTTCCAAACACATCAGCCAAAATGAGCTGAAAATATCGGCAAAAAATCCAATATCATGCATCCCTAGAAAAACGTGACATTACTTTATTTTTTCAATTGCACTAAGTTTATTTACTTCTTAACCTGCGGGCCTATTTTTGAGCATTTTCTGCAAACAACACACCCCAATAAAAATGCCTGCAGCTCTGAAACCCTATGGTCTGAGACCTGGCTTGTTTTATGACATGTTTTCCTCAGGTGACACCGAGTGTTGAGTGTTGTGTAGAGGATGTTGATGCGCTGATGTATGAGCAGCGGTCGGGATCTTTCCCTGCGGGCGGTTCGTGCGCCTGCCAAAACATCTTCTCCACGTGATGCTGGGATTCATAAACCCTGGCCCTGAACTCCCTCGGCACACAGCGCTGGAGCTCGCTCTGGGGATTGTGGGACATGTTTCGCCTCTTTTGAAAACTGTCGGATGAGTCATTTTTCACAGACAGGAGAGAATGTGCTGGACTGAACCCAGAGCGAGCACTGGCCACCCCACTGACCTCCACCAGCCTCTGTGTTTAAACTAAAGAAGAATCCAACGTCTACCAAACACGTCACTTTAAACATCCTGAGAGCTCAAAGAGCAGGGGTTTGAGGAGTTCTCCAATCCTATCAACTAAAAGGCTTTTACTTTTTACAAAATGTATATTGTTTCTTAAATATATATATATATATCATTACATGGCAAATGCTTGCTCTCATCTCTGCTCACAGGTGCTCAAGGTCCCGGACACACACACACACACACACACACACACACACACACACACACACACACACACACACACACACACACACACACACACACACACACACACACACACACACACACACACACACACACACACACACACACACACACACACACACACACACACACACACACACACACACACACACACACACACACACACACACACACACACACACACACACACACACACAAATCAATCGCTAGAGACTATCTTGAGCTTTGATGTGCATTACACCCTTTTAAGAGCTTCCAAATAATTATAATAATAATATTAACAATAATAATAATAATAATACACTTGAACAAATGAACATTTAATATAAAATATAAATAATATATGAACATGTTAAATAGCAAAAAAAAGAAATTATAATAATAATGAAATAATTAGAATAAAATAAATGTAATAAATTAATCTATATAAAATGTAATCAAATTAAAATAAATTAGAAAAAATTAATTAAATATAAAATAAAATAAACATTAATTAAATACATTAAATATTAAAAAAATAATAAAATACAAAAATAAATATAAATAAATCAATCAATAAATCAATAAAAATAAAATAAATCAATAAAAATAAATAAAATACATAAAATAAAATAGATAAAATAATACATAAATAAATAAATAAAAATAAAATGTAGGTAAAATAAAATACAAAAATAAAATAAATTTAGATAAAATAAAAATAAACAAATAAAATAAACAAAATAAAAATAAAAAAATAGATCAAATAAAATAGATAAAATAATAAATTAATAAAGTAAAATAAAATATAGGTAAAATAAATCAAATAAAATTAGATCAAATAAAATAAACAAAAAAATAAATCAAATAAACGTGGCATAAAAGTGGAAGATGGAAAGTGTAGGTATAACGTCGAGCACCAGCCAAACCCTGTTTCCCTCAGATTTCCCCCGTCCAATCAGAAACGCCCCTCACAGTGGGCGGCTCTTCCGCCGTCCGGCTGGGGAAAGCAAACATGGAGCGTTTCGTTTAGCCAACTCTATCTTTTCCCATACGGGCTGATCTTCTCCATCCCGCTGCTAAACCAGAAGGATAACCGTCTATTGTCTGCGGTCAGCGGAAAGCCATGCGATCTGACCGTCACATCCGTGGACGCGGCCAGTGTCACAACACACACACCAATGGAGGAGCACGGCTGGGTTGAGAAAGGCCTTCAGCTTGTTTTCCTTTGTTCCACCCTGTGCGAGTCGAAGGATGACAGGGCCCTGATGCATTATGGGATGTGTTTTGATTTGAATGCAATCACAGATCTAGGGTGTGAATGGATCCCCGGCCCTGAACGCCCCCCTTCACCCACTATAATGGCCTGAGCCCTCTGTGAATGGCTCTTTGTGGTGGGATAGATTACAGTCAGCGCTGGCCTTGCTCTCCGTCTGGCAGGCTCAGATCAGACACACGGGATGAGGCTCGAGCCCTGGAGGCACGGATCAATGCAGCAAACCTGCAACCAGCTATAGCTAAACGACCTGCGCGGATAATCGGGAACCCTTTCGAAGGATCCAGACCCGGAGCTGAGGAACGTCTTAATGTGCATGTGCTAGTAAAGGATTGGCTAAGAGCAAAGATCTCGGCTGATACCAAACTCATTTATTTGTATTGGTGCTCTTAATGCATGACGCAGTTAAACACACATGATCTGGTTCCTCGATGCCCTAGAAGAGTAAACGCTCGTCTTTGTTCCGCTCAGACTCTGGGAACTCGATAGCTCTCGTCTCCTTGCTCTTTTTGCACTACACCTGTCGAGTCTGAGCAGAAAGACAGGTTTCTGGGTAAACTCAGAGTCTTCCCTCTGCGTGCTTTGCCATTGTTTCCTTCGTGACTGATTAAACATGTTGCCTAGGCTTCAGCGCAGGAATGCAAGAAATTCGAAACCAAAACCAGTGGCAAACCAAAGGTCAAGCAAAGGTACCGCGACTGCCTTTGAATAGATCTGGCGATGAAAGGGTTTATCGGAGAATGGCTGATGAGTTTGGGGGAGGGACTGACATCAGACACGGGGAGCCAAACGGCTTTCAGCAGCAGATCCTCTAAGTCCTGTTGTGAGGAGGGGCCTTCATGGATCAGCAGATGTGACACCTTTCTATCAGAACCAGCATTAAAGAGAAGTTCACCCAAAAATAATAATGACCCCATGATTTACTCTCCCTCAACTCATGTGTATGACATTCTTCTCACAATCAGAGTTACATTAATAATGTCCTGACTCTTCCAAGCTTTATAATGGCAGTGAATGAGTCCATAAAAGGGCATCCATCCATCATAAAAGTGCATCTATCCATCATAAAAGTGCATCTATCCATCATAAAAGTGCATCTGTCCATCATAAAAGTGCATCTATCCATCATAAAAGTGCATCTGTCCATCATAAAAGTGCATCTATCCATCATAAAAGTGCATCTGTCCATCATAAAAGTGCATCTTTCCATCATAAAAGAGCATCTATCCATCATAAAAGAGCATCTGTCCATCATAAAAGTGCATCTCTCCATCATAAAAGTGCATCTGTCCATCATAAAAGTGCATCTATCCATCATAAAAGTGCATCTGTCCATCATAAAAGTGCATCTATCCATCATAAAAGTGCATCTGTCCATCATAAAAGTGCATCCATCCATCATAAAAGTTCATCTATCCAAAATAAAAGTGCATCTATCCATCATAAAAGTGCATCCATCCATCATAAAAGTGCATCCATCCATCATAAAAGTGCATCCATCTATTTGAGCGAGATGCTAACAGTCTAATCAGATTCAATGATCTATGCTAAACTATGCTAACAGTGCTAGCGCCAGACCCGGAGATCGGCTGAATGAAAATGCTCAAACTCAACTGTTTAACTCTAGAGTCAGAGAATGAGCAAAACTAGTGGCGTGTTGCTTTAACATTATTAAAAATACATACTGAGTGGCTGAAACTATCTTTGAACGTCCTTGTTTCCAATTTATTTTCTAGATCCGAGGTGAATTATCCATTGTTCCTCTCAGTATGGCTATAGAAGTTCACACAAAATGATTTTCGAACTCAGAATAAATTCTATTAAAAGGTGCACTGTGTAAGTTTTCCGTCCACTAGAGGTCGCCTGTTCAAAACAAAAGCCTAGTTTGATGACGTCCCGTTTGAGCGCAGACTCTTGGGTCATGTGGTCTTCAGCTCACAGCCGAATAAAACCACAAACTAATGCGGATATGATGTCATCGACAGGCCACGCCCTCACACGTCCCGGTTCCTCGGGTAAAAGAGCATCTCACCATTTACAAATAGTTGGGAACATTTGGGATATTGTAAGTAAAATATATAACACTGGCCTAGTGGTGTTTGGATATTTGACTGAATAAATGTTACATAGTGCAGCTTTAACATTAAATAAAGCACCTGAGATTATCATTGTCATACTTTTATGTTGTTGTTTCAGCTCAATAAGAAACCAGTCTCGCAAGCACACAGCAGTGGACCTACAAACTCTCCAGAACACCATTCATGTCTGTGTGTGTAATAATTATAGATGGAGAAACCGTTCTACCTAAACACCCATTAAGCTGATCTGCATGAGTTATTCTGGTATTTTTACGAGCAAGTGTGTGTTACACAACTCATGTAAACATTGACTGATGCTTCTCACGGGCCTCGACTAAAGCAAACGGGAATGTGGAAAGAACTCAAATAAAACAAGGATGGTTCTCCTTCCTTCGTGGGGGTTTTGTGGGCAATGTGTCACAGCTGTCACCATGTTGCCGTCCCAACCTCTCCGACCCAAACCGAGACCTGATCAAAGTGGTCCAACCGGCCAAGAATGCAATTAGCTCTCAAGCTAATCTGAAATACAGCAGATATCTCATCCACTGACAGGCGACTTCAATGTGGCCTTTTCTCTGATGCATGAACGTTTGCATTTAGAGGAAGTGCACAAGGGATAGACGATGACTAAAGTACAAATAAAAAGTTAAAAAGTGGTCTAAATTAACAGATAATTAACATCTACCATGTACCAGACTCTAAAGTGTCTGGTACATCATAAAAGTGCATCTATCCATCATAAAAGAGCATCTATCCATCATAAAAGTGCATCTATCCATCATAAAAGAGCATCTATCCATCATAAAAGTGCATCTATCCATCATAAAAGTGCATCTGTCCATCATAAAAGTGCATTTATCCATCATAAAAGTGCATCTGTCCATCATAAAAGTGCATTTATCCATCATAAAAGTGCATCCATCCATCATAAAAGTGCATCTGTCCATCATAAAAGTGCATTTATCCATCATAAAAGTGCATCTGTCCATCATAAAAGTGCATTTATCCATCATAAAAGTGTATCCATCCATCATAAAAGTGCATCTGTCCATCATAAAAGTGCATTTATCCATCATAAAAGTGCATCTATTCATCATAAAAGTGCATCTGTCCATCATAAAAGTGCATTTATCCATCATAAAAGTGCATCTATCCATAATTAAAGTGCATGCACTAAAGCGTTCGAGCCATAAAGGCTGTGCATTAGTGATTTATGTGACATACACTCTTAAACGTGGCTTAAGTTGATCAAGATTGTAAGTTGACACTAAATTTAAATGATGCGCATGGCTCCTCCAATTAGACTTTAGTGTCAGAATGATCAAATTTAAATTGTAAAACCTGGAGCAAAACTGCATTTAGTGTGTGCACACCTCAAACCACGACACTGTTCCTCCAGTGTCAGCAGAATTATATTTAAAGATGTGAGCAGATCCGGACTCAACTTGTCTGTGGTGTGACGTTAGCGATGCGGTTCAGGAAACTTTCCTCCTTTTAATTTGAGAGGGGGAATACATCAGACTGAAAGCTGTAATATCCTTTATCTGTTGCCAGCGTACTCTCACACAGGAGAGAAATGACACACAGATGCTGCTTGGAGAAGCGGGAAAACAGCGATTTCTTCCCTTCTTTGACGTTTCTTACTCATTATTGATTATGTTTTGTCAATATTTGTTTTATCCTCTCCTCAGATCTAACACTAACCCACGACTCACTATCTAAACACCACAGAGCAAATCTGAATTGATTATGCATTAGTGTGCGATAGACAGGAGGAGGATCTGAGAACCACATGCTCCTCACAGCCGATCCCACTGGGAAAACATGGACATTAGCATTTGATCTTCTATCAAAACCCATTCCAGTGGAAACTAGAACTGATGTCAATAGCCTCTTTTCCACGGGCGGGTCAGGGCGAGCCAGGGCTTTCATCGGGCCGGGCGGGGCTAATATCCTGTAGCACGAGCCTAAACCATCGAGCTCCACAGCTCTTCTCTAAAACCTCCCATAACACACCTCTCTGGAACATCACACACACACACACACACACACACACACACACACACACACACACACACACACACACACACACACACACACACACACACACACACACACACACACACACACACACACACACACACACACACACACACACACACACACACACACACACACACACACACACACACACACACACACACACAAACAAATGAAGATTTATCAGAAAACTAATCAGACAGAAATCAACGGAAACAAGCAAGATCGCAAAACCCACATGATAAAAGCGCCCGCATTTCTGTCATTAACTTCTGCTCTTCAAATGTCCGGAATGACATCATCAAGTATATACTGTAAACGTTAAATGTCTGTGTAGGAGCTCTGACCTCTGACCTCATCTGAGAGCTTAGAGTCTCTACTTTCTGCAGATGTGCGTCACTTTGGCATTAGTTTTACACACAGTCACTTATTTACACTAAATTACTCTGAGACCATTTCCTCCTGGATGTGTCCGACCCAAATGTGAAAGCTTCCCGTACACACACACACACACACACTCTGATTATTACACACACAGGGACGTACAGCAGCAGCACACACGTGCACACGCGCGCACACACACACACTCTGATTATTACACACACACACACAGGGACGCACAGCAACACACACACACACACACACACACACACACACACACACACACACACACACTGATTATTACACACACAGGGATGCACAGTAGCACACACACTCACACACACACACACACACACACACTCTGATTATTACACACACAGGGACGCACAGCAACACACACACACACACACACACACACACTCTGATTATTACACACACAGGGACGCACAGCAGCACACACGCGCACACACACACACACACTCTGATTATTACACACACACACACACTCTGATTATTACACACACAGGGACACGCAGCACACACACTCTCTCTGGAGAAGCGTTCAGTCTCTCCTCATGTCAACAGTGAATCCTCTGATGATGCAGCACAATTGGCTTTTAAAGGGAAAGGGAGATGAGGCTCTGATTGGTTTATTGCTCGTTACGCCCAAAACACACCCATGACTCATGAAGAGACGAGGGACGACCCTTAGAACAGGGGTCTCAAACTCGCGGCCCGCAGGAGGATATTTTGTGGCCCTTCTTGACTTCAAAGTTTAGTGTTAGTGCGGCCCGCGCGTTGCTCTGAAAAGCACCTTTTTGCTGAGTCGTTGCGTGTGCAGTGTGTGAGAGTGTGTGAGAGTGTGTGTGAGAGTGTGAGAGTGTGAGAGTGTGAGAGTGTGAGAGTGTGTGTGTGAGAGTGTGAGTGTGAGTGTGAGTGTGAGTGTGAGAGTGTATGTGAGAGTGTGAGTGTGAGTGTGAGTGAGAGTGAGAGTGTATGTGAGAGTGTGAGTGTGAGTGTGAGTGTGAGTGTGAGTGTGAGTGAGAGTGTATGTGAGAGTGTGAGTGTGAGTGTGAGTGTGAGTGTGAGTGAGAGTGAGAGTGAGAGTGAGTGAGAGTGAGAGTGTATGTGAGAGTGTGAGTGTGAGTGTGAGAGTGTATGTGAGAGTGTGAGTGTGAGTGTGAGTGAGAGTGAGAGTGTATGTGAGAGTGTGAGTGTGAGTGTGAGTGTGAGTGTGAGTGAGAGTGAGAGTGTATGTGAGAGTGTGAGTGTGAGTGTGAGTGTGAGTGTGAGTGAGAGTGAGAGTGAGAGTGAGTGAGAGTGAGAGTGTATGTGAGAGTGTGAGTGTGAGTGTGAGTGAGAGTGAGAGTGTATGTGAGAGTGCGAGTGTGAGTGTGAGTGAGAGTGTGAGTGAGAGTGAGTGAGAGTGAGAGTGTATGTGAGAGTGTGAGTGTGAGTGTGAGTGTGAGTGTGAGTGAGAGTGAGAGTGTATGTGAGAGTGTATGTGAGAGTGTGAGTGTGAGTGTGAGTGTGAGTGTGAGTGTGAGTGTGAGTGTGAGTGTGAGTGAGAGTGAGAGTGTGAGTCTTTTGCGGATCTCTGTGTTTATTCACTCACTCATGCGAAGAATACCGGGACTAATAATATATTTGACACAAATTAATGCAAATATTGTTTACAAATAGTCCCAAAAAGATTATTTCCCAACTAGAATTTCGCTCACTCTTCTGTTTGACCTTGCTGTGAATTAGTCTATTATTTAAAATCATTCATTATTTCATTTTACATTTCTATAAGCAAGAGTAGGCAAGAGAAGCCCATGTTCAGAAGAAACATTCATGTTGAAGAACTGCTAATAATAAAGATTGAGAAGATTGGATCTGTTGGGCTTTTATGTGGAACACTTGATGCGGCCCAGCCTGCCCCAGAGTCTGCCTCCAGCGGCCCCCGGGTACAATGAGTTTGAGAGCCCTGCTGTAGACCATGAGCCGAGCGCTGACCGCTCGTCCCGCCGTTAAACTAGCAGAAGTGGCTTCAGACCCGCCCTCAGTGCACGTCATGCGCTCAGATCAGTGAAATAATCTTTCATTTAATGTATTAATTCAAATGTTTTGAACATTCATGGTTGTTTGCGTGATGGCAGAAGGAAGTGGGGAGTGATGTCACACTCAATGATCCAATATTCCCACACTTTCAATCTATTCTCTTCTGGGTCAAACCCATCGGATCCCAGCGGAGACACGCGGCCCCTAACCAGCTCAGAGCAGTTTAACCCCAATGTTCTTAATCCAGCCCCCCCCCCAACGGGCCGTAACGTCTGCACCCCTCCTTCCCTTCCTCCAGCATCTGCACCAAACGCACACACACACACACACACACACACTCTACAGAATTACAGGGCACTTGTTTGGGTGGGTCATTTATATGGGGATGTTCGTTTAACAACACAATGCCCCTCCCCCATCAATACATTCCAGAGCGCGACCCCTCCTTCACGAGCACTGGGGCCAACGGCTGCGGGACCGGGACAGCACACACACAGCCTTCAGAGTTGTTTCAAGCGAGCTCTTGGTGAATTGCCCGGGAAGTCCGCCTTTTGCAGGCCTTGTGTCGGCACCTTTTGGAGAAACAACAACAGGAGCCCTCATGGGCTCTTGAGTGGATGTGGCCCCCAGAGTCTAAACAAGTGATTGTAAAACAGAGAACTAAAGAACCCAACAGGCCCTCTAAACAAGAGCAATAACCCTTTAAGACAGTTTCAGTGACCCAGCCTCAGTGACCCAGCCTCAGTGACCCAGCATCAGAGACCCAGCATCAGAGACCCAGCATCAGTGACCCAGCCTCAGTGACCCAGCCTCAGTGACCCAGCTTTCAGTGACCCAGCCTCAGTGACCCAGCATCAGTGACCCAGCCTCAGTGACCCAGCCTCAGTGACCCAGCTTTCAGTGACCCAGCCTCAGGGACCCAGCTTTCAGTGACCCAGCCTCAGTGACCCAGCCTCAGTGACCCAGCATCAGAGACCCAGCCTCAGAGACCCGGCCTCAGTGACCCAGCCTCAGTGACCCAGCATCAGAGACCCAGCATCAGTGACCCAGCTTTCAGTGACCCAGCCTCAGTGACCCAGCATCAGTGACCCAGCATCAGAGACCCAGCCTCAGAGACCCGGCCTCAGTGACCCAGCCTCAGTGACCCAGCATCAGAGACCCGGCATCAGAGACCCGGCCTCAGAGACCCAGCATCAGTGACCCAGCCTCAGTGACCCAGCATCAGTGACCCAGCATCAGTGACCCAGCATCAGAGACCCAGCCTCAGAGACCCAGCATCAGAGACCCGGCCTCAGAGACCCGGCCTCAGTGACCCAGCCTCAGTGACCCAGCATCAGAGACCCGGCATCAGAGACCCGGCCTCAGAGACCCAGCCTCAGTGACCCAGCCTCAGTGACCCAGCCTCAGTGACCCAGCATCAGAGACCCGGCCTCAGAGACCCAGCCTCAGAGACCCAGCCTCAGTGACCCAGCCTCAGTGACCCAGCATCAGTGACCCAGCATCAGTGACCCAGCATCAGAGACCCAGCCTCAGAGACCCAGCATCAGAGACCCGGCCTCAGAGACCCAGCATCAGTGACCCAGCCTCAGTGACCCAGCCTCAGTGACCCAGCCTCAGTGACCCAGCATCAGTGACCCAGCATCAGAGACCCAGCCTCAGAGACCCAGCATCAGTGACCCAGCATCAGAGACCCAGCATCAGAGACCCAGCATCAGAGACCCAGCATCAGAGACCCAGCATCAGTGACCCAGCATCAGAGACCCAGCCTCAGAGACCCAGCATCAGTGACCCAGCCTCAGTGACCCAGCATCAGAGACCCAGCATCAGAGACCCAGCCTCAGAGACCCAGCCTCAGAGACCCAGCCTCAGTGACCCAGCCTCAGTGACCCAGCCTCAGTGACCCAGCATCAGAGACCCAGCATCAGAGACCCAGCCTCAGTGACCCAGCCTCAGTGACCCAGCATCAGTGACCCAGCCTCAGAGACCCAGCCTCAGAGACCCAGCCTCAGTGACCCAGCCTCAGTGACCCAGCATCAGAGACCCAGCCTCAGTGACCCAGC
Organism: Romanogobio albipinnatus; assembly: GCA_023566225.1. NCBI lineage: Eukaryota > Metazoa > Chordata > Actinopteri > Cypriniformes > Gobionidae > Romanogobio > Romanogobio albipinnatus. The sequence goes on along the minus strand of CM042253.1, from coordinate 53,481,935 downwards.
CTCAGTGACCCAGCATCAGTGACCCAGCCTCAGAGACCCAGCCTCAGAGACCCAGCCTCAGAGACCCAGCCTCAGTGACCCAGCCTCAGTGACCCAGCATCAGAGACCCAGCATCAGTGACCCAGCCTCAGTGACCCAGCCTCAGTGACCCAGCATCAGTGACCCAGCCTCAGAGACCCAGCCTCAGAGACCCAGCCTCAGTGACCCAGCCTCAGTGACCCAGCATCAGAGACCCAGCATCAGTGACCCAGCCTCAGTGACCCAGCATCAGAGACCCAGCCTCAGAGACCCAGCCTCAGAGACCCAGCCTCAGAGACCCAGCCTCAGAGACCCAGCCTCAGTGACCCAGCCTCAGTGACCCAGCCTCAGTGACCCAGCATCAGAGACCCAGCATCAGAGACCCAGCCTCAGTGACCCAGCCTCAGTGACCCAGCATCAGTGACCCAGCCTCAGAGACCCAGCCTCAGAGACCCAGCCTCAGTGACCCAGCCTCAGTGACCCAGCCTCAGTGACCCAGCATCAGTGACCCAGCCTCAGTGACCCAGCCTCAGTGACCCAGCCTCAGTGACCCAGCATCAGTGACCCAGCCTCAGAGACCCAGCCTCAGAGACCCAGCCTCAGAGACCCAGCCTCAGTGACCCAGCCTCAGTGACCCAGCATCAGAGACCCAGCATCAGTGACCCAGCCTCAGTGACCCAGCCTCAGTGACCCAGCATCAGAGACCCAGCATCAGAGACCCAGCATCAGAGACCCAGCCTCAGTGACCCAGCCTCAGTGACCCAGCATCAGTGACCCAGCATCAGCGACCCGGCCTCAGCGACCCGGCCTCAGAGACCCAGCCTCAGTGACCCAGCATCAGTGACCCAGCCTCAGCGACCCAGCATCAGTGACCCAGCCTCAGCGACCCAGCATCAGTGACCCAGCATCAGAGACCCAGCATCAGTGACCCAGCCTCAGAGACCCAGCATCAGTGACCCAGCATCAGAGACCCAGCATCAGAGACCCAGCATCAGAGACCCAGCATCAGAGACCCAGCATCAGTGACCCAGCATCAGAGACCCAGCCTCAGAGACCCAGCATCAGTGACCCAGCCTCAGTGACCCAGCATCAGAGACCCAGCATCAGAGACCCAGCCTCAGAGACCCAGCCTCAGAGACCCAGCCTCAGTGACCCAGCCTCAGTGACCCAGCCTCAGTGACCCAGCATCAGAGACCCAGCATCAGAGACCCAGCCTCAGTGACCCAGCCTCAGTGACCCAGCATCAGTGACCCAGCCTCAGAGACCCAGCCTCAGAGACCCAGCCTCAGTGACCCAGCCTCAGTGACCCAGCATCAGAGACCCAGCCTCAGTGACCCAGCCTCAGTGACCCAGCATCAGTGACCCAGCCTCAGAGACCCAGCCTCAGAGACCCAGCCTCAGAGACCCAGCCTCAGTGACCCAGCCTCAGTGACCCAGCATCAGAGACCCAGCATCAGTGACCCAGCCTCAGTGACCCAGCCTCAGTGACCCAGCATCAGTGACCCAGCCTCAGAGACCCAGCCTCAGAGACCCAGCCTCAGTGACCCAGCCTCAGTGACCCAGCATCAGAGACCCAGCATCAGTGACCCAGCCTCAGTGACCCAGCATCAGAGACCCAGCCTCAGAGACCCAGCCTCAGAGACCCAGCCTCAGAGACCCAGCCTCAGAGACCCAGCCTCAGTGACCCAGCCTCAGTGACCCAGCCTCAGTGACCCAGCATCAGAGACCCAGCATCAGAGACCCAGCCTCAGTGACCCAGCCTCAGTGACCCAGCATCAGTGACCCAGCCTCAGAGACCCAGCCTCAGAGACCCAGCCTCAGTGACCCAGCCTCAGTGACCCAGCCTCAGTGACCCAGCATCAGTGACCCAGCCTCAGTGACCCAGCCTCAGTGACCCAGCCTCAGTGACCCAGCATCAGTGACCCAGCCTCAGAGACCCAGCCTCAGAGACCCAGCCTCAGAGACCCAGCCTCAGTGACCCAGCCTCAGTGACCCAGCATCAGAGACCCAGCATCAGTGACCCAGCCTCAGTGACCCAGCCTCAGTGACCCAGCATCAGAGACCCAGCATCAGAGACCCAGCATCAGAGACCCAGCCTCAGTGACCCAGCCTCAGTGACCCAGCATCAGTGACCCAGCATCAGCGACCCGGCCTCAGCGACCCGGCCTCAGAGACCCAGCCTCAGTGACCCAGCATCAGTGACCCAGCCTCAGCGACCCAGCATCAGTGACCCAGCCTCAGCGACCCAGCATCAGTGACCCAGCATCAGTGACCCAGCAGCCTCAGGGCAGTAGGCGGTAAATTGTGTAAATAAATATAAACAACATTTATTTATACATCACAACGATTTACAACACAACAGAGGTTGGCTTTGCTTGAGTTGTTTCTCCGGATTTTGTTGCTTTTAAGAAAAAAACCCCCAAATTTCGATGACGGGAGCTATTGCGCATTTACAAGCACAGAATCTCCTGATCTAAACACAGACGAAGAAGAAGCAGAAACAAACGATGCATATGTAAAATAACACAATCATCAACATAAACAGCATATAAACCAAAACTGCCCATGTGACTGAGTGAGCTCTAGGACTGAAGCCTCGGGGTGTGGATGGACATCTGTGTTTGATCATCGTTCATCGTCCGACATAGTCTTTTACAAAAACGTGATTTGCTCAGCTTTATGCTCAATGTTGCTTTTTCATGAAACATTCAAGTGTTGATAAAGAAAGAATGCATGAAGCTGGAATAAAGCAGAGGTGCTGAGTGTGCAATGACTGTTTACGTTAACGACATAACCGACTATGATGATACTCAACAAGACGGCATTTTGATATAATTGTGTGTGAATATTTGTGTGTGTGTGTGTGTGTGTGTGTGTGTGTGTGTGTGTGTGTGTGTGTGTGTGTGTGTGTGTGTGTGTGTGTGTGTGTGTGTGTGTTGTTGCTGCGAAGGGGTGATTCTAGGATTTTAATTTTAGGGCGGCTCAGCCCCAGTGAAGGTATGGAAAAAAAAAAATTGGTAAGACTTTAGTTTAGGGTCCAGTTCTCACTATTAACTAGCAGCTTATTAGTATGCATAATTAGGATATTGGCTGTTTATTATTTTGTTTCGGGGGCATCGCCCCTCGAGCAAATTTAGATTTCTATGATCGACATATGTGCAGTTTAAGATGTTCTGAACGCCCAAAAATAACTTGAACACCATGTCAGTGGCAGATTTGACTGATAAAGTTTTTCCATTTTTGTCAGTGAAGAAAGTAAACATATGTTTAACTGATATTTATATGTTTTATGAAGCAATCATTTTCGAAGGCTAACAGGAAAGCTAGGGAACTAAATTTATTACAAATAATTCACAATATGCACACAGGCTGAAACAAGCTGAGCTTTATTATTTACTGAGAGCTACAAATGGAATTATTAATTATTATTAATAATACACTATGCACACATTCATTACTAATAATCTTAAGCCTAATCTGAAGAAAACGGCTTTGTTAATATTTCGTTTGTTAATTATATTATAAATGACATTACATAGGCCTATTTCAATTCAAAATGGTGAAATTAGACAAGAGTTTATTAATTTGGCTGAATATTGTTGTCATTTGTTTATCATTTCTGCCGTCCAGAAGCCGCTGTCAGATATGAAGCGTTTAGTTTAGCTTCATATCTCTCACTTGACGTCGAGTCGCGCTGCTAAAGTTCTGCTCAGCCTCAGCAGCTTCTGTGAACATAAAGCCCGCCTACTCTGATCTGATTGGTTTTCTCAGATATGTTGACATTGACGAGCGGTGACAGACCAATGAGAGCTCATCCCTGTGACAGCAGCCTCTCCTCCTCCGTCCGGCTCTCCCGCAGGATTAATGGGCCTGATGTTTGTTTAAGGAGACGCTCACCTCTGTAGTTGGGATGCACTCGTGGGGTGTAGCCGCCGAATTTGATGAGGATGGGGACGTTGTATCCCAGCCGGACCCACTCCACCACATGCAAGGGAAAGAGATTTGGAGTGGTTTCCCCTTCTGATGGAGGAGTCAGACTGCAGTCCAGCTCCGCGAAACCCCCGACCCTTCCCTGGACCGGTTCAGCGCTCAGAGATGGACCTGTGGACACAAACACACACATCAGAGCTCGGCACAACTCACTCAGGCTGGACAGAACCGGTTTACTGCCATTTCAATTCACTCAGGCTCAATTTGTTTCTGGTTTGGAGTTGGTCCAGATGTATTTCTGCTGGTTAATGCTGGTCTAGACTGATTTACTCTGGTTAAGAGCTGGTCTAGACTGATTTACTCTGGTTAAGAGCTGGTCTAGACTGATTTACTCTGGTTAAGAGCTGGTCTAGACTGATTTACTCTGGTTTAGAGCTGGTCTAGACTAATATGTTTCTGGTTTGGAGTTGGTCCAGATGGATTTCTGCTGGTTAATGCTGGTCTAGACTGATTTACTCTGGTTAAGAGCTGGTCTAGACTGATTTACTCTGGTTAAGAGCTGGTCTAGACTGATTTACTCTGGTTTAGAGCTGGTCTAGACTAATTTGTTTCTGGTTTGGAGTTGGTCCAGATGTATTTCTGCTGGTTAACGCTGGTCTAGACTGATTTACTCTGGTTAAGAGCTGGTCTAGACTGATTTACTCTGGTTTAGAGCTGGTCCAGACTAATTTGTTTCTGGTTTGGAGTTGGTCCAGATGGATTTCTGCTGGTTAATGCTGGTCTAGACTGATTTACTCTGGTTAAGAGCTAGTCCAGACTAATTTGTTTCTGGTTTGGAGTTGGTCCAGATGTATTTCTGCTGGTTAACGCTGGTCTAGACTGATTTACTCTGGTTAAGAGCTGGTCTAGACTGATTTACTCTGGTTAAGAGCTGGTCTAGACTGATTTACTCTGGTTAAGAGCTAGTCCAGACTAATTTGTTTCTGGTTTGGAGTCGGTCCAGATGTATTTCTGCTGGTTAACGCTGGTCTAGACTGATTTACTCTGGTTAAGAGCTGGTCTAGACTGATTTACTCTGGTTTAGAGCTGGTCCAGACTAATTTGTTTCTGGTTTGGAGTTGGTCCAGATGGATTTCTGCTGGTTAATGCTGGTCTAGACTGATTTACTCTGGTTAAGAGCTGGTCTAGACTGATTTACTCTGGTTTAGAGCTAGTCCAGACTAATTTGTTTCTGGTTTGGAGTTGGTCCAGATGGATTTCTGCTGGTTAATGCTGGTCTAGACTGATTTACTCTGGTTAAGAGCTGGTCTAGACTGATTTACTCTGGTTAAGTCTAGACTGATTTACTCTGGTTAAGAGCTGGTCTAGACTGATTTACTCTGGTTAAGAGCTGGTCTAGACTGATTTACTCTGGTTAAGAGCTGGTCTAGACTGATTTACTCTGGTTAAGAGCTGGTCTAGACTGATTTACTCTGGTTTAGAGCTAGTCCAGACTAATTTGTTTCTGGTTTGGAGTTGGTCCAGATGTATTTCTGCTGGTTAACGCTGGTCTAGAATAATTTATGTTGGTTAGAAGTGGTTTAGAGCTGGTCCAGACTAATTTTTTTCTGGTTTGGAGTTGGTCCAAATGGATTACTGCTTGTTAATGCTGGTCTAGACTGATTTACTCTGGTTAAGAGCTGGTCTAGACTGATTTACTCTGGTTAAGAGCTGGTCTAGATGTATTTCTGCTGGTTAGTGCTGGTCAGCGGTAGTTTTGGGCTGGTCAAGATGATGGTCAGCATAGTTTAGCTGGTGAAGCTGGTTATATTGACCATTATATTTGCCTTTTCAGCAGGGAGAGAATAAAGCTCAAGCAAGGCACTTATTTTGAGGAGTAATGCAATTGAGAAACACAATTAAACATGTGACCTTCCGATGCGTTTTAGTTTAAATTAATTTAGCTCTTCTTAAGATAGTCAGTAGAAACATCACATCACAAGGAACAAACAACAAACACATCACATTTGTCGCCTGACATGTGTTTTCTGTTTGCGCTCCCAGTGCATAGATCAAACCCACAGTGTGGAAAACACCAATGTGTGTCATCTGAGGCATTTACAGTATGTACTCAATGATAAAACCAGCAGTTCTGATGTCCTGGAGAAAGCAAGTAGACAGGACACAGACAGGAACAAGAGCCAAAAGGAGAATGTGAGATGGAAAATGAGAGCGTGACTGAGAAAAACAAGACACAAAAGAGAAATAGGAGGGAAACACACACTAAAGCGGGGCGAATGCAAATCCAGATTAAGGGGGATGGGGAGATGACATGCATGTAAATTAACATACAGCATGTTAATATGAAGAACGTCTGTGACACTTTCTCCCAGTGGGACAGACAAAAGAAAGCCTCTAAACCTATACAACGCAAAAAATAAAAAGGGCCTAAGAACACTAGCATTTTTTGAGGGGTGAAATGTGGACGTTTCTGTGAGATTCCCCCTGAGAGGAGTCTGTATGTAGACCCTCAAATTCACAAGATGCATATGCATATGGGCAGTTTTGCACCCCAGTCGCCCTCCCTTATGCCAGAGCTGCTCCATGCACCTCGTCTCGCCTGCGATTAGCGGTAATCTCTCAAAGACGACGCTCTCTGAAAGAACCACAACCTCCCCGCCCTGTCCCGAGAGCCCCTGGGGCGCACACATGGTCGGCCACCCCTAAGACTCCCACACCCCGTGCCTTCAGAGAAGGGAAATCTAAATCCCAGATTGATCTAAATCCGGATTTGCAGATTTCATTTTTTTACAGGGAGGATTTGATCTCTGTCCCCCCCAAATGTTTGGGGCGTTTGCTCTTAAACACCAGCTCAAACACCACAAGTGCTCTCGAGGGCCCCGGGACAGGTTGTGTGCCAGAAGGGACATACAGGGTCGCCTGTTCGTTAGCGAGCGGGAATTAACGCCTCCACCAAATGTGTTCTGTGAGTAAACCGGCTGAACTAAACCCCTGGTGTGCTGTGATATTGTGGTCATGTCTACGATCACCAGCAGAGGAATCACGGGGAGAGAAAAAACAGACACAAAGTGACGGATAACAGACGGTGTGAATGGAGAAAACTAAAAAACAACAACACATTTTCAGTGGAGCTGTGACTGTTAATTTAATCCAGAACATTGTATTGTGTCATAAAATTGGGTACAAAAAATACAATTATGGTGCTTTGTGTCATTTTGGAGCTTGTTTTTCATATTCACCCAGCAGGCACAGGATGTAGAGTCAGTCAGACGTTGGATTTTGGTTGAAAATGTAAATTGGTTTGACGTCTAAATCCAACGTTTGTTTGACATTAAGCTCCAACGCTGGGCAGACTGGGTTGAATTTTGGTTGGAATCAAACCCAAAAAAATACACTTATTACCAGCTTCACTTATTAGTAACCAGATTGACTTTATTTCTGTCAGACGTCTACAGAAGTTCTTATTGAGGTTTAGATGTTAATGTTTTGTTGAAAATGTTTAGTCACCACTATGGTGATCAGTGTTTGCTTTAGTTGGGCAGTTTGACTCTTGACCTTGTGTTTGTTATGGCAAGAACTGCAAGAGAAAACGTTGGGTTTAGACGTCAACTCGATTTTCAATTTCAACTAAAATATGACGTCGGATGACGTTGGAGCTTGACGTCAAACAAACGTTGGGTTTAGACGACAACTCAACGTTTTTTTTTTCTGCTAAAATATGACGTCAGACTTATGTGTGAGTTTGGCGTCAAACAAACGTTTGGTTTAGACGTCAACTCGATTTTCATTTTCAGCTAAAATATGACGTCTGACTGACGTTGGATTAGCTGGAGTCCAACGTCTTCCTGACGTCACATTGACGTTCTGTGCCTGCTGGGTAGTTGACTGTTTTTTCTTTAATGAAAATGTGAGTGCAGGATCGCATGAGCGAGCAACACTAATGCTTGTTTTACTGTAAATTTAACACCAATATAATTGGCTTAAGTAAATACAGTGCAACGTTATTTTAGGAAATCGCTATTTAAGAATGATAATCGGCCCTAAAAAGTGGGATGTCATTGGATTACATAAAATATTAAAGCACAAAAATACATTCTTTAACTCTTCAAATGTCAATTTGAACATTAAGCCAATAGAAGTGAAGAGATGTAGCATTTGAGACAGACGCTTTTTCTAATGCAATGACATTTACATATTTAAGTGAATAAAGCATCCAAATGCTGTGATTTCGGCCCGAGTGCAGGACAGGAGGAGGCAGATGTACTCACGCAGTGTAAAGAGGACGGCCGCGACGGTGACATTCAGAAGCCAGAGTTCCTTCTGTACCATGGTAAACTCTCACATACCATCACACACACCCCACCTGAAACACAAAGACACACACGGAAGTCAGTCCTGAGAGCTCTCGGTCAGCTCTCCATCCTGATAAGACAATGAGTGTTATGTTCTTTGCACAGATTATCACACACATCTCTGTAGTCAATCATTTTATCCCTTGAAACTCATCTTTGATTACCAAAATGACATATTTAACATTTCTTCATGCCATAAATAGCTTGAATGTACTCTACACCCTTGCGTCATTTAGTATATGCGACTCATGAATATGCAAATTATCCCAAATTATCAACGTCACTGTTGATCATCTGTCCATCATCGTATAAAGCCCGCCCTGATGATCTGATTGGTCCGAACAGCTCTGGTTCCAGCATAGTCCAGACCCAACTTCCCCACCGCTAATCCAGGCTAGCTTTATGCTTCATGTTCTGAAGCTGTTTTTGTGATAAATACCCCAGAGAGGAAAGGGTTAAATGAAATGCTGAAGCCATGTAAACATGAACAGAATAACTGCAGATAATCGCTCAGATCAGATCGGACGAAGCCAAGAAACACCAGCACACATTTCATTGTAAGGATCCACTCTTCACAACACATCCCACTTTATAATCCAAAACAACCAAACAATAGAGAAAAAAACAGCTAATCCTCGTTTGTTTGTTGGAGTAATCAATCATGTCCATTGACACTGAAATATGGATTCTAATCCGTATTCTGACCCTGCAGTTTAGACTCTTGCGCTGAATATGAGCCCTCCCTCGTCTCTCTCCTCCAATCACAGGCCTTCTGGAGACTCATTAGCGCATTACAGGCTCGGCGAGGTGTCAATCACAGCACCCATGGATAAACTGGATAAAGCCAGTCAATGCCTTGCCAGCAAAGTTTTGATGGATGGACGCAGTAACCAATCAGAAGGCGTCATCTTGCGCAGTATTGGTGAACACTACTAGTGCTGAAGTCTCCATTCACACCAAGCGGCTCCTCCCGCAGTTTCTCCTGAAGCCGATACTGAAGGGCCTTAAACTGCAGTTCATGGACTGGCCACTAGAGAGCGGCTCCAGAAGGAGCAGAATCTCATTGAGCTCGTGTTAAAATGCCCAACTCTACAGCAGAAGAACACATGTTTACAGTCTGGGACAAACTGTGCTTTTGGTCTGTACGGCTAATGTTGCCCTTCATGACGACTGTGAGGGGGGGATGTTTTTATAACTCATTCCTTTACATTATATAAAGCCTTAAAGTTCTGCATAATTAAGGGCGTGGCCACTTTGAGTGACAGGTGGATTGCCGTTTGTCTGCTGTCTGTTAGTCATCACCTCAGCTCCGCCCACGTCCCGCCTCTTGGGCCGCATTTTTTCAAATACGCCGCACTTTCGCCACATAAATTGTCTATTTCCGCGTGCAAAATATGCGGGGCTAGCATGATTTCATAATCATATATATTAGCAGAAAGTTGAAAAATGTTCGTTTTCTTCACGCAAGAGCCGCCATTTCCCCCTGTTGCCATGGGAACGCTTTGAAGTGACGTAATTACCCGACGTGAACGTCATCGTAAAGCTTCAAACCCCGCGGAGAAACCATAGATACCAGTGAAACCATGATGAAGCGCAAACTCCCATTGGCCAACAAACATAACAGCAAAAGAGCAAAGCAGTTTCAGAACAGCATCATGAAGCTTCAGAGCGTTATGAGTCAGTGAGTCGATTCAGCGGTTCAGAGCGTTATGAGTCAGTGAGTCGATTCAGCGGTTCAGAGCGTTATGAGTCAGTGAGTCGATTCAGCGGTTCAGAGCGTTATGAGTCAGTGAGTCGATTCAGCGGTTCAGAGCGTTATGAGTCAGTGAGTCGATTCAGCGGTTCAGAGTGTTATGAATCAGTGAGTCGATTCAGCGGTTCAGAGCGTTATGAGTCAGTGAGTCGATTCAGCGGTTCAGAGCGTTATGAGTCAGTGAGTCGATTCAGCGGTTCAGAGCGTTATGAGTCAGTGAGTCGATTCAGCGGTTCAGAGCGTTATGAGTCAGTGAGTCGATTCAGCGGTTCAGAGTGTTATGAATCAGTGAGTCGATTCAGCGGTTCAGAGCGTTATGAGTCAGTGAGTCGATTCAGCGGTTCAGAGCGTTATGAGTCAGTGAGTCGATTCAGCGGTTCAGAGCGTTATGAGTCAGTGAGTCGATTCAGCGGTTCAGAGCGTTATGAGTCAGTGAGTCGATTCAGCGGTTCAGAGCGTTATGAGTCAGTGAGTCGATTCAGCGGTTCAGAGCATTATGAGTCAGTGAGTCGATTCAGCGGTTCAGAGTGTTATGAATCAGTGAGTCGATTCAGCGGTTCAGAGCGTTATGAATCAGTGAGTCGATTCAGCGGTTCAGAGCGTTATGAATCAGTGAGTCGATTCAGCGGTTTGGAGCGTTATGAATCAGTGAGTCGATTCAGCGGTTTGAAGCGTTATGAATCAATGAGTCGATTCAGCGGTTTGGATCGCCAAAGTCACCTATTTCATCAGTTTGACACGCGATCCGAATCATGAATCGACTCACTGATTCATAGCCTCATGATGCTGTGTTTTGAAATCGGTCATCACTATATTAGTCGTTATTTAGAGATGAGCGGAGTCTGACGGGTGTCCAGAGACATGAGGGGACGTCATTCATGACAGAATTTACATTTCTGGGTGAACTAACCCTTTTAAAGGTCCCGTTCTTCGTGTTTTTTTGAAGCTTTGATTGTGTTTACAGTGTGCAATATAACATGTGTTCATGTTTCGCGTGTAAAAAAAAAAAGTATCTTTAACACAATGTACTCATCTGTACACCGCTGTTCTCACTGTCCTAAAAACGGCTGATGAGTTCCTTGTTCTATGAAGTCCCTCCTTCAGAAATACGTAATGAGTTCTGATTGTGCCAGCGGTTCCTGTGTTGTGATTGGACAGCAGTTTAGCGCACGTGGAAAGGTCACGCCTCTTAACGGGAGATGTATGCGCTCAATGATCTCTACAGCGTCCCTGGGAAAGCCAAACAAAGGTGATTTGACTCCGGGATGAAAATAACAGCGTCTCGACGACATGGCGACAAACACACTCAAACGCAACACTTCCTCTTCTCCACGCAACACTTCCTCTTCTCCATGCAACACTTCCTCTTCTCCACGTGGGACAGCAACAAGACCACGCCCCCTTTTTTCGCGTATTCTTGTGGGCGGAGGTTAGTCTGTTCTACTGACGTCATTAATGAAGGAAGTACCAGGATGTAGTCCAAGCCGGCCGTTCGCTGTAGGCTTTGAAAGGGAACTTCTGTTAAATAAAATATTTCGCTTGGCATTGAACTTTGAGCTTTATCATTTTACAGGTATTATTTATGCTCTAACAGCAACATTACACACTAACTAAAGTTTGAACAATGGGATCACGAAGAACGGGACCTTTAAGAGATTGCACTTTGTGCATTGGAAGCACTCAAATGTCTGTTTTGTAAAGCTAGCTCTGTAAAACAGGAAGTTATTTATTCATCTCTTCAGAAGTTGTAGCATATTCCTTTTGTAAAGCTACAGAACTTGTTTGACTCAATGTTTTGTAAATTTGAGCCGTGTGTTTATTAAGGTCTTCAATAAAACAAGATGAGAACTTAAATATTCCAGCACTTTCTGTGATGTAGTGCTTTTATTCTCTTTTTCATCAAACCGCAGTTTTTGCAAGTTCCCGCAATTTCATTGCATTTTTTAAGAAAACATGCCGCATAATCAAGGATTTTTGCCGCAACAATCACAAAAAAAAACTGCATTTCTCTGGAAGGACTGCTTTATGGGTTTAAGAGCTGCAGACATTTTTATTTGGGTGTGTCGTTGCAGAAAATGCTCTAAAAAAGGGCCGCAGGTTAAGAGGTTAACGACTTTATCTACAAAGACTCTAAACGTTTAGTCTGAAAGCACAGACACCCTTCATGAAATGTCTCGAACATCACCTGACATTGACCCAAAGAGCAAACACACGCTGTGGCTTACACACTCAGTTCTTCTCTCAGTGTTGTGGAGGGGTTTCCTTGCCAAGTGCCTGGAAATGAAAGCCGAGGTTGGTTTAATACAGCGCTGGCAAACATCCACTCGTATGATTGAGCACCTGAGAGCAGAGAAATCTCCCACGTCGACCATTCAAAGCCACTAAGACCAGCTTATTACTTTAAGTTAATTAAAGCTGAAGTTGGAGGCTATTTTAAGAAGGCATGCGCAGTGGCGAAAGCATGGCTGGTTGTGTTTCTGCACACATTAAGAGATTTTGAGGAACACATTGTGCTCAAGCTAACATGTCAAATTTCGTGAGGGGAATTCAAATCTCTCATCTCCATTTTAGTCCAGACAGATTTCCACAACGCAGTGGTGTGAAATAAACCACACACTAATGCCGTTTCCACATCAATATCCTCCGTCTGGAAACTTAAGAGTGTGAATACTTCTAGAAAAATACTTCTAGAGTCTAGAAAAAATATCCTTTTCACAAGTGGAAGTGTATATTGTGTTTCTGTTAAAACATAAATCAGTCCTTCCAGAAAAATGCAGCTTTTTTTGTGATTGTTACGGCAAAAATCCTTGATGATGCGGCATGTTTTCTTAAAAAATGCGATGGAAAATGCGGATATTTATGCGATGAAATTGCGGGAACTTGCAAAAACTGCGGTTTGATGAAAAAGAGAAAGAAAGCGAATATTTTTAATTGAATATTTAAGTTCTCATCTTGTTTTATTGAAGACCTTAATAAACACACGGCTCAAATTTACAAAACATTGAGTCAAACAAGTTCTGCAGCTTTACAAAAGGAATATGCTACAACTTCTGAAGAGATGAATAAATAACTTCCTGTTTTACAGAGCTAGCTTTACAAAACACACATTTGAGTGCTTCCAATGCACAAAGTGCAATCTCTTAAAGGGATAGTTCACCCAGAAATGTAAATTCGGTCATGAATGACGTCCCCTCATGTCGTTGGACACCCGTCAGACTCCGTTCATCTTCAGACACAGATGAAGATATTTCAGTGTAAATCTGATGCTCAGAAAGGCCTCCATTGGCTCAATGCACTGCTCACTCTCAAGACCCATAAAAGCACTAAAGACTAAAGATCCAGAGTCCATCTCACTACAGCGGCTCTACAGTAACTTTATGAAGTGACGAGAATAGTTATTGTGATAAAACCTAAATAATGAATTATATAGAGATGACCGATTTCAAAACAATGCATCATGAAGCTTCAAAGCGTTATGAATCAGTGAGTTGATTCATGATTCGGATCGAGTGTCAAACTGCTGAAATACGTGACTTTGGCGATCCAAACCGCTGAATCGACTCACTGATTCATAACGCTCCGAACCGCTGAATCGACTCACTGATTCATAACGCTCTGAACCGCTGAATCGACTCACTGATTCATAACGCTCCGAACCGCTGAATCGACTCACTGATTCATAACGCTCCGAACCGCTGAATCGACTCACTGATTCATAACGTTCTGAACCGCTGAATCGACTCACTGACTCATAACGCTCTGAACCGCTGAATCGACTCACTGATTCATAACGCTCCGAACCGCTGAATCGACTCACTGATTCATAACGCTCCAAACCGCTGAATCGACTCACTGATTCATAACGCTCTGAACCGCTGAATCGACTCACTGACTCATAACGCTCTGAACCGCTGAATCGACTCACTGACTCATAACGCTCTGAACCGCTGAATCGACTCACTGATTCATAACGCTTCAAACCGCTGAATCGACTCACTGATTCATAACGCTCTGAACCGCTGAATCGACTCACTGACTCATAATGCTCTGAAGCGCTGAATCGACTCACTGACTCATAACGCTCTGAACCGCTGAATCGACTCACTCATTCATAACGCTCCAAACCGCTGAATCGACTCACTGATTCATAACGCTCTGAACCGCTGAATCGACTCACTGACTCATAACGCTCTGAACCGCTGAATCGACTCACTGATTCATAACGCTTCAAACCGCTGAATCGACTCACTGATTCATAACGCTCCAAACCGCTGAATCGACTCACTGATTCATAACGCTCTGAACCGCTGAATCGACTCACTGACTCATAACGCTCTGAACCGCTGAATCGACTCACTGACTCATAACGCTCTGAACCGCTGAATCGACTCACTGACTCATAACGCTCTGAACCGCTGAATCGACTCACTGACTCATAACGCTCTGAACCGCTGAATCGACTCACTGACTCATAACGCTCTGAACCGCTGAATCGACTCACTGACTCATAACGCTCTGAACCGCTGAATCGACTCACTGATTCATAACGCTTCAAACCGCTGAATCGACTCACTGATTCATAACGCTCTGAACCGCTGAATCGACTCACTGACTCATAATGCTCTGAAGCGCTGAATCGACTCACTGACTCATAACGCTCTGAACCGCTGAATCGACTCACTCATTCATAACGCTCCAAACCGCTGAATCGACTCACTGATTCATAACGCTCTGAACCGCTGAATCGACTCACTGACTCATAACGCTCTGAACCGCTGAATCGACTCACTGATTCATAACGCTCTGAACCGCTGAATCGACTCACTGACTCATAACGCTCTGAACCGCTGAATCGACTCACTGATTCATAACGCTTCAAACCGCTGAATCGACTCACTGATTCATAACGCTCTGAACCGCTGAATCGACTCACTGACTCATAATGCTCTGAAGCGCTGAATCGACTCACTGACTCATAACGCTCTGAACCGCTGAATCGACTCACTGATTCATAACGCTTCAAACCGCTGAATCGACTCACTGATTCATAACGCTCCAAACCGCTGAATCGACTCACTGATTCATAACGCTCTGAACCGCTGAATCGACTCACTGACTCATAACGCTCTGAACCGCTGAATCGACTCACTGATTCATAACGCTCTGAACCGCTGAATCGACTCACTGACTCATAACGCTCTGAACCGCTGAATCGACTCACTGATTCATAACGCTTCAAACCGCTGAATCGACTCACTGATTCATAACGCTCTGAACCGCTGAATCGACTCACTGACTCATAACGCTCTGAACCGCTGAATCGACTCACTGATTCATAACGCTTCAAACCGCTGAATCGACTCACTGATTCATAACGCTCCAAACCGCTGAATCGACTCACTGATTCATAACGCTCTGAACCGCTGAATCGACTCACTGACTCATAACGCTCTGAACCGCTGAATCGACTCACTGATTCATAACGCTCTGAACCGCTGAATCGACTCACTGACTCATAACGCTCTGAACCGCTGAATCGACTCACTGATTCATAACGCTTCAAACCGCTGAATCGACTCACTGATTCATAACGCTCTGAACCGCTGAATCGACTCACTGACTCATAACGCTCTGAACCGCTGAATCGACTCACTGATTCATAACGCTTCAAACCGCTGAATCGACTCACTGATTCATAATGCTCTGAACCGCTGAATCGACTCACTGACTCATAACGCTCTGAACCGCTGAATCGACTCACTGATTCATAACGCTTCAAACCGCTGAATCGACTCACTGATTCATAACGCTCCAAACCGCTGAATCGACTCACTGATTCATAACGCTCTGAACCGCTGAATCGACTCACTGACTCATAACGCTCTGAACCGCTGAATCGACTCACTGACTCATAACGCTCTGAACCGCTGAATCGACTCACTGACTCATAACGCTCTGAACCGCTGAATCGACTCACTGACTCATAACGCTCTGAACCGCTGAATCGACTCACTGACTCATAACGCTCTGAACCGCTGAATCGACTCACTGACTCATAACGCTCTGAACCGCTGAATCGACTCACTGACTCATAACGCTCTGAACCGCTGAATCGACTCACTGACTCATAACGCTCTGAACCGCTGAATCGACTCACTGACTCATAACGCTCTGAAGCTTCATGATGCTGTTCTGAAACTGCTTTGCTCTTTTGCTGTTATGTTTGTTGGCCAATGGGAGTTTGCGCTTCATCATGGTTTCACTGGTATCTATGGTTTCTCCGTGGGGTTTGCAGCTTTTCGATGACGTTCGCGTCGGGTAATTACGTCACTTCAAAGCGTTCCCATGGCAACAGGGGAAATGGCGGCTCTTGCGTGAAGTAAACGAACATTTGTCAACTTTCTGCTAATATATATGATTATGAAATCATGCTAGCTCCGCATATTTTGCACACGGAAATAGACAATTTATGCGGCGAAAGTGCGGCGTATTTGAAAAAATGCGGCCCCCGCATAAATATGCAGACTTTGGCTGATTATGCGTTAAATCATGCGATCGCATAATCACGCTTTTCTGGAGGGACTGGCAGTTCTATCAAATCCCAAGATATGAGCAAATGTGAGGCTTTACTGATCAACAAATGCAGGAGGATATTCGAGAAGTAAACAGTTTGAAAAATGCTTTGTTCACGCAAGATACGGCTTTGTTAAAGTCATGCGAGCACAAGCACACAGATCCAAAGTCACCCATGGCTATGATCATGTCACAAGCCTCTGTTCTGGAGTCAGCGGTTCGTTTGCCTGTATAAAGGCTCACACTGGGTTCCGGCCGCATGAGCTGATCTTGAGGCCGCTCTTAAGAGGAGCCAGATGAGGGCCGGGCTTTGTGTGTCTCCGCGTGGAGTCTCTCACCGTCCTGCTGTTGAACAAGGCCTCGTTGTGAAAGAGGAGCGCAAGCAGTGAAACACACACACACACACACACACACACACACACACACACACACACACACACACACACACACACACACACAGAATCCAGTGCGTCCAAAAGATTTACACTTCCCAACTAAAGTCACACACTTGTGCTCTGTGGCGAGGATGAAACCGCAGGACTGGGGGAATAAATGTCATAATTTAAGAATAAATCATTCAAATCTGATATTGGTCACACGCCACGTCTACAGCTGTGTATGTGATGCACTACTGCTCAAAATACTTTTATTGAGGATTATATAGCATTATATCGCTCAAAAGTGACTTATAATGTTACAAAAGATTCTATTTTAAATATATTATTCATCTATTCATCAAAGAATCCTGAAACTCAACTCTGATAATAATCATAACTGTGTGTTGAGCATCAGATCCTCAGGAGAATGATCAGTGAAGGGTCATGTGACATGAAAGCTGAATTTATCATCATCACTGCAATATTCATATAGAAAACGGTTATTTTAAATTGTAATATTTTTGATTAAATAATGCAGCCTTGCTGAGACGTTTTTCAAAAACTTTTAAAAATCAGAATGAATGTGCAGCATCATTAGACATGTTTCCATCCGCCTATTTTAATGCACATTTTGGGATATCACATACAAAAAAGAAAGTTGGATGGAAGTGCCCAAATGTACATCAATTAAAAAAAATGCACAACACATGTATACACTCAATTGAGTCGGATAAACATTTTGTCCGTTAAGAAAACGTACATAAACTATGATGGAAACACATTTACCAAATAACTAAAAGACGTGACTTTGTGAACCAGCGCAAAGTCTGTGTGGTGCACGTCATGCAATATATATAAACACTATTATATAGGGTAAACATACCCATTAAGCACACTACTATCTTTGAGCTCAGATTATAAAAAAATAATAATTTATCATCCTACTTGATGTCTTAACCAATTGATGTGTTTGTTACTATATACTAACAGACAGCAGACAAACGGCAATCCACCTGTCACTCAAAGTGGACAAAGAGGCGGGACGTGGGCGGAGCTGAGGTGACGACTAACAGACAGCAGACAAGCGGCAATCCACCTGTCACTCAAAGTGGCCAAAGAGGCGGGACGTGGGCGGAGCTGAGGTGACGACTAACAGACAGCAGACAAACGGCAATCCACCTGTCACTCAAAGTGGCCAAAGAGGCGGGACGTGGGCGGAGCTGAGGTGACGACTAACAGACAGCAGACAAACGGCAATCCACCTGTCACTCAAAGTGGCCAAAGAGGCGGGACGTGGGCGGAGCTGAGGTGACGACTAACAGACAGCAGACAAGCGGCAATCCACCTGTCACTCAAAGTGGCCAAAGAGGCGGGACGTGGGCGGAGCTGAGGTGACGACTAACAGACAGCAGACAAACGGCAATCCACCTGTCACTCAAAGTGGACAAAGAGGCGGGACGTGGGCGGAGCTGAGGTGACGACTAACAGACAGCAGACAAGCGGCAATCCACCTGTCACTCAAAGTGGCCAAAGAGGCGGGACGTGGGCGGAGCTGAGGTGACGACTAACAGACAGCAGACAAACGGCAATCCACCTGTCACTCAAAGTGGCCAAAGAGGCGGGACGTGGGCGGAGCTGAGGTGACGACTAACAGACAGCAGACAAACGCCAATCCACCTGTCACTCAAAGTGGACAAAGAGGCGGGACGTGGGCGGAGCTGAGGTGATGACTAACAGACAGCAGACAAACGGCAATCCACCTGTCACTCAAAGTGGCCAAAGAGGCGGGACGTGGGCGGAGCTGAGGTGACGACTAACAGACAGCAGACAAACGGCAATCCACCTGTCACTCAAAGTGGACAAAGAGGCGGGACGTGGGCGGAGCTGAGGTGATGACTAACAGACAGCAGACAAGCGGCAATCCACCTGTCACTCAAAGTGGACAAAGAGGCGGGACGTGGGCGGAGCTGAGGTGACGACTAACAGACAGCAGACAAGCGGCAATCCACCTGTCACTCAAAGTGGACAAAGAGGCGGGACGTGGGCGGAGCTGAGGTGACGACTAACAGACAGCAGACAAGCGGCAATCCACCTGTCACTCAAAGTGGACAAAGAGGCGGGACGTGGGCGGAGCTGAGGTGATGACTAACAGACAGCAGACAAACGGCAATCCATCTGTCACTCAAAGTGGCTAAAGAGGGGGGACATGGGCGGAGCTGCGGTGATGACTAACAGACAGCAGACAAACGGCAATCCACCTGTCACTCAAAGTGGCCAAAGAGGCGGGACATGGGCGGAGCTTAGGTGATGACTAACAGACAGCAGACAAGCAGCAATCCACCTGTCACTCAACGTGGCCAAAGAGGCGGGACATGGGCGGAGCTGAGGTGATGACTAACAGACAGCAGACAAACGGCAATCCACCTGTCACTCAAAGTGGCCAAAGAGGCGGGACGTGGGCGGAGCTGAGGTGATGACTAACAGACAGCAGACAAACGGCAATCCACCTGTCACTCAAAGTGACCAAAGCGGCGGGACATGGGCGGAGCTGAGGTGATGACTAACAGACAGCAGACAAACGACAATCCACCTGTCACTCAAAGTGGCCACGCCCTTAATTATGCAGAACTTTAAGGCTTTATATAATGTAAAGGAATGAGTTATAAAAACATTCCCCCCTCACAGTCGTCATGAAGGGCAACATTAGCCGTAGAGCCCAAAAGCACAGTTTGTCCCAGACTGTAAACATGTGTTCTTCTGCTGTAGAGTTGGGCATTTTAACATGAGCTCAATGAGATTCTGCTCCTTCTGGAGCCGCTCTCTAGTGGCCAGTCCATGAACTGCAGTTTAAGGCCCTTCAGTATCGGCTCCAGGAGAAACTGCGGGAGGAGCCGCTTGCTTCACACTGTCTGGCGGCCATTTTGAAAGCTGTCTGAAAACTTTCACCAAAAGAGTAACCCTTTATTTTCAATAAGTATAACTTCTTACTGCAAAATTAAGAGATTAATGTTTAGACTTTATAACCTGGATGTAGGAAATAATAAGGTCTAGGTTCCCTCCACTCCCTTAATAAAGCTTGGAAGAGCCAGGACATTTTTTAATATAACTGAGCATGTCTTGAGGGCGAGTAAATCATGGGGTAGTTTTAATAATAGGGTGAACTATCCCTTTAAGCCTTCTGTGATTTATGAGACATCCAGCACAAACAGGAAGATGCCGTTTTCAAACCCAATGACCTTCCCTCAAAACAAGCCTTTACAACATCTTCAAGAGGAGCAGTACCTGAAACAGATGTCCTGGGGCATGATGGGACACGCTCTTCCAACCAAAGTCTGATCTTTGGTCTTGAGTGGAGAGGCTGCTCAGTGAAGTCTCGCACACCATCCGAAGCGAAACAATCATCGCCACTGTTTCATGATAAACTAGTTCAGACTGACCCATCTGTTACTGCGTCCATTAATACACCACTGATGTTTCCCTCCATGCCCGTCCTGTCTTCAGTTCACTTCAGAGTAAGTGTGTGTACGAAACGCACTAAAGCGTTTGCTGGGCCACTTGCCATGATGATCGCATTAGGAGCGATGTGTGGAGTATTAAAAGGTGAACTGTGATCATAAAAAGGAAGTTTGAACCAACTTGATCAGGGATTCAAAGTCAAATGTGAGGATAACACCTGTTCAGTGTTTACCATCCAAACAAACGCATTAAACACACGTCACACGCCCACAGCTTTATCTCTCCAGCTCTCACACACACACACACACACACACACACACACACACACACACACACACACACACACACACACACACACACACACACACACACACACACACACACACACACACACACACACACACACACACACACACACACACACACACACACACACACACACACACACACACACACACACACGCTTCAGCTTCAAACTGATGACAGGACATGAGTTTAGTTTTAGATGAAAAGATTAAGTCAGTTTTTGATTTGATTCATTTCTGTTGTAAACTGACTTCAAAATGAAAACAATAATGTAAATATTATTATTACAAGCGTGAATCAAAAAATAACAAGCATGATTTCATCTCTTAAATGTTTTGCTCATAATTTAGACTTTTTAAAATCTAATTTCAGCTTTTTATCTCATAATTTAACTGACAATTTTGACTTTAAATCCAAAATTTGTCATTATCATTTAAAACCATATTTTCAACATTTTATCTTATAATTAATAATAATAATAATACATAATACATTTTATTTGTAACACACTTTACATATTTTTTTCATATTTTTGACTTTCTATCTAATAATGAGGACTTTAAATCGTATTTTCAACATTTTATCTCTTAATTATGACTTTATGATAATTTAAATGAGCTGATCAGTGATAAAGTTGAATATTTAGTGTCCCCGACTAATAAATAACTAATAAAGAAATATGTGATTATATTAGCCACTCTTCTCTCAATTGAACACATTTTAAAATTGTATCACTTCATGCACAAAAACTCATTACAACCATTGGGAAAATAAAAACTTAAATAAATATAATTTTAAAAATAAATTAAAAAACAAAATAAAAATGAACTACTAAAAATACATTTCTATATTCTATAATAAACTATTATAAAACATTTTTTATACATAAATACAAAAATAATTAAAAAAATTGCAATAGTATATACAAAAACTATTACAAAAATATAATAAATATGCACTCAACTTGTCAAACTGCAAATTAAAAACTTTTTCTGAAAGCTTCTGCATGTTCAATATAGCAAATTAAATCTAATAATTTAAAATAAATAAAAAATATACATATAATAATACTAAAATAGCTGATTATGTTTCACAACTTTTACAAAAATATGAGTAATGTGCATTTTCGACTAGCAAAAGCCGCTCACTTGTCAAACTTATAAGAGCATATCATCAGTTTGAAAGCTTCTGGTGTCAGTGAGCTGATGTGCGTCTGACTCTGGCAGAGGAAGGGAAAGCGCTGGACATCAGCTCTTGACCAGCGTGGACAGCCTGATTAGCAGCTGTATTACGCTACAGCTAATCCTGGATGATCCGGCTGCCACCGGGCGAAAGCACAGGCCAAGCAGGATGACCCTGGTCAGAGGAAGGACAGTAAGCCAACACTCTTCCTGTGGCATTACGGTGGCCTTTCTAGGGGTGGGGGTGTGTACTAACAGTGCAAATATCCCGCTACGCTGTGCCATTGCTTTTAAAGGCATCCTATAATGCCCTATAACTCACAAATGAACGTGAGGCTATATCTCCGCAACGCTTTATCGTATTCTGACCAAACTTGGTGTGTGTTATGCCAACCATGATCTGAGGCGACCTGCAGCGTTTCGCGCAGTGCCACCCTGTGGTCCAGAGATACAAAACTGGGCTATTTTTGCTTATAACTTCTGAACTTGTGAGATGGTGGTCCAGTGGGTTAAACCACTGAACTGATATGCAGAAGGTTGCTGGTTCGATCCCAGTGGTCTCCACCAGTGTGTCCTTGAGTAAGGCACTTTACTCCATGTTGCTCCAGGGGGATTGTCCCTGTAATAAGGCACTGTAAATCGCTTTGGATAAAAGCGTCTGCCAAATGCATAAATGTAAATGTAAACGAACGCTCTTTAGATTCGGGGCATCACGCCGAGTCACATGATGCACAATTTCCCCATATCAGCCATTTTGGGCGTCAGCCATTTTGAATTTTGTCAAAAAAAGCTATATTTTACAAATGCATTAGCGTATCGTTACGGAACTCGGTATGCGTCTTCCACACCTTGTGGTCAAAAGTTGTAACAATTAACAAAAATGCTAATAACCTTTGATTAAATTAGCCTATTGTAATGAAACTGGTCATAAAACATTCCTTGACTCATGACGAGAACAGAGACACCGATGTTGCCATATTTGGCAAACCTTCCCGTCCTCCATCTTGTTATTTGTTAAAAACCTACTTTTTCAAACTCGTCCTAGACCGTTTGTCCGATTTTGACCAAAACCGAATTGTATCATCGTCAGACCGTGCCGACAAAGAGTTAAGAAACTCAAGTCGATTGGTCAATCCGTTCTCGAATAAGCTGCAAACAAACTCAACGTAGTGCCTGCAAAAATGAACGTGAGGCTATATCTCCGTAACGCTTTATCGTATTCTGACCAAACTTGCCACCTAGTGGTCCGGAGATGCAAAAATGGGCTATTTTTGCTTATAACTTCTGAACTTGTGAGATGGTGGTTCAGTGGGTTAAACCATGGAACTGATATGCAGAAGGTTGCTGGTTCGATCCCAGTGGTCTCCACCAGTGTGTCCTTGAGCAAGGCACTTTACTCCATGTTGCTCCAGGGGGATTGTCCCTGTAATAAGGGCACTGTAAGTCGCTTTGGATAAAAGCGTCTGCCAAATGCATAAATGTAAATGTAAATGAACGCTCTTTAGATTCGGGGCATCACGCCGAGTCACATGATGCACAATTTCCCCATATCAGCCATTTTGGGCGTCAGCCATTTTGAATTTTGTCAAAAATGCTATATTTTACAAATGCATTAGCGTATCGTTACGGAACTCGGTATGCGTCTTCCACACCTTGTGGTCAAAAGTTGTAACAATTGACAAAAATGTTATTTTTTGTTAATAAAAATAAAATTAATTTAATAAAAATGTTAATAACTCCATCTTGTTATTTGTTAAAAACCTACTTTTTCAAACTCGTCCTAGACCGTTTGTCCGATTTTGACCAAAATTGAATCGTATCATCTTCAGACCGTGCCGACAAAGAGTTAAGGATTTTGCGTCGATAGACAAACCCGTTTTCTTATACCGCAGCGACGAAAATGAGGCATGATGCCAAAATGACTCTTGAGGCTGTATCTCTGCAATGCTTTGACATACTGACACCAAACTTTGGGTCATCTCACTCTGAACACACCACATCAATTTTGTAACTGCGCCACCTATTGGTCAAAAGTGATAAACCATTAAATCATTATTATTAGTGACTATATATCATTTTACAGCTATTTTACCTAAAATGATCGTAATAGGTGTTTAATGGCTCATTGTTGCAGTTAGTCTGACCCTCAGCCATGTTGGCGTCTAGATTTTCTTTTATTTCAGCTTCGCTTTAATGAATGAAAATGATTTTAAATAGTTTTAATTAACAATAACAACACTGATGGTAAACAGCACACACAAAACATGCATCAAACAAAAATCACTATGAAATTAATTAAAATTTTGTTGGGTTACCCTCAATGCTGTTACTTCCTTCAGGCTACAATATCATATAATACAGTGAAACATCCATTTTGCACCTGGAAAAGCGCCAACTTCCTGTCTAGGTAATCAGGTGAGCGGTTAATAAGGGCTCATTAGATCTAATTCTCATATTAGGAGCCGTCGGGGAAGGGTTACTGTCCCGTCCTGCTGTGGAGATACTCATATACCTCAGCAGAAGTGTGTTTGCTAACAGAACCCAGACTGAACCGTGATGATGCATGTGCAGACCAGCCCGTGGCAGTGAAGCACAACATCTGGGATTGCAGGAAATCCTAAGTAGCATCTTGGCA